>CM050167.1:30635201-30950201 GCA_027410445.1 Discoglossus pictus
CACTTCTAAGGGTTCCAATCAATATATTAATACTAGCGAATTGCCCGTCAAAAAATTACGGCAATAAAATTGTAAGGCAGGTAATGCCGTTTGGCACACAAAGCAAGTGTTTTAGTCGTCTGATTACCTTCAGCGATCATTGCGAGCACTTTGCGAGGGCCGCAGTTGCGGCTGGATCGATATGCAAGCCCCGTGTAGGAGGGCTAGAGTATATAGCCATGGTTGCCCTCAAAGATTACCCATTGTTTATTATTTTAATCCTGAATCTCTACCATCCATTCTGAAGGGTCCAGGTGTCCCAGCATGAAGCCCATTTTATATGTTTAGGATCTAGGTCGGCTGAGATAATTCTCATGGAATAGATAAAATAGATTTTTGCCAAAACTGTACTATATGTAGGGATCGTCGACTTCCAGGATTTGGCTAGTATAATTTGCACTGCCAAAAACACTTTATTTGATAACAGTTGAGCTTCTTTGCACAGAAGCCTAATAGAGCTTCCTCCGTCCTTTGGGGAATCTTGCGATCCCACAATCTCTCCAAAATATGATAGGTGTATTAAATTCTCTTGTCACACACTAAAAAAGGAAATCTACAGACGAGATAGGAAAATGCACTCGTAAGTTCATGTCTACAAAAAGCCCCATGATCAAATCTCTCAGTGAACAATTTGTCTTAATTTCATGCAATATTGATTGGATCTTAGTATTGATTGGAGAATTATATGCCATTCGGCCTTCTTTGTAATCCACCTCTTAATAGCTTGTCTAGACTTACCATAGCTTTTATCCCTGGAACAAAGGGATTTTATGGCTGCAGCCACCATCTACAGAAATCTTAAAGTCTAGAAAAACAAAATCTCTCACTGCCTCCACTTTTTCCCTATTTATTTCACAAGAAGGGTTCCCTGGTGGTTCAGTGGTTAGGATTCTGTGCTTTTACTGATGCTACCTGGGTTTGATTCCAATCAGAGAACCAAGTGGTCACATCACACTGAAGCCAAGCAGGGTTGGACCTGGTCAGTACTTGAATAGGAGGCCACCTAGGAATACCAGGAGCTTTACATTGTTTTGAGGGAACTGGCAACCCACTCCAGTATATCTGGCATGAAAATCAAGTGGATCAGCATGAAGATGTGCCTGGTGTTTTACAGGCCCGGAGGTCATGAAGAGTCAGGCACAAATGAATGACAAAACAATAATTTGGCAAGAACTGAAGTTGCAGTTTGCCATAATCTTCATCGTTTTAATGTTGAGCACCAGGTCAGCTTTTGCACTCTCTTCTTTCACCCTCATCAATAGGCTCTTTAGTTCCACCTCACTTTCAGCCATCAGATTAGGATCATCCATGTATCTAAGGTTGTTCATGTTTCTCCCAGCAATATGGTTTTGTCCATATCAGTATTACTCATGATGTACTCCATGTACGTTGAATAAATAAGGTTACAATATAAATCTTGCCAGACTAATTTTCCAATCTTGAACCATTTTGTTGTTCCATGTTTGGTTCTGACATAGGTTTTTTGATCCACATACAGATTCCTCAGGAGGGAATTAGATGATCTAGTACTCCCATCTCTTAAGATGTTTCCATGTTTTGTTGTGATCCACATAGTCAGAGGCTTTAGAATAGTCTATGAAGGAGAGGGAAATGTTTTTCTGGATATGGATCCTTTAAACTGTAGTAGATACAGTACTCTCAGTAGTTTAAGGTGCTGAACACCCTCTATTGCAAATCCTGCAAATGTCACCTTTATTCAATTTTAACTACATCAAATATTCAAAAAAAGTAATTTGGGTTAAAATTAATGAATTTGTTGGCTAAAACTATGCAAATAGACATCCAAAATAGAAAAAAAAATGTTGGCAAGGGACAGTATAAAAGACCAGTCCTATGATCTCAATTGATGTCTAATTCCCTTTAAAGTCCATTCATAAAAAAGTATAAAGAGAAAGAAAAAATACATTTTATGTCATCTATTGGGAAGCACCCTGTTATCAATAAATTAATCTACTTATAGGTTGTAACATTTAGGATAGACTATTATTGTCCTTTTCCTAATGCCGTTTCCTGAATACCATGACCATCCTGTTCTCAGTGCCAATGTAAAAGGTCCCAAAAATCAACTGAGAATAATTAAACTCAATATGCAGGAATATCTGTCTATCTATCTATCTAAACAAAAAAGGTAAGTCAGAGGCACTCATCAGAGAACAAACCAACCTTAATAGGTTAGTTCTATAGCCAAGATAAGCCACTCTGAGAGCAACCTCTTTTAGCTCACTTGTGCCCTTCACAGGGAGAAATATCCTGTAGTATATCAGGCTGGTCCCACTCAAAAGAGTGACCCAGCCCCGAAATACCAGGCAATTCTACCCTGAACGGGAGAAACAGCAAACCGCAGATGCGTTTCGGCCTTTATGGGCCTCGTCAGTGAGGTGCAGCTGAACTCCCTAAGGCACAGTGAGCAAGGGGTCCACGTCTGGAGTCCCCTATTACCCTTAGGGAGACTAAACCCTAAGGGTAATTTGCATAAACAAAAAAGGTAAGTCAGAGGCACTCATCAGAGAACAAACCAACCTTAATAGGTTAGTTCTATAGCCAAGATAAGCCACTCTGAGAGCAACCTCTTTTAGCTCACTTGTGCCCTTCACAGGGAGAAATATCCTGTAGTATATCAGGCTGGTCCCACTCAAAAGAGTGACCCAGCCCCGAAATACCAGGCAATTCTACCCTGAACGGGAGAAACAGCAAACCGCAGGCGCGTTTCGGCCTTTATGGGCCTCGTCAGTGAGGTGCAGCTGAACTCCCTAAGGCACAGTGAGCAAGGGGTCCACGTCTGGAGTCCCCTATTACCCTTAGGGAGACTAAACCCTAAGGGTAATTTGCATAAACAAAAAAGGTAAGTCAGAGGCACTCATCAGAGAACAAACCAACCTTAATAGGTTAGTTCTATAGCCAAGATAAGCCACTCTGAGAGCAACCTCTTTTAGCTCACTTGTGCCCTTCACAGGGAGAAATATCCTGTAGTATATCAGGCTGGTCCCACTCAAAAGAGTGACCCAGCCCCGAAATACCAGGCAATTCTACCCTGAACGGGAGAAACAGCAAACCGCAGACGCGTTTCGGCCTTTATGGGCCTCGTCAGTGAGGTGCAGCTGAACTTCCTAAGGCACAGTGAGCAAGGGGTCCACGTCTGGAGTCCCCTATTACCCTTAGGGAGACTAAACCCTAAGGGTAATTTGCATAAACAAAAAAGGTAAGTCAGAGGCACTCATCAGAGAACAAACCAACCTTAATAGGTTAGTTCTATAGCCAAGATAAGCCACTCTGAGAGCAACCTCTTTTAGCTCACTTGTGCCCTTCACAGGGAGAAATATCCTGTAGTATATCAGGCTGGTCCCACTCAAAAGAGTGACCCAGCCCCGAAATACCAGGCAATTCTACCCTGAACGGGAGAAACAGCAAACCGCAGACGCGTTTCGGCCTTTATGGGCCTCGTCAGTGAGGTGCAGCTGAACTCCCTAAGGCACAGTGAGCAAGGGGTCCACGTCTGGAGTCCCCTATTACCCTTAGGGAGACTAAACCCTAAGGGTAATTTGCATAAACAAAAAAGGTAAGTCAGAGGCACTCATCAGAGAACAAACCAACCTTAATAGGTTAGTTCTATAGCCAAGATAAGCCACTCTATCTATCTGTTTATCTTATCAATTTAATAAAGTAACTAATGTCCAAAGAAAACTGTCTGAAGATCATGATTCAGATCTAGGTTTAGCTATCTGCTACATTCATCTACAGACTATCTGTGCCTTATCTCGTGTACATGACCTAAGTTTCATATACCTGTTTTTCAATCATAGATGTGTTAAACAGTGGTTGGAGCAGTGGTTCTGTTCTCACCCACATTAGGGCTGACTCACAAACTTCCATTAGCAGATAGTTATTCTCAAGCTAATAGCGGGAACTGACATATTATTATGTTGTTACGTATGATGAATCACTACGGTGTAAAGATATTTTTAACAAACAGACAATTACACATTTGACATTATATATTGGTATCAGAGAGAGCTCTCACCCCAGAGGACAGAGTTAGGTGGTAAAGGGCAGTGATGATCTTTATTTTGTGGACCCCTCCACTCATCAGAAGTCTCAAAACTTCAAATAGGCAGGACTAAGATTCTCAACCTCTCTGCCACCATCAGAGATAACGCTTCCTTGGACATTTGCAAAAAGAGACACTCTGTTGTGTTCAGACATCTAAATTAGATATAACTTGTACTTGTACATAATTTCCTACTAAATGTTTTGAGTCTCCTTTGGGAGAAAAGTGTTATATAAATTATTATGATTATTATTATTATTACAATAGCTGATATTTAGTGTGTATACCACAAGGCATAAAATAAAATTGATCACGTTTAACTGACCACGGAGCATACATGTCACTGTGTGAATAAATAATTATGAACGTCCCCATGTGGCTTTAGTCTGCATTAGATCTCACAAAAACCTGAAGACAACAGCCTTCCAAGGCAAGGAGCCTCAACCTAAAATATGTTCTATATTTTTAATACATTTGAAAGGTGTGTGGCTTACTTAATCTGCATAATTTGACAATTTAGGTAAAGTTTTATTTATATTCAATAAGATCAACATAAACAGCCAGATTACTTAAATGAAATCCAGGGACATTTTTAGCAGTTGATGGGTGAGTGTAAAAACTGTTTGCCACAATATTCAGGTTATTTGACTAATTTCACAAAATGGGGAGAGGTATTCTTTCCAGTGGTAGCTGGTAAAGATTTATGCTGGTGGGGTAAAATTAATTCATGCTAATAAATGTGTTAATTATATAAACCTGTCCCTATTTGAATTGATGTCATTGTAAACTCAAGAAATTAATAATTCAATAATATGTATTTATATATTTTCATTTGTACCTATCCCTTTTATGTGAGGTATTTTAAATTGTTATAAAACGGTACATCACTGATTTGGAGTAAAAAGCAATACATTTACTGAACAAACAAAATTTACTTGATGTCCTACTTAAGCACAAACAATATTTACTATGAAAATGTATATTGTGAAAAGAAATTGATTTGTTAAAATTGATATGTTTTCGAATGTTAGATTGTAAGTCTGCGAGTTTCTATCCAAAGTACTTTGGGAATGCACCGTGAACATTGGATTCCTAGCTCAAAGACAGGGCCCTTCTTGCTTTGCTATATGTTAATTTGTATTTATCTTTGTCTAACCTTAACCTATGTACAGCGATACGGAATATGTTGGGGTGTTATAAATTAACTATAATAATAATAATGTATTAATTGTAAAATTATTTTCTGTGTGATAAATTGATTTGCAGGTTGGTACTAGAGACTTGCCAGGACTATGGATTCTTCAATTACACAGGCACATTCTTTGCAAGCATTTAAAAAATGTACCAGATACACTTTTCAAATGGGAGTCACATTGGTCAACAGCATTATGTTTTCTCAATATCATATAATATTATATTGTTACACAATTAATTTAGTGCTGTATGTACATCACAAAATACACATTTTACACCATAACATTGCAAACAGTCAAAACTACATGATAAATAATTGTTAATATACAACTTGAAAAAATGTTGTACGAGGGCCGTAGCTACCGGGCACACAGAGCGGACGTGTGCTGGAAGAGCTCCACAGTATTTGAGCAATTAACTAAAGATTTTGGGGTTAATTTCCCCTTAATTGGGTTTATAAACATAACCATGGCATCAGCAGCTCAATTGGAGCACAAAGATATATTTTTCAATGGAGAACAAACAGTATCAGACTCCACAAGGCCTAGGGCTGCCATGAACCCTCCGTTCAACCGGAGCAGTCCCGGGATGGTGATCGGGACATGTGGAGTAGTGGCGGAAACAGCAGCACAGAGCACAGAGTAGAAGAAAGGTGCTGAGAGGCCGCAGTGCCCCTCGGATCTGCTCCACTGGGCAACATCATTGCTCCGGTGGGTTAGTGCCCTATAGGATGATTGAATAACAAAACTCCTCACTGAGGCAACATGAGAGGGGCAAAGTAATGGCAGAGGTTCCCGCAAATATATATAAAATATTAGTGGTACCCCGTATAAGAGCAATATATAAAAACTATCGACTTGCTCTTCAAAAATGATGGGGCAATAAAATTGTAAGGCAGGTAATGCTGTTTGCCACAGACATACATTTTTTGGTGGTTTGAGATCCTTCAGCGCTCATTGCAAGCCTGATGTTCCTGTAGCATACAATGTAGGTTTACACTGTTGTGGAGCTGAGGTGTGTCAGCAATGTGTGCAGCGTATAGTGTAAATAGGCTGCGTGCGCGAGGGGAAGCCGTTAGTGTAGCATTCTGTAAGTTAGTGTTGTAAAATGGCGGTGAATGTGTATGCGTTAGGCGGTTTGTATGATTTAGCATCCTTGCTAATAGTGTATGTTGTAGGTAGTACAGGTTTTTGTAAAAGCCGTATTTGCTTTGTGGTATTTAGCGGCTTTAGAGGTCGTGTAGCCTCGTTTTCATTTTTCAGCGGCCATTTTTTCTCATGCTTAGGGGTTTTCCGAGTGTCTAAAGTTTGTAAATTTGACCGAATTCGAGGTTTAAGCAGTGTTGCAGAGGTCCTGGGTGTCCCCCCTTGGTGTGGGTAAGCTTTTTATTGTATTTTTGTGTGTATTTTTTTTTTTTTTATGTTTTCCGCTGTGCAAGGTTTGTTTCTTAAGGTCGTATTTTTGCGAGTCCGTAATGGATTTTTTCTAAGTCCCGCGGGTCAAATTGTTTTTGTGTAAGTCCACAAAAAATTTTTTCTAAGTCCGGCGGTTAGTGATTGCTTGTTTTTTTTTAAAGTCCCGCTTGTGTGGTTGTTTGTAAGGGGTTGTGAGGCGCTGTAGAGCCTCCACCTCTGCGTCTCGATGTTTTTATGCTAAGTCCGTACATTTTCCGTTCTAAGGCTCACGGTTCGTATTTTTTTGTGTAAGTCCGTATACAGTGATTGCGTGTTTTGGTAAAGTGCCGCTTGTATGGGTGCTTGTAGCTGCGTGTGAGGCGCCGTAGAGCCTCCACCTTAGCAAATGCGGCCTGCAATGAGCCGGCCGACGTGGGAGCCTCCTCTTCCGCAAAAGCGGTCACCTCGCTTCGCCCAGAGGGTGTAACAAAAGTACAGACTAAGGTGATATAACTTGAGGAAAGTTATCATACATATCAACACCTGACAGTAAGGTTGCAAAGTATACACGTTACACATGTTTGGAAAGATCTATGGGCTTGTAAACATCTGTAAAAAAATGTATGTCATATGCTAATACTAATTTCAGCAAACACACACAAATATAAGCAACTGCTTACATAGCAGAGAGTTCTAGAAGCTTCTTCACACTGTTGGGAAGCTCAGCAGGGACTGTAAAGAAATATTGCAACAAACAGAACACCAATTAGCAGCAACTAAACACTGACACCTAGGGGCTGAACACGGAACTTCTTCCTACTAAAGAGTATAAGCAGCATAACGTGTTCAACGTGTCATTGAGAATTTTGAAAGTGCCTGCATATAAGACCCATTCACGCACACGGGACAAGAATAGAGATCTACTAAGCCCACATACAATGATCTTGTACCGCTAATGGCAGCGGCTCAACAACCTTCAGAGATCATATGAAATACTAAAATAGCATGACCACTTGATAAAATCATTGCATGCCATGCAGAATATGTAAATAAAGGAAAATGGGCAAATCAAGAAAGAGCACTACAGCATGCAACATCCCGCAACACTTCAGGGCTGCAACAACAAGCCAATATAATCCTAACTAAGGCCCCTCTGACACTTCTAATATTGAGGGTGACCTTGGGAGCCCACAACACGACATGGACCTGTCCGAGAGGTCAGTGTCTAAAATTGAATCTCTACTTAAAACTCAGCTGGCATTAGCTGTTAAACTGAGATTTTAGAATTGCAGCAAAGAACCCTCGCCCTGGAAACAACCACAGACAAAATCCTTGACGCACAAATACAGGATAATGCAGAAATCACCTTAAATTCGTCACAGTTTAGTGCGCTAGAGACTAAACTAGAAGACCTTGAAAATCGGTCACTAAGAATCAATATCTGCTTCCGTGGAATGTCTAGGAACATTTGGACCTCACTTCTTATATAATGACTGTCATAAAAACCTTTTTACCAGAAGCCATGTATAAAGACCTTGAAATAGAGAGAGCACATACAGTGCCTAGCGAAAATTTTCATCCCCCTTGACTTTTTACCTATTTTGTTACATTACAGCCTTAAGTTCAATGTTTTGTTAATCGGAATTTTATGTGATGGATCACAACACAATAGTCTAAGTTGTGAAGTGAAATGAGAAAAATATATACATAAAACTATTGTATCCACCCCCTTTGTTATGAAGCCCATAAAAAGCTCTGGTGCAACCATTTACCTTCAGAATAATTAATGAAATGATGTCCACCTGTGTGCAATCTAAGTGTCATTACATATACACACCATTTTTGAAAGGCCACAGAGGCTGCAATACCTAAGCAAGAGGCACCACTAACCAAACACTGCCATGAAGACCAAGGAACTCTCCAAACAAGTAAGGGACAATGTTGTTGAGAAGTACAAGTCAGGGTTAGGTTATAAAAAAATATCCAAATCTTTGATGATCCCCAGGAGCACCATCAAATCTATCATAACCAAATGGAAAGAACATGGCACAACAGCAAACTTGACAAGAGACGGCCGCCCACCAAAACTCACGGACCGTGCAAAGAGGGCATTAATCAGAGAGGCAGCACAGAGACCTAAGGTAACCCTGGATGAGCTGCAGAGTCCCACAGCAGAGACTGGAGTATCTGTACATAGCATAAGCTGTACGCTCCATAGAGTTGGGCTTTATGGCAGAGTGGCCAGAAAAAAGCCTTTACTTTCAGCAAAAAACTAAATGGCACATTTTGAGTTTGCGAAAAGGCATGTGGGAGACTCCCAATATGTATGGAGGAAGGTGCTCTGGTCTGATGAGACTAAAACTGAACTTTTCGGCCATCAAAGAAAAACGCTATGTCTGGCGCAAACCCAACACATCACATCACCCAAAGAACACCATCCCCACAGTGAAACATGGTGGTGGCAGCATCATGCTGTGAGGATGTTTTTTCAGCTGCCGGGACTGGGAAACTGGTCAGAGTTGAGAGAAAGATGGATGGTGCTAAATACAGGGATATTTTTAGCAAAACCTGTACCACACTGTGTGTGTTTTGAGGCTAGGATGGAGGTTCACCTTCCAGCAGGACAATGACCACAAACACACTGGTAAAGCAACAATTGAGTGGTTTAAGGGGAAACATGTAAATGTGTTGGAATGGCCTAGTCAAAGCCCAGATCTCAATCCAATAGAAATCTGTGGCCAAACTTAATGATTGCTGTTCACAAGCGCAAACCATCAACTTGAAGGAGCTGGAGCAGTTTTGGAAGGAGGAATGGGCAAAAATCCCAGTGGTAAGATGTGGCAAGCTCATAGAGACTTATCCAAAGTGACTTGGAGCTGTGATTGCCGCAAAAGGTGGCTCTACAAAGTATTGTCTTTAGGGGGGTGAATAGTTATGCACATTGACTTTTTCTGCTATTTTGTCCTATTTGTTGTTTGCTTCACAATAAAAAAAAAACATCTTCAAAGTTGTGGGCATGTTCTGTAGATTAAATTATGCAAATCCTCAAACAATCCATGTTAATTGCAGGTTGTGAGACAACAAAACACGAAAAATGCCAAGGGGGGGGTGAATACTTTTGCAAGGCACTGTAGGGCACTGGGGTGGCAGCAAATCCAAGGGATGCAATTGCCCGATTTCTCCACCAAAAAACAAGGGACCAAATATTGTTTGCTTCAAGAAAATTGACCAGAATTATAGGCCCAGGTGGCACACAAATACAAATATTTGCCGATTTGGCGCCTTTAACCTTGGCCAAAAGGAGGGAGATGAAGCCAGCACTAGATATCCTGCTAAAGCACAAGATTTCCTACAAGTGGGAATTCCCTTCTGCGTAACATTTCAAGTGAATAAGACAAGCGTCACAGCTCATTCTTTAGACGAATCTTATCCAATCCATTCCCGATTGAAGCTGACTACCAAAAAGGCAAGAGCTGCTAGTCTCCTTCACAAGGACTTCCCTTTTACTCTAGAAAAAAAAATTGATCCCAAGGGGAACTAAAATATTGTGACAGGGAAGGTACAAGAAACAGGGATCTCTCTAGTTTCCTTAAATGCTCCAACTAATCACCCACATAAGGCCCTGATAGGACTACTTAAACTTTTAAACCAAGCAGACAAGCTTATTATAGGCAGGGATTTAAACCTAGCTCTAGACATGGGGATGGACAGGTTGGGAAGATCTCAGGGAAATGTATGCTCTAACAAGTTAAAACAAATCAGAACAGTATTTGCCAGGGTAAAGATACTAGACTTGTGGAGGGAACAACATCCTAGGGACAAGGAGAACTCCTTCTATTCCCATACCCACAACACGTATTCAAGGATAGACTACCTGCTAGCAGATACATAACTGATAGCTCAAACTAAGCTAACAGAGATAGTTCCCTGTCCCTGGTCAGACCACTCTATGGTCAAGGCAGTTATACATTTAGGATTAGAGAATCACCCACAATATATGTGGCGAATTAATGAAATGCATCTAGCTAACCCAACTTATAGGGATCTGATTTCCCAAGACCTAGAGTCCTACTTCGCCACGAATCTTAATGCAGATGCAGAGATTGGATGGGTGTGGGTGACGCCCAAAGCCTACATCAGAGGTACTGTTGTGGAAAAATCATACTCACATACCACTTCTTACTCCGAAAACCTAGGCATGACACCAAAAAACAGTGTCCTCTGATTGTTTTTAAAATGTATTAAAAAAAAACGTGATCAGCAACAATAGAACATCTTTCCAATAATTCCATCTGTCCAATAAGAATATAACACATACTTTGGTAAAATCTGCATGTATTTCTACTTTATATGATACACCTCTGTGCAGTAAATGACACTTATTAGACCTTGGGGATGACTAAAAATACATATTTATTATGACAGAGCTGGGTACTGTCTGTAACTGAAATTGCTAAGTTATGGGTCATGTAGACTTAACCATTTCATAACTTATGTCTAAAAATTGAAAATACTGGTATAATTCTTATATCCAAGCCAAATATCACACTACCTGGAAAGAGTGCTAATTGTACATATATATATATATATATATATATATATATATATATATATATATACGCTAAAAATGGAAGGATATTTAAATCTTTTTCTACAACAGTACGTGCATTAAGATTTCAGCTAATTATAAAAAACAACAGAAATTTAAAGAGAAAGAATTAAACAAGCAATTACGAGAACTAGAAATACTTAAACAAAACCCACTATAAAAACTAGACAACAAATTGCCAAAGTCAGGACCGAATTAGATATAATATTATCAGACTACGCTGAAACAGTCCTGAGATGGACTAAACACATTTTTTTTCAATAAAGCCAATAAACCGGACTCACTTCTAGCCAAAAAAATGAAATCTAAAAGGATGCAAACTAGAATTCATCAAATAAAATCCACATCAGGTCAGGTCACAGCAGACCCAGATAAATTTAAGGAAATTTTTTTAAATTCTATGAGAAACTATATACACCATCCGAACAGTTAGATAAACATAAAATGCAAACATTCTTAAAAGCATGTAATCTTTCCTCACTGACGGAAGCAAATCTCGATATACTTAATGCCAAAATTACTTTAGAAGAAGTTAAAAAAACGATACAAAAATCTAAAATAGATAAGGCCCCAGGCACTGACGGCTTCACTAATATGTACTACAAAAAATTCATAGATACACTCTCCCCGCTCTTAGTAGCATTATATAATTCAATTATGGAAGGTCAACAGGTTACACCTGAACTAAATTTAGCAGATATCACATTATTCCCCAAAGAGGGTCATGATCATCTGGAAGCCAAAAATAATAGGCCTATATGCCTCCTGAATAGCGATATAAAGATTTTAGCAAAGATTATGGCAGATCACATTTCTAACTTTTTACCCAATTTATTACACATTGATCAGGTGGGATTTATTCCACAGATAACATAAGGAAAGTTCTAAATGTAATACACCACACAAGGAATGCCCAAACTACTGCTTGTCTCTTAGCCTTAGATGTGGAAATAGCTTTTGACTACCTGGAATGGCCCTATCTTTATGCCGCCCTAGCAAAGTTTGGCTTCAAAGACCACTTTATTAATTCAATAAAAACATACTATAAAAGCCTGAAAGCAATATTAAAACCCCCAGGACAGGTGGAACCCTCAATCTCCATACAAAGGGCACGAGACAGGAATGCCCATTATCACCTCTTCTTTTTGCAATAGCAATGGAACCTTTAGCACAGATGATAAGAATGAATGCAAAAATGAAGGGCATACAGGTCGGCCTTCAGCAATTTAAGATCAGCCTTTTTGCGGATGATCTCTTGTTCATGCTCTCAGACTCAACCTGCTCCATCCCAGCACTAATGCAAACGATAGAAGATTTTAGTAGCTTCTCAAGGCGCAAATTATATCTGGAAAAAACAGAAACCCTCTCAAATATAGAAAAAAGTACACTTAGTGAAACACATAAACTCAACTGGTCTAATAGACATATCAAATACCTCTGAATTAACCTAACCCTTAAAATAGAAGATTTAGATAAAGCTAACTACATGCCACTATATAAAACCATGCCTAGAAATGTAAACCAATAGACAAAATGTTCTCTGTCTTGGTCAGCGAGAATTCATACAATCAAAAGGAACATTCTCCCCAGAATTATGTATTTATTTAGAAGATTTAAATATTTCAGAGAAAAATATTTTAATTTATATGACGACATGGCCCTTCGAGAATATCAAAAAATATAATGCATAAACACAAAACAGAAGGGGGCTTATCATTTCCTAATTTAAAACTGTATTTTTGAGTGGCCCAACTCTCGTTCTTGGCCATTGCACATTCCACATCCCACCAAGGATACATCAATAGCTAGCAAAAGATATGTAATAACATATAACAATTGATAAGAAGGAAAGTTAGAAAAAAGATGGAAAACATATATGAAGAAGGAAAATTAGAAAAAAGATGGAGAGCATATATAAGTGACACCATATATTGTATTATAAGCATATACATGGTCAAGAATGTGTAGACCAATTATATGTGACACCACTAAATGTATAATTATGTTGATACTACAAAATGGTTGATGTAACATGTTGTCTATGCTTAATAAAACTTATTGAAAAAAACAGTGTACATGGCCAAGAAATACTATTTATTTTATTTATTCACATTTTTATTGGAGGTTTTCAACTGTTAGAGAGTTTATGACAACACAGTTTGAAGGTTTTTGACAGCAATGGTTTAATTGTTAAGGGGTCACTTTAGTGGTCTTATAAAGGGCTTGGCTCGTTAAAGGGCCATTTGCCTCACTATAAGTGCTCTTTGTGGTGTGAAAGAGCACAAGCTTCTATGCTAAACTGATCTATTGCTTTTTTTTTTAAGTACCTTAATAACAGCTAAAAATTTGCAGTCTTAGGATTGTTTACAAACACACTGCTGACTGTTCATGATTAAATACATCTGCCGACAAACAAAGGCCGTTCGAAGCTCTGTGAAAACAAGAGTTATTGCTTCTTTCTGCTTTCAGGATTGTCATCAGCCATCAGTTAACCCACAAGTAACATATTTTGGAGTTTTCAGCAGTCATTTCCCTGCACAGATGAATGTGTGAAGGGTTAACCCTCTTTCTCATCTGTTGTCTGCACAGAGCTCTTGCTGTGATTTTGTCTGGAGGGATGCCTAATTCTCATGTAAACAGATACTTCATTTATGTATTATTTTCTGGGAAAAAGGCACCTACCGTATTTATCGGCATATAACACGCACCTAATTTTAAGAAGGAAATTTCAGGGAAATTTTTTTTTTCAAATAAAGAACTTTGAAGCAAAATCCTCAACCTCAACCTCCCTCCTCATCCTCCCTCCTCAACCCCCTTCTCCATCCCCCCTCCTCAACCTTCCTCCTCATCCTCAACCCCCCTCCTCATCCTCAACCCCCCTCCTCAACCTCCCTCCTCAAACCCCCACCTCAACCCCCCATTCCTCAAACCCCCTTCTCAACCCCCCCATCCTCATCCTCCTTCCTCAACCCCCCTCCTCAACCTCAACCCCCCTCATCCTCAACCCCCCTCCTCATCCTCAACCCCCCTCCTCATCCTCAACCTCCCTCCTCATCCTCAACCTCCCTCCTCATCCTCAAAGTGTGTGTTATACGCCGATAAATACGGTATTTCAAAAAAATAAAAAAAACGTCAACATGTTTTTTCAGGAGTACATTACAGTGGTGTGTTCCAAATGGGCTGAATTAACTGGCCCTTTAAGGGATAGTTTTTACTATGCATTTGAACAGTGAATTACTTTTTTAAATCATGCCCCCAGGTTGTATAAGTTCCAGATCTCGTCACCCTCTGTATGATGTATTGTCTGTGGAGTGGGAGCCACCTAGGGGGAAGTACAAAATTGAAAACCTTTTGAGACCACTCTATTTTCTAATCACCTTCCATTTTTATATTGCAAGTATGTTATATCTGTTTGGAGATCATCCCCCCTCTGGGTGGCTCCCACTCCAGAGACAATACATTATTCAGAAGGTGGAGAGATAAGGAGATAAGAGAGGTTACTACATGACAAACATTGGTCCACTCTGTTGGTTTGAAGAGAAGTGATGGATGTCTCTTTTCTTAACCAATGATATAAGTTGTTTCCACAGTCCGGTTCCCTAAAGTTTCTGAAGTCCCATGTAGTCTTACTGGAGCACGGCTGCAAAGAAAAATACCAGTAAAATATACAATTTGGTTATTAAATACACAATTTGGTTATTAAATACAAATTCTGTCACCTATATTTACTAAGGTGAGGAGATTTGGGGACTATTTTACAACGGTTCTAGAGTTATCCTGTTATGCAGATATTTTAAAATATGACATATTCAACTATTCAGCTAGGTATTTCACATTAGTTAATTTTACAATATATTTTATATTTTACTTTGACTTTTTACTCTTTTAGAAACAAATCAATATGTCCCTGCAGGCAATTAATAAAACATTTTTTATATAGGGAATTAGAATAATCAAGCTTAATGGACAAATGTTGTACAAAAAATAGCTTTTTTTTTGCAATAATTCTTTACTGCACCATTTGATACTCCACTGTAGCATCATTGCATATAACAATAATGCATTTTTAGATTTTGCCAATTTTAGCTGTTTAATACAGTATATTTACATATAGCACTACAGTATTGCTTTAAACATTTTGAGAATTCAACATGGCTACAATTTTAAAGCTGTTTGAGGCAAATTATCTCAGTTTAAAACATTCAAAATCACCCAATTACAAGATATAAAAAACTTATACATACAGAAAACTTGTGGCTTTGTGCTCAAATTGGGATTCCACTGTACGCTTGATTCTAAAAAATTAGACCATTACACAAGAATAGTCTATGCACTGTACAGAATGTAGATCCCATTATGAGAATGTGGAAACAGATAGATTTTATAAGGTTTCTTTGGTCATTACCTTCTGCATTTGTCTGTTTTACGTTCATGGAACTTATCTGTAGAGCATCAAATAAATATGAGTTAGGAAATATTGTCTGTACCACAATTATAGCATATGTATTGTACCACAATTATAGCACAGAGTTATTAAACTTTGCTCATTTAACTTATTCACAAAATACATAACATTTCCATATTCCTAGGTTAGACATATATACTGTATTTATATGTTTCATTTGCATTTACAATTATTACTTTAATATTGATCTACATCAGCGGTTCTCAACCATTCTAGCGCTGTGACACTTTGATAAAATTCCCCAAGTTGTGGTGACCCCGAACAGTAAAATTACAGATTAAAATAGACAAAAAACACATTTCTGATGGTTTTAGATGACCCCTGGCAAATCGTCATTCGACCCCCAAAGGTTGAGAACTACTGTTCTACATTATCAAACAGTGAACTAAAACCCAACTGTTGCCAATAGTGTGATTACTATATCTCCCATTTATTTAATTATATTTGTATGTAGCACCTTTAAGCTAGATACTTTACACCGAAAATGGTACATCATTGGTTTGGTGTAAAATAATACAATGTTTTGTTTTTTTTGTTTTTTTAAATTGATATATTAACAGTTTTTTTTTTATATATATATATAACCCAATTAATCCTCAAAACAGTTTACCCTAATTGCTTTGTGGAGCCTCCTAGACAGGTCTTTAGACTGCTCTACATGATGGCCTAGAATGTTATCCTTGAGTCCCTTTAATTGTAGACTTTGATCTGAAATCAACATGTTACATGCTGAGGCCTGAACTTATTTTCATTAGGACTGTCTTATAAAATAAGGGCATGTCTAGAGGTCACCAGTCCCAATGACATGCGTTGCACTAGTACACTGCTAAGCACTGCTATAGTAATGCAAATGACAAACTGACTTGTGTATACTGACTTTGAGCCCTATGTAAATCAGGTGCTCTAAGTTAGGGCACTGCTGTTAATCGGCTGCAGGAGCTTTTTTTCCCTAACGTCTACACTAATGTAAATCATTCACTCTCCCAGATTAGAGCACCCAGTGCACAGCTGTAAATCCAGCCTTAGAAGCAACCGATTTCTGTGCAGCGAACAGCCAAGCCAATCTTTACAGTTGAGACAGGGCTCTAGGAGCCAATAGGAAATGTGAACGTCATAAATCTTATAACAAGTGCCATAACTGTTTTCGGCAATGAAACTAAGATATATATAAAGTCATTGTTTTTTATTTATTAATATATTTTGGTTAAAAAGATGTGACAATTGTATTTATAGCTTCAATAAGTAAAGATGTGTTTATTTTGTTCTAAAATATGATATATTTATAGACAGTGCATTAGAGTGTTTGTTCCTAGGCAACGTGGTCTTGTTTTGTGTATTAACCCCTTGAGTACTGGGTTGTGTGTTACCCTGGATTTTGTACCATAAAACAGGTTTAATACCAACATATCATATTTTTTAATTACACATATGTTTATATCGGATTGTTAATTGTCAAATAATGTTCAAATGTCATCATTTTGTAGTGCTTTTTGTGCTATGCTGTCAATTTAAATGTTTCTGGGGGATACAGCAAAGGTTTGAAAACTAGTTGTGAGTGGTGTTTGGTACACATAAAACTTTCTTGCTTTTTGCAGCTACGTCACTCATTCACTCGTCACTACGTCACTGCCCTGATTTGTGAGTGATCCCTAAAATCTTATTAGCATAGGGTTTGGGTGTCAAAGTCTAACGGAGTAACTCGTAAATTATTTTCAGTGCAAAACCTTATGGAGATTTATGGCTTGATTTTCGGTTGTGTTGTGAAGCTCACTCGGAGCAGTGACCCGTTGGAGTTCTCTCACACTGTTTTAGGGATGGGTGATAAACATAGCCAAGTAGAATTTACTCTGCAGTTAGGGCACTCGTAAGTGCTTTTTCAGGGATTAGCATAGGGTCCTTTGTACTGGAAACATTGGGCTCTGTTTTTGGGTTCAATTATATTCCCATCATCCATTGCTTTTTTTTCCATTTCACATTGAATCATGTCATTGCTAACACTGAATTGTGATGCCTCTTATTGACCCTGGAGGCATTAATGATGAAGATTATGCATTAGAGGGAAGTATAATGATTTAGCAGGAGCAGGCTTGTAGTTATAGTTGCAAAAACGAAGATCAGAGGCGCCAAACACCTAAGTAGCTTTTGAGAAATATCCTATAGCATACCAGTCTGGTCTCAATCAAAAGAGTGATCCAGCCCCAAAATGTCAGGAAATTCTAATCTCAATAGAAGAAACTGCAAACACCAGACACACGTTTTGGTCTCTCTTGTCCCTTGTCAATGAGGTGCAGCTGCACCGCCTAGGGTGCAGTGACCAAGGAGTCCACTTGTGGAGCACCCAATTTTCCTTAGGTTAGAATTGCCTGGTATTTTGTGGATGGGTCACTCTAGTGAGTGCAACCAGACTGATATGCTACAGGGTATTTCTGTCTGTGAAGGGCACAAGTGAAGGAGGCTGCTCTCTGAGTAGGTTCCCAGGGCTAGATAACAAAACAATGGCCCTATTCTATTAGCCAATTCGTAAATGTATACACAGTTAAAACCACTTTTAAAATTGCCACATATTCTATTAGCTACTTGCAATACGGTTACGAGTTCCCCGCCTACAATCACTACGGGACAGCCAAACCCGCAAAACCAGCCTTAGGATTCCGTTGGTTTTAGCACAGCTCGAATATTACGAACTCTAAATAATTAGTTACACAAAATTGATATTCTTTTAGACCCGTAGCTCTAGATCACAAATAAAGTCTAACCCGCAACTGAAAAAAGTATCAAGTTTCTGTCAAAAATATTACAAGTACAAAATAGGACTCGCAAGGCATTTTCAAACACTTATTAGAGCTGTAACAGCAATTAAACACAAAATACTGCACTTTAAAAACATGGGAAGGCATGGAAACACATTACAATTTATTGCACCACAGTCTCAAACCCACAAATATGCAATTAAAAAATATCAATCCTGGGACTCAAGGGGTTAATACATATCATAAAACCCACATCGACTAGAACAGATGATCTAATGCATTTTATAGATTGCTTGATTGCGAGTACAATCGACAAATATTACTTATTGGCTCCCATTAATTTGTAGTCTCCGATTACAGAATACGTCTAACTTCCATGTTTTACTGACATCATGATGACGGACTCATTTACTATTGGCTGTGTCTAAGAAGTAAATTACAGGATTGCTTATATATTGTCAGATTAAATGATCATGCCCCCTGAAATCCTTCTTAAAAAGGCAGGGTTTACGTGTAGAGGCTGTAAGACGTAAATTAAGTCAATAGAATACATCTAGACATATAGAGAAAAAAAACACCTGCAGCCAAAATCAGGGGTTAGAGTCACTTACGGGCTTCTAATAGAATAGGGCTTCTACTTAGAGTTGAGTTGCGTGCCTCTGGCTTTGTTTTTGCCTGTTTGCAGCTATAGTTGCAATAATTCTGCTTCTGGGCTTGTGCTGGGGAAGAAGGTAGGTATCAAATTCCAAATGATCTAAACTTCCCTTTCTTCGCCCTCCTCCCCTTCTCCAATGATAGATCAAATTAACACACTCTTCAGGCCCCAAACTAGGTGATAGTAGGTTCCAAGTGAACAGAGCACATTCTATTTTGTATTTTTTTTTGGTACAACCCTTACTACTACAGAAATAAAAATATGTGTTTTGTGTAATACTGCAGTGAATTGACATATCAAGGTGCAACTTCCATATGTTCTATGATACTTACAGTTGTATATAACCACCAACACCAAGCCGAGGAGTAGAACAAGACTTATTGCTGCAATGGTGTATGGCACTGCCAAAATAACCATGAGCTGGTAGTCTGTTTCCTTTCAAAATAACAGAAAATGACATAAAAAATTGAGCTACACAAATGGAATCCATATTATTGATGCTGGAAACACTTGTATAAACATAATACTTTTGCTCAAAGCTACACAATCTTACTTAAGTACTTTTGGATATTAATTCCTCTAAAGTATATGATTATTCTTTGACAAACTGTCTTGTACAAATGGTCTTTAAGAGGGTTTGAACAATGCATTTCTATTGGGGCTGACATGAAAATTCATAAGATTATTACCCACTCAGTGTGTGGTGTTCCTCCCCGCCCCCCATTTGTGCCATTATAGAAAATACATTTCATGAAGCATATCAGTTTCTACCCTCCCATAAGAGCAGGCAAGAACCAAAATGCCAGACAAGTCCTCCAGGTTTTGTCAGTGGGATGTTACTGATCTCAATAGATACAGCGGCTGATGCAAATCCCTTAGGGTCTCCCTGAGGAATATAGGAGAACCCAGACATGGGCTGATTATTCACATCAATAGCTTTCCGCCAATCATGGCTGAAATGATCTTTTAGGGGTTGCTGTTTCTCCTGTGTAGGGTAGACTAGCTTGTTTATCAAGTATTTTCAAGTATAGTAGAAGAAATGCAAAACTTAAAGGGCCGCAGCACAGCCTATACAACAGGGTTTCAGTTATTTATTCAGTAATTGAGAAATACAATATACTTTATATGTTGTCCTGAAAACATTGGTTATCTGACTCCATCCCTGTAGTGGGTATTGCAAGCAAGCCTACACCTGGCAGTGGCATAGTAGGGTGGGGTGGGGTCCGCAAACATGCCCCCAGCTGCCACCCACCTCTAGTGGCACTCCTGCACCATTTCCCCTGGCTCCCTCCTCCTCCCGAGATCCTGCTCTCTCCTCTGAATCCAGGGGAGAAGATGAGGAGTCACCAAGGGAAGTGGGAGGGGGGGGGACAAGAGGGGTGACAGGGGGAGAGGAGAGAGAGAGAGAAGGGAGGGGAGAGAGAGATAGGGGTGATAAAAAGGAGAGAGGAGCAGAGAGAAAGAGAGGGGGAGAGAGAGGGGAGAGAAAGAGGGAGAGAGAAGAGACAGAAAGGGAGTAAGAGGGTTGAAGAGAAAGAGAAAGAGGGGGATAGAGGGGGAGAGAAAAGAGGGTGAGGGAGAGAAAGAGGGAGAGAAAGAAAGGGGGAGGTAGGAAGAGAGAAAGAGAGGGGAGGGGGAGAGAGAAAGGGGGAGAGGGAGTGGGAGGGGAGAGGGAGAGAAAGAGAGGGGTAAAGAGAGGAAGAGAATGAAAGAGGGAAAGAGCGAGAAAGAGGGGAAGGAGACAGAGAGACAGAAATAGAGGGAGAGAGTCAAAGAGGGGAGAGAGAGAAGGGAGGTGGAGAGAGAGAGGAGAGAGAAGGGGGAGTGAGAGAGAGAAAGAGAGGGGGAGCGAGAGAGAAAGAGGGGGATAGAGGAAGACAAAGAGAGGGTGGAGAGAGAGATAGAGTGAAAGAAAGAAAGAGAGGGGGGAAAGAGAGGCGAGGGAGAGAGAGAAAGAGAGGGGGAGTGAGAGAGAGAAAGAGGGATAGAAGGGAGAGAGAAGGGAGGATAAATGAGAAGGGGGAGTGAGAGAGAGAAGGGGGAAAGAGGGAGAACGGGATATATATATATATATATATATATATATATATATATATATATATATTGTGATGGAGTGCCACTAGGGGTCAAAAGAGAGCTCTATAGAACTTCTCCCCTGAGAATGAAAGGAGTTAATTCCAATCAGTTATCAGAGGCTAAATGGAAACCCAGCTGGATACTGCCTTTAAAAGCAGCAGAGAGATGGGTGGAGTTTCTCTCACTTAGGCTTGGGCCTAAGAGCCGTGGGCTGTGTGTGTTGCAGGAGGTAGCACTGAACAGCTCAGCTGCCTCTGGGATCCAGAGAGCTGGGATTTGTGCTGGAGCAAGACAGTCAGGAAGACTATTATACTCCAGAGTTTGTTCACAGAGAAGACGCCTGTGGTATCAGAGATACTCCACTGAGAGAGGATTATCTAAGGACCCCATCCCTGGGAAGCCGAACGCAACAAGGGATAAAAAGGTTGGTGACAAATACACGTTTACACCATATGAGGAAAAGAAGTACAAAGGCCCCAGGGAAAAGAGTGCGTTCAGAGAAAGTAATAGTCCCTCATCCCAAGAGGGTGACAAGGGTCCCTGGGGTGAAGCAAGGGAGAGAAAGGGTGGGCCCTATGCTTCACCCACTATTGGCAAAAGCCGTAGAGGAAAAGACAGTAAAAGACTGTTTTGTTTCCTGGCCACAAGGTGGCGATACAATGCAAATAAGAGACTGTTTGTTCCCTGGCCACAAGGTGGCGATACAATGCAAATAAGAGACTGTTTGTTCCCTGGCCACAAGGTGGCGATATATCACAAATAGGAGACTGTTTGCATCCTGGCCACAAGGTGGCACTCCCTGTCACAGATAAGCTGCACAGGATATAGTCAGGGCGTTCCTGAGTATAGTAAGCACGTTTATGTAGGGTTTTATTTTGTTGCTGAATACAAGCACTGTTTTTGTTCTGTTTATGCAAACAAATAAAATAGCAGTAAAACTCAACTTTGGACAAGCCTGCTGTGTCTTCCTCCCTGTATAAGAGATAAGAAGGTGCAGGACGCAAACCCCGCCAGAAGGGGGCGCCCTGTTACACTGGTGGCAGTGGTGGGATTGTGAAGTGTCTGAGTGCAAGAAGACAGCCCACAGTACAGTACAGTGATGGAGGATATACTGAAGGCCTTGCTGCAACAGCAGCACCAGCAGCAACAGCAGCAACTGCAGCAACAGCAGGAACAGCAGCGACAAGCAGAGGAGGAAACAATCCGCATGAGAGAGGCCACAGCTGCTCATCAAGAGTTCACTAGAAAATGGGCCATCCAGCTAGCCCAGAATGAAGCTATACTGGATAAATATAGAAAAGATTCGGCCAGAGCTAGAGCCAATGAAATTCTTTGGGAGCTGACAGAGGATGATGATGTGATCATATACCTCACCATTTTTGAGCGAACAGCCATTAGGGAGGCGTGGCACAAACGGTACTGGGCCAGCCTCATTGCCCCGTATTTGACGGGCGAAGCTCAGAAAGCTTATCTGAGCTTGAATGAAGAAAAGAAAGAAAATTATGATGACCTCAAAGCTGAGATCCTTGCCAGAGTTGGAGTTACCCGGGATGTCAGAGCACAAAGAATCAGTACCCAGAAATATAAGAACAAAGAGAACCTGAGTTGTAATAAGGAGAAGTTACAGTACAGAGGGGAAGTCTCACAATTTGGACAGGCCCCTACCTGTCTGTGGGAAAAATCTGATGATAGAAGATGGAATACCAAAGAAAAGCATGCCCATCTCTACCACAGGCCAGAGTACAGGTTCCCTGATGAGAGGATGAGGAAAGACTCCCAGAATGAACAGAAGGCGTACTTTACAGCCAGCATAAAGGCGTTGGGGGTGCAACAAGCTAGCCGGAGAAGTGCTCCTATACTTCAACCACACGAGAAAGGTGCGACTGGCATGACAAGGAGAGATTTCCATCCAAATATTATGGACACCCCATTGGAGCTTGGCGTTGAGAAGTCATTTGATGATATTGTCAAAGATAGACAAGCAAGGAACTGGCGGGCTGACAGAGGAGCCGCCACCGAGACGGCAGGAGCCGCCACCGAGACGGCAGGAGCCGCCACCGAGACGGCAGGAGCCGCCACCGAGACGGCAGGAGCCGCCACCGAGACGGCAGGAGCCGCTGATGAGAATGCAGAGTGCACAAAAGAAACTGCAGAGACAGTAACAGATATTGCTGAGAAAGCAAAAGAGCCTGCTAGTGCAGACAGAATGGCCTTAGAGGAGGAGAAACAGCATTCTGTAAGGCTCCAAGGACAATTTAAAGTCAAGATTGAGGAGCTTCAGATGAGAGAGCAGAAGATGAAGAAAGAAATGGAATCTATTATCCAGTCCCAAAACAGGAAGGTTCAAGAGTTGCACAAGCAGCTACATGAAATGGAAGCAGAGAAAAATGTCTGCATGGATAACTTCTCACGTCAGAAGAGTGAGCTGGAATACAGTCGTGAGAAAGAGGAGAGACTGATTCTGGAACTGGAGACAGCAGCACACACAGTAAAAAGACTGGAAGAAGATATCGAATCGGAAAGAGCAGCCCATCGGGAGTCTAAGGTTAACTCTGAAGTTATCCAGTTGCGGATCCTGGACCTTGAGTCTTCACTTCAAGTGGAAAAGGCCAGCTACTCGCAAAGTGCATCCGACTTAGAGATGATAAAAAACCAGTTCAGAGAAGTGGAAGCTGCTTATAACAGAGAAAAGAAACGGGCAGACCGCAATGCAGAAAAACTCAAGGAGTACACACTGTCCCAGACAGGACATATGACGCAGAGCATGGAGATGTGTCATACCAAACCAGACCAGCGAGAGGTAAAGATGATGCCAGACTATATTCCTGAATGGCGGAGGATGCCTGCATTTGAGGACTACAGAGTGTCCTACAGGAATGATAAACTGATGCCTATTTGGGAGCAGAGGAAGAGTCCTCCCAAGTCTAAGCTGGAAAATATGGGGGAGAACCATATACAAGAACAAGGAGAGCGCATGGGGGACATCCTGAAGATGGAAGGATTGACCCAGGAAATAGCTGAAATCACTGCTAGGTGTACAGCCCTCCAAGTACAGATCACCAAGCTAGAACAAGAGAAGAGCTCCACCAATGCAGAACTAGAAACCCAGAGAGCCCGGTTTGATTCTGAGAAACTGCAGCTAGAGGGAATAATTACCAATCTGCAGACATCCCTTTCAGAGAACACTGTACAGAAGGAGAGACAAGACCAAGCGGCTCAAACTCAAGAGGAGCAGCTGATTTGTCAAATAACCACATTGAAACTGGAAATCTCCAAGCTGAAAACAGTATTAACGCAAAAGGACAAGGAGCTTGAGGGACTCCAATATCGGGTAGAAGATGAGAAGAGGCAGAAGGAACAGGTGATTGAAGACATGCAAATAAATGAAGAGTCATCAAGACAAAACATAGCTGGACTCAACCACCAAGTGGACAATCTAAGCAGTATATTGAGGCAAACTGAGGACAAGCTAACAAATTTCACCAGAAAACTGGAGAGCAAGGCCCAGCAGATGGTTCAGTTAAGGGAAGAGCACAATAAGGTGATTAGTGAGAGAGAGTCAACTCTTAATGTGTTTAATGAGTACAAATCCACAAATGAACAAGAATTAAACTCTTTAAACCAAGCTGTTGAGACTCTGGAGAAAGGTCTTCAATCAAGTTTTGCCACATCCGAGGAGCTAAAAATGGAAAAATCAGAATTGGCAGCTAAAGTGCAAGAACGGGATGCAACCATCCTTGATCTAATTGCTAAATGCCAGAATCTGGACACTGAGAATGAGGCGCAAAGTAAGACGCACGCAGCCACAATGGAGTCTCTAAAGACGCAATTCATTGAGAAGGACAACCAGTTACGGCTTTATGAACAGAGAATCTCTGGGAAGGAGGTAATGACAGAAGAAATCCTTCACCTAAAAGAACAATTGCTTGCTAGGGAAGAGACTGTGAAAAATCTGAAAGATCTCTTAGAGAGTGACGTAAACCAAAGTCTACATAACCTCAAAGAGAACAGTAAGCTTTCAAGCTCAGAGAATTTAGAAAAATCCCCAGATCTTGGAAATGATCACATTACTTCATCTCTTGAAAAATCAAACCAAAAAGTACTTTCAAAAGAAGAGCTGCGTAAGACCGATTCAAACAAAACCAGTGCCAAGGATGAAGAGACAGAGAAAAAGAAAGACATTATTTCTGTCTCTAATAAAGAGAGAGCGAGTGTAGGCAAAGAAGCATCTAGTAAAGTTGAGAGTGGTGCAAAGCAAAATACGGAGTCAGCTGTGATAGATCAGCCAGAAGAAAGCAGGGAAACAAAGGTTTCACCAACCATAGCGGATCAGTGTGATACAGAGCAGCAACCTGAAACATCAACAAAAAAGAAGACAAAATCACTTGATACTGAAAAATCTTCTGAAACTGAGAAGAAAACAAGTACTTCAAAAAATAAACATAAAGATAAATTACTTCCCAACGAGAGCAAGCAGACTGACAGAGCAAACTCAGTGGTTGAGTCTCAATTGACAGAGGATGGAGCTGCAACTCCAGAAGTAGAGAAGTCTTCAAAACCAGCGAAGCAAGCTCCAGGTTTAAGAAATAAGCATAGATCTAAGTTAGTTCCTGAAGATGAAAACAGTGGAACAGAAGGGAAGGAAATGACATCGGAGAGGCAGAAAGATGGTCTCCAGTTGACAATCAGGGTCTCCAACAAGAGGAAGAGAGGTGACGCATTATTTGTGGTTTCCGCAGTTGCAGAAGCTGAGGAGCCTGAAGCCGAGGAAAGCATAGGCCGGACATTAAGACGGTTGCCGAGACTTTCACGTCCCTCTGTCAAGGCCGTTCAAGTCAAAGCACGTAAACCTGAAAAGAAACCCATTGATGAGGAGGACAAACCTACTGCCCAGAAAGCAGAAAAAGAATTGGAAGAATGGAAACATAAGAGTAAGGAACTCAAGACAAATCGTTATAAAGATTATGTAAAAGAAACCGGTTGTGAGAGAAATGATACAACCAAATCGCTCTCTGCAGAATTATCTGAACTGCAGGTCCTATTAAAGGAAATTGAAGAAAAACAAAGCAATGAAGAGAAAGTGATGTCTATGACTCCGGTCCAGAAGGATGAGCTTCTGTTGTACCAAGGAAAACCTGTTCTTCTGAAAAGAAAGAAGAGACAGAAAACTGCGTACAAAGGTCGTACAGATGACACTTGCCTAGATGGGAAGATCAGGAGGAACAGAGTTGTGTGTAACAACCTAAAGGTGTGGTTTGAAGATACTGTCAGTATCCAACCAGGTCCAGGGGTGCCATGTGGCGAACAAAACGGTGTGTTCCCCATAGATGATGCGGTGGACGAAGTCCATGGTAGTCTATTCGAGGGGTATCTCAAGCCTTGCTTCGTCAAAGTTGATGGATCAATTGAAGAAGGGAAAGTTCTCCTGGCGCATGGAAGTACGCGTGCTGTTGAGCTCAAGAGAATAGAGCAAGACCCAAGCCCATACTGCATAGTTGCACCAGAGAATATTATGCCCTATGAAGATGAGCCCCTTAGACGAGAAGACAAGAGGAAGATAAAGTTACAAGTGAGCGTTTACGGCCTCTCGGCTCATGTAGCTCAACTACATGGTGTTGAGCTGAGGGGGAGGATATGTGATGGAGTGCCACTAGGGGTCACAAGAGAGCTCTATAGAACTTCTCCCCTGAGAATGAAAGGAGTTAATTCCAATCAGTTATCAGAGGCTAAATGGAAACCCAGCTGGATACTGCCTTTAAAAGCAGCAGAGAGATGGGTGGAGTTTCTCTCACTTAGGCTTGGGCCTAAGAGCCGTGGGCTGTGTGTGTTGCAGGAGGTAGCCCTGAACAGCTCAGCTGCCTCTGGGATCCAGAGAGCTGGGATTTGTGCTGGAGCGAGACAGTCAGGAAGACTATTATACTCCAGAGTTTGTTCACAGAGAAGACGCCTGTGGTATCAGAGATACTCCACTGAGAGAGGATTATCTAAAGACCCCATCCCTGGGAAGCCGAACGCAACAAGGGATAAAAAGGATGGTGACAAATACACGTTTACACCATATGAGGAAAAGAAGTACAAAGGCCCCAGGGAAAAGAGTGCGTTCAGAGAAAGTAATAGTCCCTCATCCCAAGAGGGTGACAAGGGTCCCTGGGGTGAAGCAAGGGAGAGAAAGGGTGGGCCCTATGCTTCACCCACTATTGGCAAAAGCCGTAGAGGAAAAGACAGTAAAAGACTGTTTTGTTTCCTGGCCACAAGGTGGCGATACAATGCAAATAAGAGACTGTTTGTTCCCTGGCCACAAGGTGGCGATACAATGCAAATAAGAGACTGTTTGTTCCCTGGCCACAAGGTGGCGATATATCACAAATAGGAGACTGTTTGCATCCTGGCCACAAGGTGGCACTCCCTGTCACAGATAAGCTGCACAGGATATAGTCAGGGCGTTCCTGAGTATAGTAAGCACGTTTATGTAGGGTTTTATTTTGTTGCTGAATACAAGCACTGTTTTTGTTCTGTTTATGCAAACAAATAAAATAGCAGAAAAAACTCAACTTTGGACAAGCCTGCTGTGTCTTCCTCCCTGTATAAGAGATAAGAAGGTGCAGGACGCAAACCCCGCCAGAAGGGGGCGCCCTGATACAATATATATATATATATATATATATATATATATATATATATATAATATTCTTAGCATGGGGGGGCGGCAAACTCAGGGACAGGCCCGGGCGGCAAAAGCTCTAGCTACGCCACTGCCCTATGGAAACCTAACAAGAAATGGAGAGAACCACAAACGATGATATGCAAATTTCAAATGGATGCTTTTTAAGCTACATTGAATTTTTTTCTTTCAAATATTGATTTTATTGCTAATCAGTAACTAAATAAACAATTTTAACCCAATTATGTGACAATTGGCTCTTTAATCCACTCTCTGCTGGTGCATGACAACAAAAACATGAAGAAAATTGTCTTAATTTTCCATGTTCCCCAATACTAATGTATAATGGTCACAGTTAGACAATAAATTAATATACAAAAAAAGTGTTACCTGGTTCTTTTCTGTGACTTCAATATTATCATTTTTATCAGAGAAAAGAGATGAATTTACAGGCACAGCTTCCAAATAAGCTGCAAAATGAATGATAAAAAAACTCATTAAACTCAGAACAGATACTGAAGGATATTGATAAAAAGATTTAGATCCACATTTCATATATTTAAATGAGCATGTTTTAAACACCATAAAATATGTAGTAATTTAGTAGCTTTTGGCTATATCTATTGCTGTTTTTATGTATTTAAACCTTCTAATCTATTGTTCCAGCTATGAAGTTAGTTGTTTCAAAAGAGAAAATACTATTAATATGACAATTCAGAGGCGCTTAAAATGACTGATTGTTTCTGACTATATAAAATACATGCATGTGAAAAAAAAAAAAATTATATATATATATATATATATAGAAACGCAAGCTAATCCCTGTACTTACCAAGGGGGAAGAGGATACATATACATAGGATGCACAGTGCCATTTGTAGTAATGTCTCAAAGAAGCAGTTATAATCATTTGTTTCTGCTTCTACAGACTTATTTGTGTCCCGTAACGGTCGGTGAAAGCACAATACAAAAGAGGAAGCCCCGGTGTGTATGTGACAGTCCCTCCCACAGAACAAATAGCACAATCTGTAAAATCGACTTCTAATATACAATTGTGGAGAAAAACATAAGTTTATATGATGGGCTGGAGCAGTGCCAGTGGTGGGGCTACTGCTGGTGCAACAGATGCAAGTCACAGGGGCCCACCAAAGTGTAGGGGCCCACTGCTACTGGAGTTAAAGGTGTTAATTTATTAGGAGAGATAGGCTGATAACTTTTTTTATAGAAATATGATCTGATCACCCTAGGGGTGATCTGACCACCTATGTGGCTTTTGTATTGACACTTACAGGCACCTACATGTACTAGCTCCGCCATTGAGCATAGCGATCTTTTGCAATTTAATAGCCGCAAGTCTTACGGGTTACATTATGGGCTACGGTTTTACACGTTCAGGGAATTTAATAGGACTGCTTGTCTAAGGAAATAATTATCCCATTGTTAGCTATCACATATGGATGTAATATGTGATTATTTTAATGTCCCAGCAAGAGGAACTAGTTATTTTAATTATGAATGGATCATTATTAAAGTTTCTATTTTATAATAGCAACGCTCATTATTATATTAATTTTCAAAGATTAGAGTATGTGCCTCCAGCTAAGTGTTTGTCTCCACCCTGATAAGGTCATTAGGAGGTGTGTGGCCATTTGGCTGAGAGAGAAGTCTAAAGGCTTTTAAGAACAATTCATATATAATAAGACAAAAATCATTGATAGGCTACCCCAACATTAAAAACTTGTTAATGAAAACCTTGACCAAAGAAGGTCTTCAGCCAAATTCTGTCATTGGTGGTAAACATTATATTTGAATATTTAGCAGCTTCCTGGTACACAAAGCCACACCACCATTGACTTTAGTGGATATCACCAGCAGCTGAGACTAAAATCTGTAAGTTGTTTAATGTAATCTACAGGAATATCTTACATTTCAGCCAAAATACCCTCCTCAGGACCAGTGGCGGCTGGTGAACTTTCAAGTTGGAGGGGCGCCAGGGCAAAACGTAGCCCCTCCCCCTTTCCCAAACCACACCCATTTTTATAACTCCTCCCCTGACGTCATAATGACCTTTATAAGCCCCGCCCAATGACCTTATACTTTCAACGCCCATTGAAATACATGATCAGCAATGCAGCAATGTCAAGAAGTAAAGTAACAATGTGTTAAATTCATTGGTATACAATATAGATTGAAGAAACTCATGTGACAAGACTACAGCAATATCATAATTGCACCTATACGCATTAACAGAAAAATTAAAGCAGTGACACTTACCATTAGTCGGCTCTTCTTCTCAGGGTATTCACGTTCAGTAAGTTGACCAACGAATACAAACAAATCTGCTGCCACAGAGGGTTTGCACCTGGGGTTGAAACAAAACAAGCAAATCAATCAGACCATTCAAGAACAAAACCATACTTTAAAAACCTTAAAAGACCAAGTGGAACCATATAGGCCCCAAACATACCTTAAAAGACCAAGTGTGACCATATAGGCCCCAAACATATCTTAAAAGACCAATCAGGACTGTATAGGCCCAAACCAGTGGATCTTGGGATTCAAGAAAACAACAAAATTTCACTTCTGTTAAGACAACACAATACTCAATGTCAAACAAACACATTGAATTAGCATATGGATAACCATATGAGCAGTAACGCCACGCCAAGGCTTCAACAATTGTTACTGACCATTCACACACCTTTCATAGCTCCTTCCATATGCACACCCACACACTGTTCATACTTTACTTACCACTAGTTATTTTTGGTAGTTCGGTGGTGCCATTTCTGAGAACTTTACTTACCTTTGAAGGTGCCTCCAATTCCTTCAAACCAATGCATTCAACCGCTCCAGGGCCATGGTGCTTCTTAAATACCTTTTTATCCTCTTCAACGTGGAGAAGCATCATTCTGATTCTGCAGTAGTCTTCGGTGTTGTAAGCAGGATTCCTTATAGCTTCACTGTCTCTATGAAATCATTATGCAGATTAAATTGATGGTAAAGTTGGTGCAGAGCAACAGCACTCGTACAGACATGAAATTCTGGCTTCCCGTACAGAAGTGATTGCTATCCTTGGAAGTGCCTCCAATTCCTTCAAACCACGCCAAGGCTTCAACAATTGTTACTGACCATGCACACACCTTTCATAGCTCCTTCCATATGCACACCCACACACCGTTCATACTTTACTTACCACTAGTTATGTTTGGTAGTGAGGTGGTGCTGCTTAACGCAGTTTATCTTTGCACACCCTGGGGTTATGCATTCTTCTTTGCTTCAATCACTTGTATTTACATTTTGCACGGCGATCTTTCAAAGAACAAAACTTCTCAAGGTTTTTTTCATTGATCAGCACTGCAGCAATGTCATGATGCAAAATAACAGTGTGTTGAATTCATTGGTATACAATACAGATTGCAAACACTCATGTGACAAGACTACATCAACATCAAATTTGCACCTATACGCATGGACAGAAAATTCAAAGCAATGATACTCACCAACAGTTGACTTTCCTTCTCGGGGTATTCACGTTCAGTAAGTCAACCAACTAGTCCAAACAAATCTGTTTCCACAGAGGGTTTGCACCTGGGGGTGATAGAAAACAACAACAAAAAAAATTAGAACGTTCAAGACCCAAACTGTAACTTTTAAAACCTTAAAAGACCAAGTGTGACCATATAGGCCCCAACCGCACCTTAAAAACATTAAATAACCAAGTGTAACCATATAGGACCCAACCGCACCCTAAAAACCTTAAAAGACCAAGTGTGACCATATAGGCTCCAACCGCACCTTAAAAACCTTAAATAACCAATAAAAACCATATAGGCCCAAACTGTACATAAAAAAAAAAAATTCAAAATACAAAAAAAAAAATATATATATATATATATATATATATCTATATCAATATATATATCAATATATATATATATATATATATCAATATATATATGAATCAATATATCTATGAATCAATATATCTATCAATCAATATATAAATCAATCAATATATATATCAATCAATATATAAATCAATATATATATATATATATATATATATATATATATATACACACACATAAAGCAATATACATAAAACAAAAAAATATATTAATTGATATTTATTAATTGATTAATTGATGTACTTTATTAATTATTTGATTATTACTAATGTATTTTTATTAGACATTATTTATTATACATATTACAGTGCTATTTTTTTGCTATACATGTTACAGGATATTATCCTGTAACATGTATATCACATAAATAGCCCTGTAATATGTATAATACATACAGGGTCACACAAGTTCACACTAACCTTTTTTGCCCTTACAGGCTTCCATACCTGCTTTGCTAATTTTTTAAAGACTCTGATTGGTTGAAATCAATGTCAATCAAAATTTCAGCCAATCAGAGTCCTTCAAAAAATAGAATAAAAGGAGGAACGGGGGGGGGAAATCAATTAGTCGCCGGGGGAGCTCCTTGTAGGAGGAGCTTCATTAGATTGTTGTTGGTTTTTTTTTAGAGCGTCAGGTTTTTTAGGTGGAGGCCTCTTGCAATGGGCCAGAATGGATGGACAATGGCTTCAATTAAGATGAGGACATGGGCTTCTATCAAGATTGAAGGACATGGGCTTCAATCAAAATTGATTGGAATGCCCGACTATCCAGGGCAGAAGGCCACCGCTGGAGGGGTCAATTTGACAGGTAAGTATGTGCTGTTGTTTACTTTATTATTGTTTTTTTTCCCCTCCCCTTTTTTTTTTTATCTTTAAAAGTGACAGGCAATGTATTCTTTTTATTTTAACTGCAATGTTAAAGATACATTGCCTGTTACTTTTAAAAATTGAATAAAAATATGGGGGGGCTGTATTGTTGTTGTGTTTTTTTGTTGTGTTTTTTTTTTTTTACTGTACGGTAGGTGGGTTGCTAGTTGGGCCAGGGTGGGGTGTGGGTCACTGGGTCAGGGTTGTAGGTAGGTGGCTTGGCTTGGTACTACCAAGCCACCTATCTATTACCCTGACCCAGTGACCACACCCCACCCTGGCCCAACTACCAAGTTGGTAGTTAGGTCAGGGTGGGGGTCATTAGGTCAGGCAGGCTGTTAGGTGGATTGCTAGTTGAGCTAGGGTGTGGTGTGTGATCACTGGGTCAGGTTTGTAGGTCGGTGGCTTGGCTTGATACTACCAAGCCACCTACCTATCACCCTGACACAGTGACCACACACCACACCCTGGCCCAACTACCAAGCTGGTAGTTAGGTCAGGGTGGGGGTCATTAGGTCAGGCTGGTAGGTGGGTTGCTAGTTGGGCCATGGTGGGGTGGGGTCACTGGGTCAGGGTTGTAGGTAGGTGGCTTGGCTTGGTACTACCAAGCCACCTACCTACCCCCAAGACCAAGTGACCTCAGCTGTAGTAGCTGGGTGAGACTTAGGTCAGGGTGGTTAGTGGGGTCACATCAGGGTTGGCACGGGGCTCCATGGGACTCCTGTCCTTAGGGGGAGTGATGACCGGGTCTGGGGGGGTAGGAGGGACCGAGTCCGTCAGGCTTATGCTGGGTGGGTGACCACATGGCCCGTCGGTGACTGAGGTGGCCAGATGGGCCTCCGGGGGGGGGGGGTGACTGGGGTGACGGGGTCATCACCGGGCTTGGCACGAGGCCACATGGGTAATTGTGTGGCAGGCAGGCATAGTGGGGTACTACTAGGGTAGCCCTAAGTTTATTAGGGGGACTAGGGGTTTGGCCAGGGCAGTTAGGACTTACTGTAGTAGGTTGGGTCAGTCTGAGTCGTTTCAGCCAGGGAGGTCTCAGTCTCAGCGGTAGCAGGAAACGAAAAGAGGGCTGGCTTATGTTGTAAGGTTTATATTAACAGGGGAGCTGTCAATCAAAATTAAACTCGAGGCTCTATTAGCTGGTGGGCGCCCTGGGCTAACGGTCTGGGTGGGCTTACGTGGTTCTCCTGACAACTGTACAGCCTTCCATCATTGATTGGTCAATGATGGAAGACTGTCAGTCATTGAAATGGATACATTTTGACTACCCATGCATAGTTTATCCCTGTTTGGTGGGCGGAGTCCATTAATGGTCATGACTCATTCATAGAGTCTAAAGGTTAGTGTAAGTGCAGTGTAATCTGATCACACAGCATGCAGGGGAAAGCTACAATAGATAGTGTAGCACACAGCAGTTAATGCATACACACAAGGGGTTATCTTAAAGTGACAGTGTCCCAGGGAATAGTTTGCTTCATTCCTTACTTTAAAACACTTGAATGCTGATGTACACATTATATTTAATTGTTATTTATGTTTTACAAATAAAATATTGTGTTTTTTTTATTGCAGGTCACGAAAATATATGGGGGGGCGCTTGCCCCAACGCCCCTATGGACGAGCCGCAACTGCTCAGGACTGGAGGAGGTACAGTAGCACAAAACTAACATAATATAACAAACATTTTAAAATATTCCATACCTGTCTGAAAACAGAAACATGAACAAAGAGGTTAATTTTGGAGATCGGGTACTTCCCTTATTTGAAACAAAAAACAATATAGGAACATATGTAAATTATTATCATAAGTATTATCACATTTTCTTAAGATTTGTTTAAATGTTTTAATAAAAGTCCCTTTTCTATAAGATATTTTTAATTACTAAACTTGATAATTAGCAAAATGTTATTAGAATGAATAGACATAAACGAAACCTTTTCTTAAGGAAAAACAATGATATAATATATAGAAAGCATTACAGTGCCAGGGTTTTATTTAATATATTGCGGCAGAGAAGGCAGCTGCTATCTATCAATACTTAAAATGGCTCAAAATACCCTTAGATGCTGCTGCTACTTACACAGAAATCAGTCCAGATAAACTAAGGCCTCCAATTAACTGAGCAATTGTTAGTTACCGTTGTGCGTAATACTGTAGTCCATAATCGCATACCGGACTTCTAAACGCTAATTGATTGACATGTAACCTCCATGTTTTACTGACGTCATGATGACGACCTCATTTACTATTGGCTGTTTCTAAATGGGTAGTTACGGCCTTGCTTAATTGATCATGATCATGCTATGAAATGCTACATATGATTGCATGGTTTACGGTTTAGGCTTTCGGCAGATTTACAGCCGGTATGAAGTCAAGTGCAATTGAATGGAAGCCCAAGTGTCTCGGACGTGGAAACAGCAAAGCTATACCATGTCTGGTTGAATTGTGCTGCTCATCTACACATTTTCTCTGTATACAAGACTCTACACTATATATACAATCTCCACACACACTTAAGTATATATACTCATTTTGTGGCAGGTACAGTTTGACTAAAACATTCAATAACTAGTTTGAAGACTATTTATATGTATATGGTGGGGGCACTGAGGAATATTTATCTAGGACCACCACAAACCTCAGTCTGGCACTGACAGCTCCAGCCTATCACAGTATGACAAAGGGTTGACTTTTACTATTGAATAAAATGGAGAACACATTTGCAAGAGGGGAATTAATTAATTATGCTATTAAATTGCCATTCAGTTGTTACTACCTATAGTTGTTACTACCTATAAAGCTATATGTAACATTTAACGGTTCAATGACTTGTCATATTTATAGTATTTTCTTATGAAGAACTTGCCTTGATAATGCACAAAATATTTTTACAAATGATATGTAATGATGCCGGACATTTTGTTCTTGTTCCTGACAGCATTAGAAACCTGGGAGGAGTGGGAAGAACTGAGAATCAGATATGATCTCTGTTCAGTCCTGTTGGAAGATGACCACTTCGTATTGCTCTTTGACAATATATTTCAATGGAATAGTAAGACCGATAGAATAACCCTAGGATAACCCTTCTCACAGTCCAAATTGAATCCCACATGACACAATAAAAATCATCTAAATATGGGATTTTAAGGATCCTTTTATGTTCCTTTCTTGCATACCGGCTAATGCTGATTTCTTGTTATATACTTCATAAGCATGTGAAGGTTTTACCAAATGGTCCTTTAAAGGTTATTTTGTATAACCTTTACTCAAAAGCTGTGTTATAACAGCAGTTATTTGCTGTAAAACTGCCTTGTTAAAATGGATAATGGAGTTTAACAAATTGTGAGCACATTTGCATGTCCTTGCCCAGCTTCCCAGAGTGCAGTGCAAACACTATCAGCCTTATTAAATTGCAATTCGGCTAATTGAATAGGGCTCTATTTAAGCACATAGCATATTTTTTTACTGAAGTTTTTAGTTAGTGAACTTCTATCCAAAAGCAAGGTCTTCACTGACTAAAAACGTCTGTAAAAAAAAATATGCTCTGTGCTTATATAGAGCCCTATTCAATTGGTCGAATTGCAATTTAATAAGGCTGTATATTTCTTGGAAGTTTGAGCTGGAAACAGGTTTTCTGACTTGTTTTTAGACATATATATCTACTGCAAATTGTTTCTATCACTGTTTTGTCCAATATAAGCTAAATTAATTGTAGTTTATAACTTTCCAAACCTAGTTTGCCCATTTCTAATCTCCCATCTTCGAAAGAGCACATTATAAATAAAAATCCCAAGTGTCCCATTAAAGTACCCTGACGTCCAGTATTTTGGCATTAGCAACTGTGTGAGCTATGAACATAAAATAATTTTTTAGCAAAAATCCTAATTTATTAAGCCCGTGTTTGTGTATAGATTGTTCCATTTTGTATAAATCACAACTTCCTGATAGCTTGCAGTCTGAGGGGTGTGTATATCTAATCTATCAGTGAACGGAGAGGTAGGGAGAAGGGATATGTAATGGGTTTTTGTTATATGATTGAATCTTTTATAATTTTATATCCGTCCCCTTCCCGTACACGTGCTCCGAAATAGACAGCTTGCAACAATAACTGCAAGTCTTATTCTGCTGTCTCATACATACAGCCTTCAGCAAAATATCATGGATGCCTTTGGGGACCAACAGAGGAATCAAAATATGTTTTATCTAATAAAAATGACTATGTGGCATTTCCCTTCTTAACTAAGTTTTTTTGGCCTCATTCAATTGTGATTTGGCCAATTGAATAGGGCTCTATATAAGCACATAGCATATTTTTTATAGAAGTTTTTAGTTAGTGAACTTCTATCCAAAAGCAAGATCTTCACAATCTAAAAACTTCTGTAAAAAAAATATGCTCTGTGCTTATATAGAGCCCTATTCTATTGGCCAAATCACAATTGAATGAGGCCCTTAGTCTCGCATTTTCAAACATACGTTTTACATTGTACAGTGGTTCTTTAAGTTGGGTTCCTGATTTGTTTGTGGTTATCATTATATAATACATATGTCTATACACCCTAAACGTAGAATTCACAGATATAAAGATTAGATCAGTTATATAAAAATAACATCATTATGAATCAACAACTGTCTATAAAATAATTCTCATGAAAGGAGAAGTCTATCTCTAACTTCCCTAAAAAATATAATAAAGTATTTGAATAAAATATTCTCAAAGCTGTTAAAAGTATTTAAACACTGCCAGACTGTGCCGACCTTCCTTGAGTGGTGGAGTCTGATTAAAGGACATCTGTAGTTCAAGGGAAAAAAACACTTGTTTGTATGTAACAAACTACCAATATTAGCAGCCTTTGTTAAGATAATTGGATAAGATTTATATTGACACCGCACCCCCTTGCCCCTCACCGACTCAGACGCACACTTCTTGCTCCAGGAACCATGTTTATCTCACACACAAAACTTCAACCAAATGTTTTATGGATTTCCCCAGTGCCCAGCAGAGGCAATAACATTTTTTTTCTAATTAAAAACTAGCTATATCATTTTTTCCTATTTAGTTATGCTCTTAGTTTATTGTTTATTGTTTCTTGAAAAACTAAATATGATAATTGGAAACATTTTTTAGAATGTAATACAGGGAGAGGAGGGGGAAGAAGAGATGGGGAAACAGACACAGGGGTCAGAGGGTGGGGACAGGCTCGCAATGAGCGCTGAAGGTGATCATTGTGAAGCACGAAAGTTGTGGCTTGCCAAGGCAAAGCCGCTCATTGCGGGGCTCATGATGAGCCCCAAAGGCGCTCGTCACGAGGCCCATAAAGTAGATGGGGGTAGAGGCTTGCAATGAGCAGCAAACGCGCACATTGCGAGCAACGGGATGATCGCCAAAGGTGCTCAGTGTGGGGCTCGCGATGAGCGCCGAAGGTACAGCATTCCCAGCCTTAAGATTTTTAATAAGTCTATTTATAAAACTCTGTCAGCAAGATGTACCAGCTGTATGGTTTCCCACGCTTACATACTCTCTCTGACAACTAAAACATCCCTGGGGATAGTTAACTAGCCATTGTCCTGTTTACAATACTTTGGTTTATCTGATCTATTCTGCTCAGGGTAGGGGTGAATATGGCGCCAGAACTTCTGAGTAGTAAATAGTAAATTTGCCATGAGAAACACAAAATGGAAGTGTCGTGGCCATCCAACACAAAGATGGCAGCAACATGAAAATATGAAGGTCTTTTCCCTCATGCCAAATTCTGGTTTCTAAAGAGCAGTAATTACTGCGGCTGCTAACTAACTCATGAAATAAAGCCCCACAATTATTACTACTAAATAAACAGTATAACATTACTAATTAAGTCATTATTATCCAGTCCTTTAAGAGTAATTGCTTTATCCACAATCACATGCAGCAGGGTCATGCTACTGCACTAGATAGGTTGGTCCTATCTCAAGAAACTTGGTATAACACTGTCATCTCCTAGAGCATATTCTGACCCCTAACTGAATACTTTAAACATTATTACAAAATTGTAGAGATTGGAAAATGTTATTTAACACAAAAACAAAGCCGCTGTGATAGTATAAAAAAGTGACATCTGTCTTAACAGTGGTTTATTACAAAGGTATTAACTTATTTATGAAGGTGGCTTGTCTATGATGGTGACAAAGAAAAGATATGAGCATCACATCAAATACAGACATTGGCACAATATAAAGCACTTGGGACCAGGCCTATGATCCTCCCAAAGGCCCTTCTTGCTTAGAAAATACAGTGCCAAATTATGTTCCTAAACTCTCATAAAGTCTCTCAATGTCCTAAAAGACTATAATTGACCCAAGAGGCCAGGTCACATTCATTAAAAACATATTTAAAAACAATAAACTAGGTTGATTTGTGGGAACATAGCAGCACTATTCTATATACTGGGCTACTGAGCCATCAAAGTCCACCTCACATGAACTAACCATGTTGTGACCCAACAATTTCTTAAATCACCCTTGCCACTCTCTTGGGAATAGCTTGCTATAGTTTAAGGGTTAATGAGATAGCTGCAGGCCATAACTACTATTAATTATCGGTTTAACCAACTCAGTTCTAAAGTAGCCGTAAGAGGGAGCCTCACAGGTAATTCTCTAGATTTCAAACTTGAATGCAAGCTATAACATCCCTAGCGGTCTAGCCAACTACCTAACAACCATTTCGTCGCTTGTATGCGGCTTTCTCAAAGGTAAACCAAATTGACAACATTTTAATGATATCTTAGTGCCCTAAAATGAAAAATACAGTGATGAATGCATTAATATCTCTATAGCAAAATTAAATATATGATATTGTAAATGATCCATACAATAAAAGGACAAATTCTGCAGAAAATTAAGCCCATTTTATATTAATGAGAACTCCTAAAGAAAATTATTTATCTATGTACAAGTTATGAAACTTGCTTACTCTGTTAGTTACAAGTATATACGAACCATGTAGGAGAGACACCAATACAGATGGGATCCAGCCATGATGGGTGACTACAGTTGGTTTTTGCAGAGACACCTCAATACATAAAAGTGTAATGGAGGATTTACTGTTTGTCTTTTTGTTTTTATGCTGCTTTTTCAGGGTTACTATTGAAAATGTGTTAGATAACTTTGAAAACAGTCTGTAATCATGATTTTTCTAAACAAAAAAGTATGAAAAAAATGTGATTTCATGACAACAATCATAATATTTTAAATGTTTTTGATTACCCATATTTTTTTCATATCAGTAATAAAATCAGCCCGTTTTAAATCGCTGCCTTGTCGTAGTGAAGAAGCTTGTATACTTCAATGAAGCTCTGAGCTCAACCATGTAGGGTCACCCAAGATGGACAGGTGATAGCAGATAAGTCAGACAAATCGCGGCCCACTGGAGAAGGAACTGGCTACCCACTCCAGTATTTTTGCCAAGAAATTCATATGGATAAGCATAACCAGAAACACAGACAGATGTTCCTGGCATGCTGCATCCATATCGTCACAGAGAGTCTGACACGACTGAACAACAACAATAGAATAAGACCTACATTAAAAAAATAACACATCCTCTAGTATTTTCATGACCACATTGCAATTCAGCAACCCAACATTGGTACAAAATAGCCTCTCTAACCAATATTTTCAGAAAAAGATTTGTATTTGTTGGACTGTGAGAACACATAATTCCCTTCCTCACGTGATTTTACCATTTTTGCTTTGAGTAATATAAAAAATGTTTCAAGCACTGTGAGGCCCTTATAAGGACTCAGTGGCTGCATATAAGGCCCTTTAAGTTGCACATCTGTTAGTTTGTCTGTGGCATAATTTTTGTAATATTACTTATTTTCTGTAATTCATAGCAACTTACAAAGCCCTATCATTGACACTACTAAATATCTGAACTTAGTGAACTTGGGACGTGTTAAATAAAACATGAACTACTTATTTCTTATCAACTCAAATAGGAAACTGACCTCATAGAGATTAGTGAGTAACTTCACCTGGCTTGGACATACTTAAGGTTATTATCAAGATATGATATCACTGTTGCAAAATATTCAGCTGAATGTATATGTTTATATCATGATTGTGTTTTCCTGTGTTTTGACGGCAGCTTGGCTACAGACTTTGTTTTAATTGCCTTGACTACTGTAATAAAAGAACAACTGTCTAAGAGCAGGGAATGTATCATAAAGCTAGTTTTAGAAACATACAACTCTGATACCTCAGCTCGTCACTAGAGATATCCATGAAACTTTGAAAGTTGTGTGTGAGAGAGGGGAATTTACCTTCCTGCAGGAACAAGACTTGCAGTTATCCTTGAGACTGCCGGCTTCTCAGCATGGTTGGGGAAAATTAAATGTTGCAGTTCTAGACTGGCTACTAGGGGGTAACCACCTAGAGCAAGAGAGTTACAACAGAAAATTGAACTTACATGCACAGAAAAGGCAAAAATGGGTCTGTGCATATACTCACTCGCAGGGGCTCCTTCACTTCACTGCCTAGGGACTTCAAAAAGGTAGATACAGGGGTGTGGCTAAGCTGCTGGAGAGGAAAGACATGTCCTGCAAGAGCTCCAGCTAAGGCCTGGGTTAATCTGGGACAATCGACCCCTATAGATGCCCTGAGTGACCAACAAACAATATCACTAAACTCAGAAGACCTAGGGGAACAAATTGATCCCAAAATTACCTTAAAAAAAACAATAAAATCGGAAGAGTCCCCTGCATGGAATCCCTACCCAGCTGAACTTTTCCCCTTGGAAGCCTGGAGGGAGAGAGTGTGGAGCTGCACTGCTGAGGACATATATAAGCAGGTACAGGGGAGAGGCTATAGAGCTGTGGGGGGAGAAAATAGCCCTGATCCAAGGAAGGGGTACCCAGGGGGGCATCAGAAGCAAATTAGCCCCAGAAAAACTAAGCAATCCGGGGCCCCTTACCCACATATCCCCATCAAAGCTCTCCCCATACCCTGGGTCCAAGCAACCCAGCCCAACCTGTCTACTTAGACTCAGAACATTAAAAGTACACTGCACAGGGCTCACTTACCAACCAAACAGGATTACAAAACCATTTGTTTTTCAAGGCTAGTTTCCAGGCCGAATCCCTGCTTGTGTAACAGACTGTACTAGTGGAACTCTACTACCACCTAGTGGACAAAGTTCAAAAGCACCAAGCAAGTAAAAAGAGACAACCAAAGCTCAATTTTCAACTATAAGCATTTAAGCTATGACCACTTCGGTTCAAGAACTTTTAATAAATCCAAAAAGATGTAACTAGCAAAAAGCCCAGCAATATAGGGACGCTAACAATTGCTCTGGGACATACCAAGTGAAACCAGGTCTCTGGCAACAACTTGATCTACAATACTCTCACTGAGATGGCAGGTGTTGCCACGAGAAAGAACAATAAAGGGATCCAATCTTACTGCCTACCCAAATCTTCAGCAAGTTCTCCCACCAATAAAACACCCACAGCCGCAGTCCACGCAGCAACAAGCTCTGAAATGTCAGCGCCTAGCACTAAAAGTGACATCCAGGACCTTAAAGACCTAATATCCAACTTCAGAGAGGAGGTCAAATCAGACATCCGGAAGGTGACAACAGAACTAACCACAGAAATTAAAAAGGTGGACGATAAAACAACAAAACTGGAAACTAAAATTTCGGAAATAATGCAACATAACAACAAGCTAACAGAGGAGATCTTGGCTTTGAAGGAGGAACAATCTAGACAACAGTTGCAACAGGAAGATCTAGAAAACAGATCTAGACGACAGAACATAAGGCTGAGGAATGTGCCGGAGTCTGTCAAGGACCTACACGCATACCTAAACGATCTATGTGAATTTCTCCTCCCAAACATACATCCAGAAAACTTGAGAATGGATCGGTTTCACAGAGCCCTAGGATTCCGTTCATCTCCACAGGAGCGCCCAAGAGACATCATTGCCAGATTCCACTACTACTCCACCAAAGAACTGTTCATGAAGGCCGCAAGAAAAGGCATCCCTCCCATCGAGGGGCACACACCGCTGCTTTTTTCTGATATAGCCCCGACTACCCTTGCCAAAAGGAGACAACTGAAACCGGTTCTGGACTGTATCCTGGCTCAAGGATGGAGGTATACATGGGGTTTCCCTTTTCGCCTCAATATATCCAAAGAGGGAAAATTCTTCACCATCAGAACACTGGAGGAAGGCATTAACTTGCTGGCGGAATGGAACATCAAGGTCACTGTCGGAGAGCAGTTACAACCAACAGAAAACCCGAGAGGAAGGAGTCCTCCCATGAACGGAGAAAAAGACTTACTACAATGAGTTGTCACTTATTTTGTTTCTCTGTTTTTTTTTGTCTTTTTTTGCTTCATCTTCCTCTCTCTTCTTCTCTCTCTCTCCTTGTTTTCATGCTACTCTGACAACCAAAGCTAGTTGAATCTGAAAACGAGTAGATCCAATAAGGTAGCACCCACACCAGTGAAAGTTCTAATACACACTATAGACAGTTAACCCAGGCCGTAAAGGCAAGAGCAACACACACCTAGAAGGCGTCCCTACGGGCGCTAACACGTAGACTTCCAAAAACCCCTACAGTAGGGAAAGTTTAGGCGGACCAATTCAGTGTCAGTTTAGAGACACTAACTGGCCCACCAGTAAAATACGAAGAGGACAGCAAACGCTCTCCTCATAGTAGTTTAAATTACCACACTTTATTTAAGTAAGGAACACAATTAAGTTCAAACATACTAAGAGCCTTCCTGACCAACAGTAAGACACACAAACAGACTCAAGTACTTAGACTTCTTACCCAGGATTACCTTAGGGTTCCCCACTAGAGGAAAAGTAGGAACTTGCTTAATTACTGAGCCAGGTTTTTATAATTCCGAAAGTTTAAGTATAAGCAATTTGGCTCATACTCTGTTGTCTTTTTTCCTTTGAGTACAGATACTCTCCCACACAGCCAGCTGCTGAGCAGTCTTCGGGCGGAAACCAGCAGGAGGCACAGGATAACGAAGTAACAGGCTTCCAGAAAGGTGAGATAGCCATTTAGACACACCAAAGGGTCATACACCTCAATAAGAAATATGGACATTGTCATTGCGTCACACAACGCTCATGGTCTGAACGAACCAATCAAGAGGGGGGTAGCCTTGAGAAATTACCAAAAACTAAATCTTGATATCGTAATGATTCAGGAAACTCACTTTAGAAAACAAGCACTACCAAAATATTGGGGGGGAGTCTTTACTCAGGCATTCCATTCGACCGCAGATACCAAACAAAAGGGAGTCACGATTTTGTTCCACAGAAGACTCAACTTTCAGTTAAGTAAAATTCAAACAGATAAAGATGGCAGGTTTTTAGCAGTACATGGGACCATACACGAACGTAAGGTTTCATTCTTGAACATTTACGCCCCGAACACAGATCAAACGCCATTCTTTCAAAAAATACAGAAACTCACAGATAGCTGGGAAGACGGACTTAAGATAATAGGAGGAGACATGAACGCGGTCTTAGACCCGCTCAAAGACAAGTCAAACGATTTAGGTTCACAAAAAATCCCCACAGCGACCAAAGCTCTCAAAAAACTCCTAAAATCAAACTGCATGATTGATACCTGGAGAAACATGAACCCCACAGAAAGGGAATACACATTTTTTTCCGCCAGACATGGTTCGCTCTCCAGAATAGACTATATCCTGATCCCACAGAACGTTACAGGGAACCTAACTGAGGCCTCTATCTGCCCCATAGCATGGTCGGACCACGATCTAGTCAAAATCTCCATGAATAATCTCCTACCGAAAGGAAATAACCCAAGGTGGTCATTAAATCCCAGTATACTGAACGACCCTATCACACGAGATAAGGTCAGAACTGCAATCGTAGATTATCTTGACCTCAATACAGTAGGGGAGATAGACATAGATGGAATTTGGGCAGCTCACAAGGCAGTGATCAGGGGAGTCTGTATACAAATTAGTTCAATCAAAAAGAAAAAAGACCAAGCACAAATCTTACTTCTAAACCAGAAAATTGCTGAAGCACAGAAACTATTTGTTAAAGATAAATCACGACATACCCATGAGAAGATACTAAGTTACAAACAAGAACTAAACACTATTTTAAGAGGGAAAATGGTCAATATCCTACAGCGAACTGAAGCTAAATTCTTCAGATACGCAAACAAGCCCGATAGAATGCTGGCCACGAGACTAAAAGAAAAAAGAGCAAACTCATTCATAGCCAAAATAATCACCAAAAATAGGCAGACAGTTTTTAAACCAGATCAAATAGTAAACGAATTCAGACAATTTTATGCGGACCTTTACAGCAAAACACCCGAATCAGGCACCCCAACCCACAAACTAGAAATTGAAAATACACTAAATAACTTAAATATACCCCAATTAGACTCTATCAAAGCTAAATCACTCTTAGAGCCCATCTCGGTCGAAGAAATACAGGATGCGATCCAATCCACAAAGGCACACGGGGCCCCAGGGCCAGATGGCTATTCCAACCTCTACTACAAACATATGAGCGATCTACTTAGCCCCACCTTACATAAGCTATTTAACAGCTTCTTAGCTGGTGAAAAAATTAAACCGGAATTCTTAGAAGCTAAAATAATACTGATTCCTAAACCGGGGAAAGACCCATCCCAATGTGCTAGCTATAGACCAATATCTCTGATCAACACAGATTTAAAAATATACACCAAAATCTTAGCGTCAAGACTAGCGAATCTGTTACCTGAAGTGGTACATCCAGACCAAGTAGGGTTCATTAAGGGGAGAGAAGCGCCAGACAATACCAGAAAAATTGTTGACCTTATTGACATAACCAAAAGTAATGAAGGCCGCGCTATGTTGTTGGCGCTTGATGCCGAGAAGGCATTTGATAGGTTAGATTGGACATTTATGAACGCCACACTGAACAAATTCGGAATTCCGGAAGGTTTTCTGCGAAGCATCGCGACATTATACTCGGAACCAACCGCACAAGTTACATACCAAGGACACAATTCACTAAAATTCAACATCACAAGGGGTACAAGACAGGGGTGCCCTCTATCACCATTGCTGTTCGCCCTCAGTATAGAGCCCTTAGCAATTGCCATTCGTCAGCACACTGACATATCGGGTATACGGGTCGACCCGACAGATCATAAAATTAGCCTTTTTGCCGATGATATCCTACTAACAATATCAAACCCCCTGGTTAGTCTACCTAATCTATTCAAACTTTTGTCTCAATTTGGCCCACTGTCAGGATTCAAAATTAACACAAGTAAAAGCATAGCCCTTAATATATCACTTCCTCCCACCACGGAAAAACTACTAGCCAATAACTTCCCAATAAAATGGGCCCCGAATTCTATCAACTACCTAGGCGTACAAATTACAAAATCAACTAAGACCCTATATGAAGCAAACTACCCAATCCTCTTTAAACAATTAACTAGGGACCTGCACAGGTGGTCAGAACTAAAGATTTCGTGGTTAGGAAAGCTACATGCTGTCAAAATGAACGTACTCCCCAAACTGCTCTACCTTTTTCGAACCTTACCTATCTCGATTTTAGCGATAGACTTGAAAAAAATACAGAAATTACTAATGAGTTTTCTGTGGAACAATAAAAAACCTAGAATAAACAGAGAAACAACTACTGCGACTAAGAAGGATGGTGGGCTCGGATTTCCAGACATTTCCAGGTACTTTAAAGCTGCTAGATTAGCACAACTAGTTAAGTGGTATGTCAGGGACTCCCCCCCGGTATGGGTTCAATTAGAAAAACACATACTAGGGTCCAATGATTTAATCATGCGTCAGTTACTATGGCTCTCAACCCAGCAGGGCTTCAAGTTACCCCAATCAATTCCATCAAGTGTGAGGCATTCAATTTCCCTATGGAAAGATATAAATAAGAGGAACAGACTGCTGGGCCAGGAGTCAGGGCTCAGCCCTCTATGGCCACTTTCAACTAACCCCAAAATAAACTCTAATGCTCAATACAGATGGTGGATTGATAATAATTGCTCAATTGCGGCAGATTTACCGGTTGTTAATCAAAAATGGTCCACCACCGCATTCCTAGAAGACAAACCCCTTCCTCCGGGGGAATGGCTTAACCTAATCGCTATAAACCAAAGATTAAATCACATCACTAAGAATAAAGGAGGGCAAAATATATCCTTATTCGAAAAATGTTGCATTAAATTCCCGGGAGGGAAAGGAAACATCTCCACAATATATAACCATTTAAGCGATTTAGTCACTCCCCCTAAATTACACTATGAATCAGCATGGGAAGCTGACCTCAACATAAATTTAGACAGAGACCAATGGAATAGTATTCGGAAACAAGCCAAAAACACATTACTTAACGTAATTATGAAAGAAAACTCCTATAAAGTTATTATGAGGTGGTACCTAACCCCAGTAAGAATGCACATAGGGAACCAGACAATTAGTGACATATGCGAAAGGGGCTGCAACCAAAAAGGGACTCTAATCCATAAATTATGGGAATGCCCTATGATTAGACACACATGGGTGGACACCTACAAAACCCTGGAGAAACTATGGGGTCAATGCTATCCCATGAGACCAGAAGAGGCCATCCTAGGATTACCGGTAGAAGGGATGTCCAACTCAGAACAATTCCTAACTAACCAAATTTTCCTAGCAGTTAGGATAGTAGTAGCCGCCCATTGGAAATCACCCACCCCAACATTTGAAGTAGTCTTAAACAAAATTGAGTTTGTTCGATCCATGAGCATTTTGTCCGCAGAGGTTGACCATAACTACAAGCGCTGGGCCTCCTGCTGGGCCGCCTGGGAGACAAGACGCGGCAGATGAATAGGGTGAGTGACACTTCTCCCTACAAAGGAGCTATTAGGGGTTCCATAGTAGTAGTGGTCTTAATTTACCCAACATCATTAGCCCACACAGTAACCTAAACACAGAATAATCTTTCTATTAGATGCTACCAACCAAGCTCAAAACAACAGTTGGTCAGGAATCCAAGTTCATCATATTTTTCCCATAGTTATGGGACTTCATTAAATATAGTTTTCTCGTTAGCTTTAAGTTATTTAAAAGCTAATATCAGCTATTATAATACCAGAAAAACGGAAAAGGGAGAGGAGTTTTGGACAGGCAGAGGACACACTGGAAACCAAATATGTGAAATACGTTTATTGTTAATTCCTATTTATCACTTCTAATGTTTTTGGTGTACTATGTTATATGTCTGACCTGTCTAATAAAAATCAATTAAAAAAAAAAAAAGGTAGATACAGCCGTGGTGGTGGATATCAAATTCTAAAAGTGCCAATAATACATTACAAAACATATTTATTAATGACTTAGAAGTAGGACTGGAAAGTATTGTCTCCAGTTTTGCTGATGACACTAAGTTGTGTAAGATAATTGAACCAGAAAATGATATCCTTTCAGTCCAAAAGGATTTACATAAATTAGAGGAATGGACATCTAAATAGCAGATGAGATTTAATACGAATAAATGCAAAGTCATGCATTTGGGAAGGAAACATAAGCATGCAATTTATAATCTTAACTAGCGACTTGCCCGTCAAAAATGACGGGGCAATAAAATTAGAAGCCATGGGAATGCTGTTTGACACATAATTAAAACCGTTTTGTACTGTGAGGACCTTTGGCGCTCGTTGCGAGGATTGCGCTGAGCGCCTTCGGTGCTTATTGCATGCGTCACAATGAGCGCCTTCGGCGCTCATTGCAAGCCTCTCCTGTCGTGTATTTTTGGTCCTCTGAGAGAGATATATATTTGTATGTATATGTAGTTAAGTAATAATGAATGATTTGTTAGATCAATTAATATACTTTCATTATTTATAATTGATATATGCAGCGAGCAATAGGCTGAAGAGCTAACAATCTGTTTGTATTTTGCGTCTGCATAGAATATACATTGTGAGTGTTAGTGCCCTGCTTATAAAGTGTAATGAATGTTTGAACTGTGCATTCTAAATAGGCTGCATGCGCGAGGTAAAGCCGTTGGTTTATTGTGTAAAGCTGGATTGTATATTCGTAATGTTATTAATGTGGTACGCGTCTCGTAAGCATTTTCCGGCTTTTGTAATAGTGTATCTTGTAGGTCTTAGTGTGATGTGTAAAGTGCTACGAGTTTTGCAGTGTTTTGCGTGGTCCAGGGTCATGTAGCCTCGTTTTAATTTTTTCCTGCGCCCATTTTTTTCCTAGCTTTGGCAATTTTCGAGTGGCGAAAATCTTCTAAATCGAGTAAAATTCGCGTTCCATCTCACCCACAGACATCCTGGCTGTTGCCCCATGCTGTCTGTGATGTTTTTGTAATTTTCGGGTTTTTTTTTAATGTGTTTTTCGTTTTTTTTTTTGCTTCTCGTCGTTCGGCAGCTAATCTCGTAATTTTTTGCGTCTCGTATCGTTTTTTTCTAAGTCCCGCGTCTCGTATATTTTTTTTCAAAGTCGCGCATCTCATAGTTTAACGGCTCGCCTCGCAGCGATGAACGAATGCTTCAATTTAACGGCTCGCCTCGCTTCGAGAGGCTCGCAGCAATGAGCTCCTTTGGCGATCATCGGCTAAGTCGTCCGTTCTAACGGCTCCCCTCATTTCACGAGACTCGCAAGCAATGAGCGCCTCCGGCGCTTATCGCCTCACTCGTACGCACCTCGCAAAGCGTGACGACGTCTTGCAGTTTGACAACTATTAAATGTGATGGAGCAAATCTAGGGGTATCAGATATTGAAAGGGATTTGGGAGTGCTTGTGGAAATGTCATTCAGGGTTATCCTGGATAATTAGGGAAGGAGTATTGATCCAGAGAGTAATCCGATTGCCAGTATTTGGGGTTAGGAAGGAATTTTGTTTTCCCTTTTGAGACAATAGACAATGTTTCAGTGGTTTTCTTTATATTTGTCTTTCTCTGCATCAATTGATCCACATATTACAAGGTCCAGAGGAGATCTAAAAAAGTTGAACTTGATGAGCTAAAATTATTTTTTCAACCTCAAAAACTATGTAACTATGTAAGCACGCACATACACACACACCATTTAATTTATGATGGGCAAAAGAGCTTTAGAAGCCCTGCACCGTACAGTAAATACATTTGTGTTCACATTTGAACATTGTAAAATAAGTTGAAAAATGTATTTCATGCTCAGAATTTGAGAAACACATTTCTTGCACTGCACTGTGGGAACCTAGGCAGGGACATGCAAATGTGCCCATAAAGGCTTTGTTCTTTAATCCAGTGGCATTTCAAACATGGTTCCTTTCTTTCTTTCCCACCTCTCCCTCTCTGTGTCTCTTCCACTTCTCCTATGTCTCTTTCCCCCGCTGTGTCTCTTCCCCCTCTCCCTCCCCTGTGTCTCCTCCCCCCCTATCCCTTCCCCTGTGTCTCTTCCCCCTCTCCCTTACCTTATCCCCCTCTCCTTTTCTCCCTCTCCCTCCCGTGTCTCTTTCCCCCCCTTCCTCCCCTGTGTCTCTTCCCCCTCTCCCTCCCCTTTGTTTCCTTCTTCCCTCTCCCTCCCCTGTGTCTCCTTTCCCCCTCTCATTTTCTCCCTCTCCCTCCCGTGTCTCTTTCCCCCCTCTTCCTCCTCTGTGTCTCTTTCACCCTCTCTGCCCCCTGTGTCTAGTTCCCTCCTTTCCCTCCCCTGTGCCTGTTCTCCCCCTCTCTCTCCCTGTGTCTCTTTCCCCGTCTCTCCCCCTTGAGTCTCTCTCCCCTTTCCCTCCCCTGTGTCTCTTCCTCCCCCTTCCTCCCCTGTGTCTCTTCCCCCTCTCCCTCCCCTTTGTTTCCTTCTTCCCTCTCCCTCCCCTGTGTCTCCTTTCCCCCTCTCCCTCCCTGTGTCTCTTTTCCCCCTCTCCCTCCCCTGTGTCTCTTCCTCCCTTTTCCCTCCCCTGTGTCTCTTCCCCCCTCTCCCTCCCCTGTGTTTCTCCTCCCCTGTGTCTCTATTCCCCCTATCCCTCTCTTGTTTCTCTTTCTCCCTCTCTGTCCCCTGTGTCTCTTTCCCCCCTTTCCCTCACCTGTGTCTGTTCCCCCCTCTCCCTCCCCAGTGTCTCTCCCCCCTGAGTCTCTCTCCCCCTTTCCCTCCCCCGTCTCTTCCTCTCCCTCCCTCCCATGTTTCTCTTCCCCCCTCTCCCTCCCCTGTTTCCTCCCCCTCTCCTATGCCTCCTTTCCCCCTCTCCCTTTCCCCTTCTCCCTCTACTGTGTCTCTTTTTCCACTCTCCCTCCCGTGTCTCTTTCCCTCCTTCCCCTCCCCTGTGCCTGTTCTCCCCCTCTCTCTCCCTGTGTCTCTTTCCCCGTCTCTCCTCCTTGAGTCTCTCTCCCCTTTCCCTCCCCTGTGTCTCTTCCTCCCCCTTCCTCCCCTGCCCTCCCCTGTTTCCTCCCCCCTCTCCCATGCCTCCTTTCCCCCTCTCCCTTTCCCCCTCTCCCTCCATTGTGTCTCTTTTTCCACTCTCCCTCCTGTGTCTCTTTCCCCCATCTCCCTCCCTGTGTCTCTTCCCCCCTCTTCCTCCCCTGTGTCTCTTCCCCTCTCACTCCCCTGTGTCTCTTTTCCCCCTCTCCCTCCCCTGTGTCTTCCCCCCACTCCCTCCCCTGTGCCTCCTCCCCCCTCTCCCTCCCCTGTGCCTCCTTTCTCCCTCTCTTTTGACCCCCTTATCCTCCACTTGTGTCTCCTTTCCCCCTGTCCCTCTGCGCAATGTGCATGTGCGACTGACTGCTCTGCGCACGCACAGCTCGCGCTGCTCATTGCACATGCGCAATCAGCAATGTATGCCGAAGTTGTCGTCATTGAGAGCCTTACCAACAACCTCGCAATTACGACAACTATTATAGTTGATACAATAAATAAATGGGATTTTCCACCACCATAAAAATATTATAAATGTAATATTACAGTATCAATAGAAAAAAAGATAGATTTTGTTCATTTATAGATGTTTTGCTAGGCCTAACCAGTTCTAAATTAGCTACACTCACAATAGCAGTCAGTTTAAATCTAAATCTGTATTTAGACTCAAGTTTAGGATTAACATTCATTATTAAAATGAATATTGTATTTATTAGACTTATAGGGTGGAATGAAATAGTACCAGAGTTTTAATAACGTACTAATATTAAAATCTTTTAATTGAAAGCAGTTCCAATAGTAACCGTGAAATGCAACTAATGACCAGCAGAGGGAGCAGTTGTCATGGGAGAAACCATTGCCTTTGTTAACAGACACCTCTTATTCTTTGATCCACCCTAAGGAACGATCCATTTGCATTTCCGTGTTCAAATCATTTCAGATCTTATAATTTACCCAAATAAACGGATTATGTAAAGCACTGCTTATTAAAAAATGTTTAATTTGTAATTATGTGTATGTTGATACAAAAGATAATTTTAGAAAAAGGCAGAAAAAAAAGTTAAATGAAAATATACATGGCTTTGTTTCATAATATGTTTTATCTAAAGGAAAATATAAAATTACATTAAATAAACTGAAAACGAGATACAGTTTTGCAATAAATGAGCTGTTGTTGTGAAATCTGTTATACGAGTTTTCTTCCACTACAACTCGTGGCGCTGTGATGGCCGAGTGGTTAAGGCGTTGGACTTGAAATCCAATGGGGTCTCCCCGCGCAGGTTCGAACCCTGCTCGCAGCGAATGTTTTTTCTATTTGAATTATTTTTCTAAATGTATTTCTTATGACGTTCAACGAATTGCTACGAAATTCACATTGATTCATAAGAATAAACCAGCATATTATGGTTTAGCAGAGAGTTACATTATTATTAATTTACAATACATTATTTGAATAACACACAATAATTGCATTAAACTGATTTTTTAATTTTCTCAGTACAGTATAAGGAATACAATCCTATGGTACTGTAAGAATGTGATTTAAAGGGCAATAACTCACAATCGCATAAAGTCATATATATCACATATATTAGTTGTCAAACTACAAAACGTTGTCACGCTTTGCAAGCTCGCAAAGCGAGCTCGCAGGAACTGCGTCCCTCGCAAATCGAGGGACGCAGTTCGTGCTGCATTTGCGGAGATGGAGGCTGCCACGTCGGCTGCATTGCAGGCCGCAAATGCGGACCCTCGCGAAGAGAGGGTCCGCAATTGTGAAGGTGGAGGCTCTACGGCGATTCGTATTGCTGAGAACTATATATGTGATATAGATATATATATACACAATATATTTTTCTTTAATTAATATATATATATATACACACACACATATATATATATAGAGAGAGGTCATGACCTATATATAAAAAAAAAAAAATATATATATATATATATACTAGCTACTTGCCCGTCAAAAATGACAGGATTAAAATGGCAAAGCTGGCAATGCTGTTTGCCACACAATGTGAGGCTTTTGCTCATCTGAGCACCTTCGGCGCTCATCGCGAGCCCTGCAATGAGCACCTTCGGCACTCATTGCAAGCCTCTCCCCTATGTACTTCAACTTTCCTGCTTTGCAATGATCACCTTCGGTGCTCATAGCGAGCCTCACGCTGAGCACCTTCAGCGACCATCACTGTGCCGCTGGCTGCAATGAGCGCCTTCAGCTCTCATTGCAGCCTAAGAGCTGCGCAGCTGCAACTCAAGGCTCGCATGTGTGACGGCGCTGCTGGTTTCTCTCGCTTCGCGAGGTTGCAACTGCGTTACCAACATCGCAAATGTTATGAACACTGACAACTATATATGTGATATATATAATGTTTTATTCTTTTATTTTTTCCATATATGATATATTCTGTTTATTGTCCCCGGGTGACTCATCTAACATGAGCGAGTAGAGGAGGATTTTATTTATAGGAAGCTTCTGGATTAGGCACCATCACTAACTCTACATGTAACATTTATTTATGATTGTTTTTATCCCTGGGGACATTGAAAGAAGTTTTCATTTTTTTGCACCTGAAAAGAGGGTATTTTATAACATACCGCGGTGTGATTTCTTTATTTTAAATAATGCTCTCAAAGCAGGAAAACAAATGCAAATGCCTAACTAAGCTGGGGGCTTGCCGCTGTCAGCCAGTGAGCACTTATAAAGATGTAGGAGTTTTATTTGTCTGAAAATGAAATTTACAGGTGTTGGTACGTAAGCTCTGAGTACTTCCTGCTCCTTTAAAACAGGTTTTTCTTAGTATTTTGCTTCCAAAACACCACTTTGGTAACGTTAAAGCATGCCCTTTTAAATAAGAGAGGGAGGCAGAGAGAGAAGGATTGATGGAGGGAAAGAGACAGAGAGGGAGGGAAGAGAGAGGGAAGAAGGCAGAGAGAGGGTGGGAGAGGGAGGCAGAAAGAGAGGGAGAGATAGGGGAAAGGAGAGAGAGAAAGGGAGGGAGAGAGAGAGGGAGAGATAGAAGGGGAGGGAGAGATAGAAGGGGAGGGAGAGATAGAAGGGGAGGGAGAGAGAAGGATTGATGGAGGGAAAGAGACAGAGAGGGAGGGAAGAGAGAGGGAAGAAGGCAGAGAGAGGGCGGGAGAGATAGGGGAAGGGAGAGAGAGATAGGGGAAGGGAGAGAGAGATAGGGGAAGGGAGAGAGAGATAGGGGAAGGGAGAGAGAAAGGGAGGGAGAGAGAGAAAGGGAGGGAGAGAGAGAAAGGGAGGGAGAGAGAGAAGGGGAGGGAGAGATAGAAGGGGAGGGAGAGATAGAAGGGGAGGGAGAGATAGAAGGGGAGGGAGAGATAGAAGAGGAGGGAGAGATAGAAGAGGAGGGAGAGAAGGCGTGGGAGTGAGAAAGAGAAGAGAGGGTGCGGAAGAGACTAAGAGCACACAGAGAGCAGAGAGGACAGAGAGACAATGTACAGAGAGAGACAGAGGGCACACAGACAGAGACAGAATAGGCAATTGAACATAACATATAATACCATCATTTATGATGGGCAAGTTACTAGTAGATTATAATAGCTGTCTGTTATATGATGGGTAGTATCTGGAGCATGTGGTTCTTTTCATGACCCATCTCATGAAGACATTCAAGCGCAGAAACCCAAAGTGATTGCGCGCTGTTCCAGAAAGAGAGCGCTTATACGTGTCAGTAACAAACATTCAGATAGAAAACACATTGATGCCTAGCTCACATTAGTACCACTAATAAATCCCAAGATTAGTGTTTGCAGAATTATTTCCATGAAGAAACAGAGCAGTTTGGGAAACATAGCCCCTGATGTCTAGGGAAGTGGTTCCGTACCCTGGTACACAAGGCCATGGTTTTAGAATATTCATCCTTGAGCACAGGAGCCTCAGTCAATATTAGTAAGCCATAAATTAGCAACCCTGATCTATAGATGTGCATTAAAAACCGGAGTTGGAATCCACTAGTAGGAAAGAACAGATGTGTCACGGGGTGTATTCTGTTTGTAATGTCAGCTTGAGCATATTGACTTGATGTGGTATCTCAGATATTAATGCATGTGTGTTTTTTTGTATTGTGTTTTCCATAATGGTTCACTATATTATTGTTAATAACGCTCTTATAATACAAGTTAGGATCAAAGTATTTACGTATGCATGTTCAACTCCAGCCCTTGAGAATCAGAATCATGTTAGAATATTGATTCCCAACCCTCTCCTTAGGGGCAGTCAGACAAGCCATGATTTAGCTTTAACAGTGTGTGAGCACAGAGAGGCAGGCCTGTATGCCTCGAATTGCCTTATCTGGGTTCATACAGTGTAAAACCTAAATCATAGACTGTGTGGGGGGTCCTTGAGCAGAGGCTTGACAATTACTGTATTAGCATGTAAGGAAATTAAAATAACAGAACTACAGGTTGATCCACCCATCCAAAGTCCAACATGACATTGACCCCTTGAGTCGAATTATCCTGTATATAGCATTGAAACTTAACTTGGTAGAAATATCGACACCTAAATAATATCCTGTCTGGTGGGTCCTGAGGAGGTTTGAAAACCACTGCTGGACAGCTTTCTACTAAGGAAATCTGGATTATTCATGGATGGGGTAAGAATGTTTCTCACAAGTCTCATTACTGTGCACTGTTATAGATATGGCGGTATTATATCAATGTACACATCAGCCTTGATAAGAAGTAAATACATTTGCTCACCTTAGTGTCATTTTGTGATAATTTTTTTGTGCAATTTTCTTATGCAATTTTATGCACTATTTTCAATTTTTTCAGGAGCATGTGTTCCCGATTAAACTAATGAGCACTCCAATAGTCCTGCTGAAAGCACTCACACTTGTATCTGACACATTCCCAAATTTCCTGTGCATTTAAGTTCTTCACCCACCTCAGTAAGTCGATCATCAGAAGACAAAATAATAAACTACTCTGCAGCATAGATGAAAATGTAATACATTAAGGAGCTTATTTTTTATGTTTGAACAGTCTTCAGATGTAGTTCCTCAACAGTATGTTTTTAAATATTCTTTTGATTGTAGCAATTCCTTGTTGGACTGAACCTAATAGCAGCAATTTTTTAGTTAGAAGTTGAAGACAATCAAGGAGAGCTAACAGATTAGATTTAATTAATTACATGCGTTTGCGCTACCTATGTTTATCTAAGACTGCTTTGGTCATAAATGTAGAAGATCCTTTTTTGAAGAACTGCACCTGCAAAAAGCAACATTTTTAGAATTTAAAAAAATACATAGAGACAAACACTCTTATTCCCAATAACAACAGAACAATTGTACCTGAAATGTCAAGATCTGTAAAAAGGCTTAAGATTACCTGTTTAAACAGTTGGGGCTCAAGACAACTTTTTGGATCTGTTACATCACACATTAAATGTTTAGGAATGTTTTCATTTTCCCCCTTTTTTTAATTCCTAATGAATAATAGTTTACTCCACTTCTTGAAGCACATCCTTCCATTTAAATGAAAACTAGTAATATTTTTAAAATTTGCCATTTTGACAAATTGCACTTGAAAACAGATATATAATATAAAAAAAAAAAAAATGCAACCACTCATTTATTATGTTTTATTTGTATTTTTGCTGCTGCTGACATATTGCTTTTACGAGATGACTTCCTGACGTGGGAGAAGACTTTCTATGTACAGGATGTCTGTGTTTCTGTACAACGGGAATATGGCAGCACAAATTGCCTATAATCTCAGTAGGACTATAGGGAAAATGTCTAGTTTACAAGGAGAAACAAGGAAGTAGCAGACAGCAGCACAAAATGAATGGATGCAACAAAGAAATAATGCATGACCAGCTAAATGCCCATTAAGTTTAGTAAAACATAAGAAAAAAAAAAAAAAAATATATATATATATATATATATATCACCCATGCTGATGATAGCCAGTAAGCTTGAAACTGCTGTACATGGATAGGATTCTCAGCTTGATTTTAATCCAACCTTGCATTAAAGCAGTGTAATACAGCATGCATAAGCTTAAAGGAAGCCATGTTTGATAATGGCTATGGATTGAAGAGTGAGGCATTTGTGGGCACATTTGCATGTTCCGGCTTAGCTTCCCAGAATGCAGTGTAATAACTGATTTTCTCGGAACTTAGAGCTGGAAGCAGGTTTTTTAACTTGTTTAAGACATTCAAATGTGAACACAGATGTGCTATTTATTTACTAATATATATATAATAAATAAAAACACACTGGCCCTTTAATGCTTCTTTTTTGCCCTTCACCTACTTATTTTTCTTTTGATCTCATTACATAGGCAGCATTTTGATATATATCCAAAACATACTATATGTGAATAATGATCTCACAAGGAGGAAACAAGCTTTAGAGTCTTCAAAACAAACATTTATAAAATGCAAATATCGTCAGTGGTGCTCGTTCTTTCTTGCTGTATAAAGAGGAACAATTTTACAAAAATACGTCAATCTGATTCTACATAAAAGAATAATCCAGCCCAAGAAATAGCAATTAATTGTCCCCTGAACAGCAAAGCAGACTGATATTCTCAGGATTTCTCTTGTGTGACTGTGCGCCAAAGAATATGGGAAATCTCATCTCAAATTTTCATGTCTTAGCTTAAAAATTGCCTCTTTGAAGGCGATTTTAAACAGGTCCCTTAGCGATTGCTGTTTAAGATACTTGTTCATTAAGGTTCTTTGAGGTTCATCAATATTTAAGGTGGGGGGGGGGGGGGGGGGATGTGTTCAGATTAGCCAGTAGCATTTGTTCTATACTTCTGTGCACATTTTGTGTGTGTTGATTTATGGTACTTTAAGAACCTGCAGAGTTGAGGGAAAAGGAGACCCTTCCTGTACTGCTCTGCACCCACAAACCCAGAAAACGTGACACCGAGCTACCAGGGTGCTGGTTTCTGAGTAAAATACTTCCATTTTTGTTCAGATTACTGCTGAGCAGAGCACACACAAAAGCAACTTTGCATTTGTTGCCCCACCTGCAAGGGGAATTTAATAGCCCCAGAATGCATAGCTTTAAAGCGGCAAATACAAAGTTGCTCCCTATTTGTGCTCTGATCAATTATCACATTTTTTAAATGCCTTTTTCTAATTATTAAAAAAAAAAAAAAAATGACATGCAATGTAAATGAAGACAATTTCTGTAGCCAGCGTGCTATTTCCGGTTGTCCATAAGCATAAATAAAAAACGTACATTGTATATTTATCTAGCATGGCACCTACTATTCTTACTAAATAAGTAGCTCTCAGCACAGAATAAAATTACTTTACCTATTTTTCAGATACTGAAAATTAGTTGCCATTAATTTAGCTTTTAATCCTAATGCAAGTTAAACATTTTAGCTGAAATAAATTATACCAAGATATTGGTTTAAAAGAACATCAAATTGTTTCATGTACCATAATTTTAATTACAGCATACAGATATAAAAAAAATAAACGTAAACAGGATATTGAAAATAATAACTTCCCAACATCCTGCAGCAATAACATTATTCACACCGATTTCTAAATTTGAGCAGGTGATAACTACAAAACAGTTGCAAAAAAATGTGTAAAAATATAAAATTTCAAGGTCACCCAGTTTATGGATTTGCAGAAATTGTGTTTCTAATTATATGAAATTAATTTGTGCCATTTAATTTTGGAATTGTTTAATTGCTTGTGAGAAGTAGGATTGTTTGGAAGAGAGATTACAATATGCAATCCAGAAAGTATACAAGTTAGTGCCAGAAGACAATCCTGAGACTGTGTAATATTGTTCATCTGTAATATAGAGATGCCACACATCTAGAGTAAGGGCAGCACGTTGATGAATGCAAAAAATTGTTTTTTTAACCTGTAAAAAAAGTTCTCACAAAAAATGTTTATGTCATTTCATCAATAATACCACACATAGCTGCATCTTTATCTACTGTAGCCTCTTTTCTAACAGCAGCCACTTCCTGGGGCCCATCATGCTGGTCTGAGCAGCTCTCCTGCACATCCATGGGTTCTGTCTTTACACTGACCGCTCCATCAGGCAGAGGAAGGTCATCAGGTAACGAGGACAAACAGTTCTGTATCATTTCCACTACTCTCTCCAGGTGCTTCTGAAACCTCTCTGCAGTCTCTAAGCGCTGCCGTTTTTGTACCTCCATCATCACCCTTAAAGTCTCACGGGCCTGGTGCGGCCGATACTCATTGATGAGGTGGTGCATGTGAACAAATAACAGTTTGAGGTCTTCCAGCTTCTCCTCTCTGCGTATACTACCAGGACTTCGAATTAAGATGTCCAGTAGGTCAAGGAAGTTGACCAGAATTGACATGTTAAGCTTCCTCAACTCCTTCTTGTGGTCAAACTGAACTGGGTGGAGGCGCTCAATACCCTGGCCCTCAAGCGGACGGATTATGAGGTCATCACACTGAAACTGATTTCCAAACATCATATAATTATCCTTAATTGGAAGAGGCGGTTTTGGGACCAATCCTTTGCGGACATTTTCATCTGTGTACTCCTTAATATACTGCATGGGAGGCAGAGGAAGAGCACTTACTTGCTGGGGTTCCCCCATGGTGAAGGGAAGAAAGAGAACCTGCCAGAAAAAAGCCAAAGAATGATATGTTTAGAAAGAACAATAACAACAACAACTTTACATGATTATACAAAATCAAAGGGTGTTGTGCAATGGGGTAACAGTTCAGTGAAGTTAATCTGAAAAAAGCTTACAATCTATAACAGAGGCAACCAAAAGTTAAATCACACCCCATCTGTAGATCTCCATGTGATGTCAGGTAAATGTCACACTCAATGTTAAAACTGTATGTCCCGGTGTCAAAAGCACTTCATCTACATATTCGGTGAAGCACTTATGGGAGAAAAAGAAAATGTTGACACGTGGTTTGTTTGAATGAGAATTGACAACTGACCCAATACGTGCATCTTGTTAGTATGACATCTAAAAAGATCACATCACTAAAGTCTTGACACTTCTGATCTACATAATATGGTCCTCCACTAAGTCGTACAGACAAGTATTTATATTATTATCCTTTATTTGTAACGTACAAAGCATGTAGGGAAGACATGAATCCCATTTTACATATAGCTCTGGGCTTCCAGTACACATATTACCTGTACACAAAACAGCAAATGTTTACTCGTCTAACAGAATCACGCATCTGAGTAACATTTACAGTAAACTAAATGTAAGAGTAAGACAAGGAGTGAGTCCATTCATAGAGTTACAGTATACATCTGGTAAATATTTTAGAGGCCGGAGACAAGATTTATGGATCCTGGATTTTTACATATACATATGTGTATATATGGATAAGTATTAAATTATATATATGTATATATATGTGTGCGGTAGCCATGGTTGTCCAGTAATCTAGATGAATAATCAGAGCATTGCTGTATATAGTGATACCTTTTATTTTTAATTAAACATATTCATAGTAATGACAAACGTTTGAGAGCAACCTGTGTTTACCAACTCAATTATTGCTTCTGACTTGATTAAGAGTGGTTGCTCTTGAAAGCTCGTCATCACTATGATGGTCTGTCCAATAAAAAAAGTATGCTCATACACACAATGATATAATGGGGTCAAGGCTCCTAAATTGTATCTGCTGGGGCCTAACTTTTTAAGTAGAATACATATATATAACCCAGAGATAAAAATGTACAACTTGCTCCTCACAAGATTGTCTGCCTCCTAAGAAATGAATTTCTCTTATCAACTGTCAATTTAAAAGGACACATAAATACATATTTTGTCTTTGCTGATGGTATTTGAGAGAGAGAGACATCTCCAGACCATAAGTTATAATCATGCACCCCAACATGGACAGATCTTACACATTCAGTGCTAGACATCTGACCTTAGAAAATATTGCCCTAGTGCCTCGGTTTATACGTGTCTCAATCACATATATGGCTCACAATGAGGAATACGGTACATTGGAATCAATGAGCTGGACATTATTCAGAGTATTGCTGCCTGCACTGGGTACATTGTGTTTGCTGAATACTCAGACACACCGGTGAGATGACCCTCATTCAGTCATAATGCCCCTCCCGTCTAATAAACACTACACCTTCTATACTATACACGTTACCTGAGGTCCCCGAGCTCTGCACAACGATAGACGGTGCTCACCTCACACAATCCCCCTCATCCGGTTACTTCAATGATAACTTCCGGGAAGAAACGCCGCGCAAGCGCAGAGTAGCAGTTACTTCTCATCCGCCAGCTCTCTAGGTGGGCGGTGATTGGCTGCTGTCTCCCTTCAGTAGCTTGCTAGGGCTAGTGGCTTGACAGAGCGCATGCGCAATGTGCTTTTCTTTGGACTATGGGGGCGCTGTTTACTATTAGCTGCATAATTCAGTCAATAGCTGTAATTACAGAAATGAATCATGTTTTAGTACCTTGCAAACAATAATCAGAGAAAATAGACCCCACAAAACCGCCATTGCCCTTTATAATAAGATATGTTAAGATGTATAGAGTTAACTATTTCACAAATACTGACAAGTATAGTCTAATATGGAATAAATTATTCATAATAAATCAGCATATATTATTGTAATCTATATTATTCTAAAATACCAATATTAAATAAGATAAAGTGTGAGGAAGAAGAAAATACTCTTAAAGGGATTCTGTCACCCCATCAGGAAGCTGATTTTTTTTGAAAGCACCAAGAAATGCCACATTTAAGTAGAAGCAGTTACATTCTTCCCTGCACTGAAGTCCCCTGCCAGTCATAGACAGAAACAAAAATGGCAGCTCCTACTACAGCATACATTATATAACAGCTGAACACTGAAATGCTGTATTTTCTTCCTTTTATGAGTGCGCCAGCACAGGCAGGAGCAGTGGCCATGAGCATCCGCCCAATGTCATAGCTTTAGGGTAAGGGTTAGGGTAAGGGTAATGGTCTAAGCTTGGAAAATGTATACAATCTCAGCAGCGCTTACAAACTGTTTACAATTTCGGCAGCGCCATTTAACTTCTTTAAAAATGTAGCACCCTAAACTGCATTTTATATATATGCTTTGAAGGGTGTATGTAGATAGACAGATATATAGGCATGTTTCACTGTGGGGATGGTGTTCTTTGGGTGATGTGATGTGTTGGGTTTGCTCCAGACATAGAGTTTTCTTTGATGGCTGAAAAGTTCAAATTTAGTCTCATCAGACCAGAGCACCTTCCTCCATACATTTTGGGAGTCTCCCACATGCCTTTTCGCAAACTCAAAACGTGCCATTTTGTTTTTTTGCTGAAAGTAATGGCTTTCTTCTGGTCACTCTGCTATAAAACCCAACTCTATGGAGCGTACGGCTTATCGCCGTCCTATGTACAGATACTCCAGTGTCTGCTGTGGAACTCTGCAGCTCCTCCAGGGTTACCTTAGGTCTCTGTGCTGCCTCTCTGATTAATGCCCTCCTTGCCAGGTCCGTGAGTTTTGGTGGGCGGCTGTCTCTTGGCAGGTTTGTTGTTGTGCCATGTTCTTTTCATTTGGTTATGGTAGATTTGATGGGGCTCCTGGGGATCATTAAAGATTTGGATATTTTTTTATAACCTAATCCGGACTTGTACTCCTCAACAACATTGTCCCTTACTTGTTTGGAGAGTTCCTTGGTCTTCATGGCAGTGTTTGGTTAGTGGTGCCTCTTGCTTAGGTGTTGCAGCCTCTGGGGCCCTTCAAAAAAAGGTCTATATGTAATGACCGATCATGTGACACTTAGATTGCACACAGGTGGACATCATTTCACTAATTATGTGACTTCTGGAGCTTTTTATGGGTTTCATAACAAAGGGGGTGAATACATACGCACATGCCAATTTTCTGTTTTCTATTTCTAAAAAATACTTTTATGTATATATTTTTCTAATTTCACTTCACCAACTTAGACTATTGTGTTCTGATCCATCACATAAAATTCAGATTAACTTAAGGATGTAATATAACAAAATTGGTAAAAAGTCAAGGGGGGTGAATACTTTTGCAAGGCACTGTAGATAGATAGATAGATAGATAGATAGATAGATTGAGATCAAGAACTTTAAACGGACATGGAAAGATTTTTTTCTTTGTTGTCTATGTATTTATTTACTATTATGTACTTTGTTTTATTAAGACACAATTAAAAGAGCTGCTTTTACTGTTTAAAATCAAACAGCTATTTCCTGTATTCTGTATAGATGTGCAGAGTAGTGTCCCAGCCTATCAGGGACCATGTCTCTTAAAACATGCTGGTCCCTGATTGGCTATAGCCTACACTGCTCATCCAGCCTTACAGCGTCTGTGTCTGCATACACTGCGGTGGACTTGTTTGATTTTAGACAGTAAAAGCAGCACTTTTAATTGTGTCTTAATAAAACAGAGTACATAATAGTAAATAAATGCATAGACAACAAAGAAAAAAAATCTTTCCATGTCCCTTTAAAGGTCTTGACCTATTTCACCAACACATGAAACACACTACATACAGTAAGTTGTCAATTATGACGGTTAACATATTACTCTTACTCTGCATTAACAAGGTTAACAGATGACTCTTATTCTGCATTTACAAAATTAAAAACAAGTTTTTAAATTGAACAATATTTATATTCACTTAATATAAATTATAATCTGAATTTCATACATTTTTATTTTTTATTATTTCTGAATACACATGTACTTTATTACTGTTATCTGTAATAAATGTGTTGTCTTCTATAATGTATAATATGAATAATATATATATAATATATATATGAATAATGAATAAATACAATAAATGTAAAACTGTATGAGCAAAATAAAAAAATCTAACATATATTGTTCAGTCCTTCAGTAGTGTCTGACTCTCGGTGACCATAGAGACCACAGCACCCAGGTGCATCTGGTTGTGTTTATCAATATGGTTTTCTTGAGAAAGATACTGGAGTGGGTTGCTAGTTCCTTCTCCAGTGGACTGCAATGTTTCTGATCTTTATGCTATGACCTTCTCATCTTGAGTAACCAAGGTAGTGATCCAGAAGGGATATATATATATATATATATATATATATATATATATATATATATATATATATTTATACATAGTAAATAGATAGTACATTTGTGTTCACATTTGAATGTCTAAAACAAGATAAAAAATCAGAATTCTGAGAAGTACAGTGATTAAACTGCATTCTGGGAAGCTGATCTTATGCCCGCTGCATTACACAGCTTTAATGCAAAGCCAGGATTGAATTATACACAAGCTGAGAATCCTATCCACGTACAGCTGTTTCAAGCTTACTGGCTATCATCAGCATGGAGCAGGATCTCAGCTTGTTTTGTGGACTTTATGAGTAGGTAGTTCACCACAACAATCATTTATAATATGGTGGGCAAAAGAGCGTTAGAAGCCCTCCACCGTACAGTAGTACAGTAAATAAATAGTACATCTGTGTTCACATTTGAATGTCTAAAACATGTTAGAAAAAACCTGCTTCCAGCTCAGAATTCTGAGAAAAACAGTAATAACAGTTTTTCTCAGAATTCTGTATGGTGAAGGGCCTCTATCACTCTTTTGCCCACCATATATAAATATATATATATTCTATAACATATACATATAAATATACATACTATTATTCACTAATGTTATTCATTATTATTTTCTGAATTTAATACGTTTTTAAATTATTTCTATATTAAATTCTGCTGTTATCTGTAATATACAGTATTATTGTTTTTTAACTTTTTTTTAATAAAGAAAAAAATCACAAATTATAACATACCATTAAAATATAAACACCTATATTTAATTAAAATATTTACTTATATAAATTAAGTACGTTTGGTCATAAATATGTAATTTAAAAGAAATAATAAACAGTATTTTTAAAGTTTTGTTTTTTGTACAATGTACTAAAACTAACAAAAGTTAAGGCTTAAGGAAGTTTTTGTTAATGTGGAAATAACATTTTGTGCAATCTGAATAGCCAGCACTGTGTGGGCTGTGCCTCCTGTCACAGTATTACTGAGATTCCATCTTTCACCTGTATTCTGAGAAAGTTTTGATTAAAAAAAACACTCGTTTGACAGTAAATGTTGTTTTTTTTACTGATATGACTGTGTTGTATGGGACTTGGGGGAGATGTGCAGACAAAATAAAGGAACGATTCAGAAAATACAAATATAGCAATAAACATGAAACTAGTGATCTCACGCCATATAAAGAAAGACTATAGTGTAAAGTTAGATTACATCACAGTACATGTATTTAGAAAAAGAAAACCTGGCGATAAGACACTTAAATGACCACTGTAGTGCTCATATGTAAGTTAAAGAGACAAAGCCAATGTCCCAGGTACACATAAAAATAAAAATAGTTACAGTTGTCTGCTATTATGTTTTTTTTTAGAGGAAATGTTCTATAATTGAGTTTGGAAATTAATAATTTTAAACATAAATTATATAAAACTATCCTCCATCTGAAACTCTCTTTACTGAAGTGGTTAATTAACTCTTATAGTGAGTGATGATAAGCATCAACAGAATGCCTGTTTGCTATGAATAAAAATAATTATGAGACTTTAACACCAATTCTCTGTGACCATTATGATTTAAATATCATCCGGGCATGCTCTTTATGCGTATTATGCCCCCCCCTAAGCACAGACACACAAATTCATGCATACACAACCACTATGGAAGTTAATTATTAACATTTGACAGACAATATTCCAATCCAAATTGACTAATTAGAATTGTTAAGTAGTCAAACAATACTATTAATTGATGGCATTATAGTAAATCATCACAGTGTTTTGGATTTAGTGAATAAAGTCTGTACTACATTTATTTTAAATTTGGTTTCATTACCATTGCATATTAAACTATTTTTGTATCTCTATCACTATGTGTACAGTATGGATTATTCCATACTGGTATGATTTTGGAAAAGCATAATATTCTAGATTTGCTTCACCAGCTACTTTGTGCCACTACAGCACTGACACATTGTCCCTGAAGGCATCTCCATCCTTTTCCAATGATATAAATCCATTCTGTGTCACGCATGTTTGGTCAATCCGTGCAAAACTATACCAGCCACCATGTGCCACAATTACATCTGTACCCTGCGCCTCTACTGTATTCTTATCCTGTAGCACTATGACCTCGTAGAACTATTCCATCAACACAACTCCTAAACCATTTGGTGCAGCCAAAATCCCAACACATGCCACTACTAACCAAAAAATAGGTTTCAAGAATTCCACCCACTACCATTAATAACTGGCAAACCTCATACTTTGCTACCAACACATCCTAATCCTACGTCACTAGCGCACCCTTCAACAGATTGATTCTTCCACTTACCCCATCCAGGGCTCAAAAACATTCATACCACGTGTCCATCTGGCCTATGACACCAGTTATGCTTTAGTTAGAATGAAATATAGTCAATACATTTATAACAATACGTGTTTGGACAGACGGCTCATTTCAAGCTAAATGAGAGACGTGAAGAAGTGCTACATTATAGGAGCTAACATAAATATATACTTCAGTCAAAAGGTGCACGTGATAAACAATACAATAAATCTGCAACTAAACTTATGTTATAAGGAAGGAAACCTGATGAACTCCATCTTCCATAAAAAAAATCCCCAAATGGAAAAGTCGTCAAAAAAGTGCACAGAAATGTATGTTTTTGATGTTTAGGCTTCTGAAATATTAACCTTTTTTATTGATACAATCAGACTGTTTGTTTGTTTTGTCAGAAACCTGTACTGGCATGGCCAATATTTCCATTTGCTCCATCAGTCTGTTATGTTTCCTGAACTAAATGTTTCCAGGATGGGCAGTGACAAAAGAAAAACAAACCTACTGTAGAAAGCTTTTTCTACGGTGCAGATGGTTTTGCTGAACAAAATTACATAAACATGTAATATTGGAAGTGTGTCTAAAACAGTACTTCTCATCAGTTGGTCTGTGTGCCAGTGCTGAACCCTGAGACATCTGTTGGTTCTTAGAGAGAAAGGCAAGAGAAGGGTGGATTGAGAAAGAGGGATAAATGTGATGCCTAAGCCTGATTATGAGGATAGGCTGACCCCTTAAATATGTCACTGTTACTCTAATACATGGATTATCGAAGAGCTATCATGTTAATAGTGATTTAAGACTAAAGATGGACCAGAAAAGCTTTGGATAGTAGCCTGCCATTCATAGTCTCCATGACAATTGAGAACCACTGATCGAAATTACAAAAGACTTAATGACTGTAATTTGTATAGTTTATGGGGGAGCAGGGATAGATGAGAGATAAATAGATAGATAGATAGATAGCTATTTGAGGAATCTATGCTGTAGTAGGGGTGGGGAAATAAGGGGCTCAGTTTTGACATGTTAAGGTTGAGATGGTGGGAGGATATCCAGGAGGATATGACAGAGAGACACTTGAAAACTCGTGCTAGAATAGAGGGGGATAAATCTTGTGTTGAGAGGTAAATTTGAGTCGTCTGCATAGAGATGATATTGAAGCCTGAAAGAGTTGCCCCAATTCTTGCAGGTAAAAGAAATAGAGTAATTTTCCTGGGTAAAGCGGATTTTCAGCTCAATGAATGTGACGAAGCCGTATACATGGCGAAATGTCCATTAGCCTTGCTAATTTTTAATATATAGAACCCTTTTGTTGCATATTATACTACAGAACTTGCGAGGCTCCCAAATAGGGCATTGGGGAATTGTTTCCTTATGTTACAGCCTATAAGTTGATCTACCGTAAATGTAATATAGGGTCCATTTTTGTTTTTATTACACAGTGGTCTCCTCATTCACATTCATTACTGGGGTATTGAACTGAAATTCCACTATATCCTTTAGGAAAGTTACTATAAGAGATGCCCCAAATCTGGCTAAAAGCCTTGCAATCACTAGAAGAAATAGAGAGCCTTCCAAGAAGGAGGACCCACCGAGGTCATAGGCCTAACCTTCCATGCTATCGTACAATTTTGTAATGGTGTAAATTGGATGATGTGGACTCACGTTATATAAACGGTGTGTATTGATCTAATAAAGTTGATTATTTTGGGTACGCTTTACTGTACTGAAGTTCAATATTTAAGATTAGATGTTACTCACCTTAGGGTTAGTTTCTAACTAGCAGATTGACAAATGCAGTTACCCTTCATCAGTATGTTGCAATGTAGCTTGTGCAAATCACCCCTCTGACAATATTATAATAAAATGTGTACTTTGCATGAGATGCCTCAAATTGTGGTAGGGATTCCAACATATAAATATTGTAGAGATAACACAGGATTTTCCACAAAAAATATAATGTAATAAGACAGCATATTATGCTGATTATGGTCTTGCAGGACCTAGTTTCACCTAACTATAGAACAACCTAGACCTGCAGCTGGAGTTTGATTCACTCTTGTGAATACGCTTTTCTAATGGTGGCACCCACTTTCCTCAAACATGAAGCAGTAACTAACAAACTAAACAGGTTCCAGCATACAGTGGGCTCCAGAATCTGCTACACTAAAGTGGAGATATCTTTAGCGCCTGAGCTTCTAAGGCTGTTGTGCAATAGAGGGCTCTATCTTAAGAGATAGATTATTGTTCAATCCATAGGTTACTGAATTTATCTAACTGATAGGCATAATTGATCTATCTATTTTGCTGTTAAAGGACAGTTTTGTCTGCACTATAGAGGAAGAGTCCAATGCATGGTTTCGATAAGAGAGACATCAAGGTGGTAAAAGACAGAAGGCGTATGCCATGGCCTAGTCTTCTGATGGGCTTGAACTGATTTAGCAACCAGTCCGATCCCCTAGGTCTTCTTCTTCTGCATTTTGATATCCACTCACAAGAATTGATGGATACAGGATACAACAAGTGGCCCCACACTTTTACTCAATAAACACACCATGGTCATTCAAAGAGTGCTCAAACTTTATGTTCCACACCCCCACTTTATCCCGCACAGAACACAATACAATAATAGTAAGTTTGACATAAACAAATATGATTGCTCAACTTTGGGAACTCGCAAATCCATAGGGGTCGCTAGGTGCCACAAAGTCTTCCCCTAACAATGGGTGGACAACCTGACCATCTTATTATCAGTAAATCAATTAATATTAGTTATGAATCGGATGGGATAGGGTTAATGGGGAAGTAAGTTATGCCTTGTGGGTAAGAGTCTAGCCAGCTTGAGACATCCACAGGGGCGGAGCTGCCAGTACAGATGGTGCAATGCACAGGTGCGCTTATTTGGGGGGGCAGTGCAATCTAATTATATATATATATATTTTTTTTTTCTTTTTCTACTGTAGTGAGAACCCCCATGGAGCCCTCCCACCCCCACCAAGTAGACACCCCTCCCCTCTGGCCACCCTCAGTCGCAACCGCCACAATTAATAGCAGTTAGAGTGACCTTGTGCACACGATTGTGCATGTGAAAAATAAAAGAAAGAATGCAGGCAGGAGGTAAGGAGAGCTCTGCTAATGTGTTCCAACCACACTTACTATCATTTTGAGATAGAACGGGATACTATCCCATTGCAAAGACGATATGCTGGTGGTTGCTGACTAATTTCAAAAAGCCTCCTTTATCAGAGACCATGTAATGAACTTTCCCATTCAGCATTCCTGGATTTTCAATCTATTAAAGAGCTATCATAGGCAATATCATATAGCTAAATAAACAGTAGTGACCCAATCAAATGTAAAATGATATATGTAAAGGCTTCTGATACCACAGTAGGACTGGATGATTTCAAGAGAATGGATAATTTCCCTTGTCACTGGTCAGATGGGCAAAAAATAAAACAAAAGCAAGTTCAATACAAGGTATACTTCACCGATGTTTATAAGAATGATTCAGGAAGAAGTGGTTTTTATTCCAGGATGGCTGAAACCTCAGTTAAGGGATTAAGAGGGGCTTAATGAATATATTTATAACAATATTACGTTAATAGAATCATATCTTGTGTTTAACTGAAAAAAATATAAACATCCCTAGCCATGACCTGCTCCTTGAGTGAGATATGAAAGGCACTCCCTACCCCTATTTACTGCAGGAATAGCTCTGTTGGGATGACTCTGGACCGAATGATGGATGCAGCCAGCCCTGGCAGGGCTCTCCCAATCATTAGCAGTGCCCAGAGATTCTTCTGGAGATCTACAGTAAGTCTGGATCAGACATTACTGTAGCAGACTGCTAGCTTGGACAATAATTCACTCCAACACCATAATCATGATGGAAAAAAATCAAGACCCTTTATTTTACATTGGACAGGTTATATGCAGTCATCATCAAAGACCTGGGGGTGGCTAACCTTGAGGACGCCCTCCTGTACATATGCTGACCCATAGTAACTGGTCTCTGAGACTTCCTATTAGTCCTGGTCAATGGGCTAAGGGAAATCCCTGGGAACGGCCAGCCTTGTCACCAAAGCCGGCCCCCTGGGCGTGGCTAAGGGGCTCATTTGAAGATTGACTGGCGACATGTGTACATCTCCAAGATGGATAGTTAGCCCCTCAAGTGAAGGCCAGGAAACCCTGTCAGATCTGCCCCTGAGAGGTGCCTCAATGTCTGTAAAGACCCCTTTGTTCTGACCGTTATCACCCCCGTGTGTTTACCTGGGTGATAACCTGGGAGACCAGATGGTTGACCTCCTTATGTGTCGCAATATGTACAGAGATGGCTACCCCCAGTACAATATGGCTGTTTCACTCCCCATCCCTTTATCATGATCAGGTTAACAGATTTTACTAGCCAATGCGTAAAGGCGCACATAATCATAACCCGCTTATGTGGAATAGTACTTTATTACGGGTATGTTATGTGTCCTCTTAGCCCTATTGTCTCACCTGTTTTAGTCACTTAGTCTCAGGGTCTGTAACCCCTGTTCCCTGGTACTGAAGGGTAGACACCGGATACCACACCAATCCACTTCATGCGTAATTGTCAACTTTATTAGTGGTGATGTGGTAAGCTGCCTTTTCCCTGAATACATAACAATAACAGTATAACATTGGGTCTCCTAGGCCCAGAACTGTTACTCCCCTGGATATCGTTGTTTGGGGAGTATATTAGTCTCAGGAGGGCACTTGGTGCACCACCAATATGACATAGATTAACTTGGGCCACGTCCATGGTAAGATGGCTGCTACTGTAATCCAGTCCCTCCTGGTAAGCACAACTAGTGGCCAACTTGAGTTATGACAATCCCCCTTCACAATTTATCATTTTACAAATCAAGAGAACAAGTCGAGCATAAAAGTTGAAACCCAGAAATGTCCGATGACGTGCTGAGGGTATCTGTAGAACGTGACAGCATAAATAGGCCAGGTTACAGAGAGAGAAAAGGGGAGGAAATAGAGGAATAATAAGAGAGAGATAAAAAAGAGTGAAAGGAAGAAGTCGGAAAGATGGGAGTGAAAGATAGCAAAGTAAAAAGGGAAATAAAGAAGAGAGAGGAGGGAATGCATAAACAAAGGGGGTGAGAGAAAGAGGGGGGTTAACAATGAGAATAAATAATAGACATGTAAAGGAGAGCAAGAAATGGGGAGAGAGGTAGTGGACAGGGAGATATATATGTATTAGAGAAATAATAAAGGAGATAGAGGGAGAGGATGGTGAGGTAGTGGTATTGAAGAATATGATAGCAAGGGGGAGAAAGAAATCAGAGATCTAGAAATATGCATGAGAAAGAGAAGAAAGGAGGGAGAAATTGTGGTTTTCAGGGAAAGTAAGAGAGAATGGCAAGGGAAGAAAAGGAACAGTCCGAGAAGATGGAGATGAAAATTGGAAGTTCTTTGATTCCCACCTGTGTTTTTACTACCCCAGACACAAGTCTTGTAGGCATTTTGGAAAATCCAATGGAGCCGATTTGGCTTGCCAGTGGGTGATTAGGCTTGTGTACTAGTATGCTAGTCAAATATTTTGACTTATACATCTATGAATGGCTGTACTGATCATAGAAGAGTGGCTCAATCTTTTTGATTTGGGCTCCAGTTGGTTACCTTCCAATGCTTATGGGAACTGTCTTTAAAATCTAAATATTTTTAATAGGATGATACCACTTGGGGCACGCTTGGTTTTCATCTAGTACATTTCAACATTTATCAGAAATGTACCTAGAAATGTGACAAGTATTAATGTTATGTTTAAAATGTGTTATAATCTACTACTTGCTTTTTATTCATGCAAACTAGCAGACGGTCCTAGAACCGGCTGTTAAGAACCACTTTCTTAAAATCTTAAGGTGTAAATGTGTTAGTTCTGTAAGTTCCACTACAGACTATTCTGTAGCACCAGCAGTTGACAGCAAGAAGATGCAGGATGTGGTTATAGCTTGAGGTCATAACACAAGTTTAGCACCTTTACATTGCTCACTGATGAATAGATAAGAAATATGAGTTACTCCTCCGCTTTATATGTCAATTCCAACTCATTCTCTCTTTCATTTATAGCACACCAGAGTTCATGATGCCACAAATGCGTTTGTGTCGTGCTATAATAATTTGTTTTGTTTAAAATTATATTATATTGTCTAATTTTAAGTAATTAAAAAAAAAAAAGACAATTCTGAATGTGTGCTCAGGGTCTCCAACTGACTCTAGGAACAGAGGCTCATGTCGCAGATGAATAATTCTGTCATCCTACAGCAGCCTCTTATCAAGAAGTCCCAGCAGAAGAGGCGGACATCCCCTGCAAATTTTAAGTCCAGAGTCTTTATCCTCAACCGCTCCTCTCTCAGCTACTACGAGCATCGACAGGGGGTAAGTACGCATGACAAATGGGTGAGCATTGGATTTCAATTCATGTTTCGCAATGGTGTCAGACATGATGTACCATAGATATATTTATATATATATATATATATATATATATATATATATATATATATATATATATATATGTTTGTGAGGTTAGGTTATGGACTTTAAACTGAAATGATTGTTTAAGGAACACTTCTCTTTCATAACGATGCACAACATGTAAGTCTTACAGTGGTATATGCTTCTTTTAAGGTCAGTGTATGTTGATAAGAACCAAAAGGTCAACCATTGTGTGTGTGTTTGGGTCATTCAGTCATATCCGACTCTCCGTGACCTCATGGACTGCAACACACCATGCTGATCCACTTGATATTCATGGTAGAGATACTGGAGTGGGTTGCCAGTTCCTTCTCCAGTGGGCCACAGCATACAGCTCCTGGTATTCCTAGCTTTGCTTAATTAACCACAGCATAGGCACACTAAAGTTCCATACTACATGGACCCCTAAACACGTATGCTAGAATGTAGTTCCCATTATCTCCTAGAATTCCATAAATTATTTCACGCATTGCCTCCATATCTTCCAACTTGAAATCATGACCTCTTGTTTTTGCATTCCTCTGTTTTGAACTTTATTCAATCTTGTCTCCACATTTTCAATTATAGTGTAAAAGCATATAGTTTATAGTGCTCATGTCTTCCTTCCTGAAATATTTATTTCTTGGTCTATATTACTTTTAGTTTTGCATAGTTACTCTAAGATGATACATTCTGTGTGTGAGATATATTTTCTATGAGTTATCACTTGTAATCATTTTCACTTGTGTTATTAATTAGACATAAATACTACTCAATATAATCTGTCTAATCTTATTTAATTATCTGTTAAAATATTTCTCACTGAAATCCGAGTCAATCATTTGTGAGCTGTCTCAAGTTTGGATCATTCTCTCAAGCTGTCTTATTCTAATTCTATTACAAATCTACTGAAACTGTTTCTCACTAAAAGTACAGTTTCTTAGTGAACTGTGGTCCATTATCGTAATTGTATATCTTTCTTCAATTAAGGTCTTCATATATTATTATTATTATTATTATTATTATTATTATTATTATTATTATCATTCAATAAGAGGTGAAACTGTCTCTCACTGAAAACATATTCCATATGGGGTGATACTATTACTGCATATTTATTCAAACTTGTGTGTGCTCTTATTTAAAAAGTAGCTATTTTCAAAGTAATTAAAAAAAATGATATTTAAATTACTTCTTCATAATTCAATAGCCATTATTTGCATATATGTTTTATGTAGGTATGTTTCATTCTAATAAAGGGAAAAAACACCTACAAGGAAAATATAAATAAGTGGGAAAGGTGGGCCTCATTTGCATGACTTTTTAATGTGAAGAAAGCTGCTTTTAAATAATAATAATGTTTTTCTTTCATGCTGGTAAAATGCTTCAAGACTTGTACAAAAGATTTATTATCTTATATTAAAATGTGTGCTGCTCATTTATAAGTACTAATGTTTCTAGCTAGCTAGTTCCTCCATAGTTTAAGACAAAAAATATCTAAAACTTAAGAACCAGTAAGATTGTATAGGAGCTAGACAGGTTGTATTCTAGGAACCTGGAAGAACGTTCTCACAAACATGCATTATACGGTATAAATTTTACTAAGCGGGATAGATAGAGGGATGGATAGATAGATAGATAGATAGATAGATAGATAGATAGAGGGATAGAGGGATAGATAGATATAGGGATAGATAGATAGATAGATAGATAGATAGATAGATAGAGGGATAGATAGATAGATAGATAGATAGATAGATAGATAGATAGATAGATAGATAGATAGATATAGGGATAGATAGATCGATAGATAGATAAATAGATAGATAGATACTCATTTTCTGTACTTCTCATTTCTCTTTCTCAGCCACTACACCTTTCTCCCTCCTTTCCACATCATTCTTTTTTATTCCTTTGCTTGTGTCTCTCTCCTCCCCTCATCATTAATTTTTATTAACCCACTTTTTTTTTTATTACTTTACTCCTCATCCATCTTTCTCACCACACTCTTTAACCGTTTTTCTTACTCCACCACAACCCACTTTCTTACTCCATTCCTCATCTTTCTTTCACTCTCTCCTCATCCATATTTCACTCCCGCGTTCTTATCCGTCTTTATCACCCAACTTTTCACCAGTTTCTCATTACATTCCTTCTTTCTGACTCCATTCATCATTTCACTATTATTTTCTCTCCTTAACCTTCCTTCCCACTCTATATTTAATCCTTACTTATTGCTCTACTCATCAATCTTTCTCATCCCACTTTCTTACCTAATTATGACCAACTCCTCATCATAAACGGATCATGATATATTTTCACTAATATGATAGAATGATAATCCTATAAGTATTTTAGTTACAGCACCTTGCAAAAGTATTCACACCCCTTTTTACCTATTGTGTTACATTACAGCCTTAAGTTCAATGTTTTGTTAATCTGAATTTTATGTGATGGATCAGAACACAATAGTCTAAGTTGGTGAAGTGAAATGAGAAAAAATACATACAACTATTTTTTTGAAATAGAAAACAGAAAATTGTCATGTGCGTATATGTATTCACCCCCTTTGTTATGAAGCCCATAAAAAGCTCTGGTGCAACCAATTACCTTCAGAAGTCACATAATTAATGATATGATGTCCACCTGTGTGCAATCTAAGTGTCACATGATCTGTCATTACATATACAAACTTTTTTTGAAAGGCCCCAGAGGCTGCAACACCTAAGTAAGAGGCACCACTAACCAAACACTGCCATGAAGAACAAGGAACTCTCCTAACAAGTAAAAAACATTGTTGTTGAGAAGTACAAGTCAGGGTTAGGTAATAAAAAAATATCCAAATATTTGATGATCCCCAGGAGCACCATCAAATCTATCATAACCAAATTGAAAGAACGTGGCAGAACAACAAACCTGCCAAGAGACGGCCGCCCACCAAAACTCACGGACCGGGCAAGGAGGGCATTAATCAGAGAGGCAGCACAGAGACCTAAGGTAACCCTGGAGGAGCTGCAGAGTTCCACAGCAGAGACTGGAGTATCTGTACATAGGACGACAATAAGCCGTACGCTCCATGGAGTTGGGCTTTATGGCAGAGTGGCCAGAAGAAAGCCATTACTTTACGCAAAAAAAAAAATGGCACGCGTTGAGTTTGCAAAAAGGCATGTGGGAGACTCCCACAGTGTATGGAGGAAGGTGCTCTGGTCTGATGAGACTAAAATTCAACTTTTCGGCCATCAAAGAAAACGCTATGTCTGGCGCAAACCCAACACATCACATCACCCAAAGAACACCATCCCCACAGTGAAACAAGGTGTGGCAGCATCATGCTGTGGGGATGTTTTTCAGCAGCCGGGAGTGGGAAACTGGTCAGAATTGAGGGAAAGATGGATGGTGCTAAATACAGGGATATTCTTGAGCAAAACCTGTACCACTCTGTGCGTGATTTGAGGCTAGGACGGAGGTTCACCTTCCAGCAGGACAATGACCACAAACACACTGCTAAAGCAACACTTGAGTGGTGTAAGGGGGTAACATGTAAATGTGTTGGAATGGCCTAGTCAAAGACCAGACCTCAATCCAACAGAAAATCTGTGGTCAGACTTAAAGATTGCTGTTCACAAGCGCAAACCATCTAACTTGAAGGAGCTGGAGCAGTTTTGCAAGGAGGAATGGGCAAAAATCCCAGTGGTAAGATGTGGCAAGCTCATATAGACTTATCCAAAGTGACTTGGAGCTGTGATTGCCGCAAAAGGTGGTTCTACAAAGTATTGACTTTAGGGGGGTGAATAGTTATGCACATTGACTTTTTATGTTATTTGTTGTTTGCTTCACAATAAAAAAAAAAAACTTCTTCAAAGTTGTGGGCATGTTCTGTAAATTAAATGATGCAAATCCTCAAGCAACCCATGTTAATTCCAGGTTGTAAGGCAACAAAACACGAAAAATGCCAAGGGGGGTGAATACTTTTGCAAGGCACTGTATGTACATATAGAACTTGTTATTTTTCTGCCAAAAAGTTTTCAAAGGCTGCAAAAGGGAAAGACATGGATTGTTTACATCTGTCCCCCTAATGTACAGTCTCTTAGTGAACTATAGTCTATTATCTTAATTATAAATCTTTCTTCATTTAAGGTCTTCCTATCTTATTATTATTATTGTTTATTTGTAAAGCACCAATATATTCCGTAGTGTTATACAGGGGTTAAATACAAGGCAAAACAATATTAACACATTGAAAAAGAATGAAGGGCCCTGTCTTTGAGCTTAGCATCTAATATACACAGTGCTTTCCTTAAAGCACCTTACAAGACTGTGGCAAAACAACAAACCTGCTTAAAAATCTAAATGGGTTGGGATTGATACAGGAGGGTGAAATATGTGTTTTGCATATTAAGGCTGAAGGTGATAAACTTCTTTAAACATATACATTTTTAGTGAGGTTTTGAAGCAGGAAGATGGTGTAGCGGAGCAAAGCAAGGAGTTCCAAAGAATAGGGGCAGCACAACAAAAGTCCTGAGGGTGGCAGTGAGAGTAGGTGACAAGAGAGGAGGAAAGAAGAAGGTCATTAGCAGATCGTGGAGGGCAGTTGCCGCACTGAGGGCTTTGTAAGTTAGGGTCATGATTTAAAATTTTGTTCTGGAGGCTATAGGAAGCCAGTGGAGTGATTGACAAAGAGGTGCTTATATACCTTATCTATATCTTATCTATAAGGTATAGATAAGATACAGAGCATCTGCAAGTTATTTTTCTTTATGTGTCTTGAAAATACAAAAACTAATAAAAATGTCAGAAACTGCCTCAAGGCTTGGGTAGCTTAGGAAATCCCACATCACACGGTTAACAAAGTATGCAATTAGTTATTGTGTTGCCCCATTGCATACTTCAATACAGTACCCTGCTCATTAAATATTCCTGGTGGATTTGAGGTCCAAGACTACACCCCAAGTTTTAAGGATCTTTAGCTGATAGTTTCCCAAAGCCATAACTTTAAAAAATGTAACTTTTCTCATTTCAACTACAATAAACCCAGTTCCCAAGACATGGTCACATATAACAAAAAGGGCTTCTACAAAAATATCATGTAACCTATGACATGAAAAGTGAAACCTATATGGGACACTACAAGGCAGACCTTGGACCCATTATGGGAGTCCGAATGACTTGATCTGGCATGTTTTAATAATATGCTGAATGACCAATCTGACTTGAGCCTGGTGGATTACTTCATTACTTCAGTTTATTGTTAAGTATGTGTGTGCTAATTACTGTGTCATTGGTGGTTCTGCTGTTCATGGGCTAAAACACCTATGAAGGAAAGTGGCACTAGGTGGATATTAGCCATGCAGTCATCAAGGTACCAACTTTATTAGGTGAACTACAACTTTGCCTTCCAGGACAAGATGGTGCCACACAGAACTCATGTAAAAGCCCATAAACTCTATGTTCTAATGAGATTGGTAATCTGCTATAAGTAGCCTGAGCACTGGAGGATAGTCTGTCTTGTTCATTTGTGCCTCCCTAGGATCTAAATCTCTTTTTAATGCATAAATGATAATAAGCAACATTGGAGAGTCCCTGATTTGTTGCTCATGACACCAGCTTCAAATTCAATTTTCCTAAGTAAATTTCCTAGGTATATCTAAATGTCCCTGTTTTTACCTTTTTCTAATCTAACGCATGCAGCTTATATCCGAAACACAGATTACATTGAGTCATTCCATACACACACAGATTTATATTATTTAAAAATAAAACTTGTTTTCCACACTCCCAGAGCTGCTTACATAGGCACAGTGTACCTCCCAATAGAAAAACTGCATTTGGGTACTAACCTTCAAGTCAGCAGCAGCTCAATACAGAGATCTACAGATCAGTGTCTTGCTCCTCCTGTTTCCTTCTACATCTCATGATTCCTTCTTGCACAAACTGCCATCACTGTTCTTACAATGTATTAAAATGTATCAGCTGCCTGCAATTGGCAAAAACAAATTATGAATTTTATGCTAATTTTAGCAGGGATTTTCACAAAAGCAATAGCTTTCAAACTCAAGACTTCTAGCAAACCCCAGGGTGATATTTTAATGTTTATTTTGGATTTCTTTTCATGCAAAAAAATCAGATGCAGTCATAATCCAGGAAACTTAGATATGCCTTTAAAGATAATACTGTATAAATAAAATGTTGTTTCTCAATAAACTACTTTGTAGTTAGAACACAGTCTTTCTATGTTACTATTGCGTCTTTTGGGGATTTACTTCAGCATCTTGGAGGACTACTCAGGTGTTCTGAGCTCCTTTTGACTACCCTGTGCAGAGTTGATGGCGCATCCTCAGCTTCAGTCCACCTAAACTTTTTTTGACAAAATGAATATTACACGTCATACATTCTATGTGTTGTTAACACTCCAGCCTGTTAAGTATTTTTATTTCACTATATACCTTACTGTACACATGCATTTACATTTATTATTTATTGCCAACACTAGTTATGTACTATAATGGGTGGTAACACAGACATTCTGTTACTGGTTTTAATCCCACACTTTGAGACAGTTCTTTTTTAGCCACATCTATAACACAAACTTATTTTGAACAATAGGTCTTTTTGGATGTTACTTTGGATTTTATTGGAATAGTATTGATACATTTAATACAAGTAAAAAATATCAGTATTAAGTACCTATTTATTTAACTTTTGGAATTTCCGTAGACACTAGCAAATGCTTTATACAATAATGTCAACTTAATGACCAAATAACTTTATTAAATTAGAGTTCTGAAATTATTTTGAATGGCAGCTTTGCTTGATTTGCTCACACAAATTTTTTTTTGTAGATGGGTGTTCCCCTTGTTTTGCATGTCTTAGAAAAAAAAACATAGTTGCATAAAAAGTATGTGCAACTAATGGCTGTTGAATTACAAAGAAATAATAATTTAGTTCTCATTTCATTACTTTGAAAATAACTACTTTTCTTCAAGAAGACTCTTTACGTTATCTATTTATCAGGAGTAATGTTTAACCATTAGAGTTTTAAATTTTTTTTTTAAATTTAATTTAGTATTATTTTTTTTTACTATTAATTTTATAAATATGAAGTACTAAAAGGTTGTCATGGACAGCATCTTCCTATCTGCTTTATATACTGTAGTTGAATATAAGACCTATATCTTTTTATTTCTGTATTAAGTTTAGTAATTTTAACAAAATTATTCCTTCATTTTTATTGGAAGGTTTTCTTTAGATTCCCACAAGATATTTTCATTTAATAATTGTATTTTTAGACTGTTGTTAGTCTTATTTTTTTCAAGGTGAGATATGATGAGAGAGTAGATTAGAATTTTAGTGTCTTGTGTAAGATAGTGACATATTTTGGAGAAGTTTTTTATATGATGTCAGTCGACTTTTTTTGTATTAACCCTCACTTAGGACAGCAGGGGGTTAGCAGGGGGTTAGTTTTATTTTCTCACAGTATTTAATAACATACCGTAACCAATTTTCTGTTCTTGCTGTAGCCCAAGTATTTTTTTTTTTATATATTCACTTATCGATTGAGTTGTAACTTTTGCTTAGTTTTCAACATGTGTCTATTACTGTTTTTTATAAATATGAGGAACCAATGTATTACATTTTAGAGAACTTTGCCTATGTTTGATTATTTGACATACTGTATAGAGTATATTTTGACAACTCCAAGAGTTCTACAACACTTCATAATTTAGTATGTACAGCCCAGTTAGTCAAGGGAGTTATTTTGCATGTTGTATGTGTGATATAAATTTTAAATTATTTAAAACATTTTATTTATTTTATTTATTTCAATTTGCAGATTTTTTCAAAAGGGCTAATAAATAGTTACTTTCTCATGTTTAATCAGTATATGGGAGCATATACCTTTTACTTAATGAAAAAGGAAAATGCACCAAACTGTCCGTGAGTAAATTGAAATAAAATGCATTCAAAATAGCATGTGTTAAAACCTAAAATAATAGTAATATAGGGTCTGAAATGTATTTTCTATTAATATATTATTAATGTATTAAAATATTAATAATTATCATCACTGTTTCTTTACTGTTCTAATTATTATTATATTTCCTGTACAAAACGCAGCTTTTGAAAAATTTAGGAACTCCCTGTTTTCATAATGGTGCTGCAGGTGAAGCCAATCACAGTTAAGAAAAATCAAACTGATTTGTTTTTCTGCTCTGTTGCAAATCACCACACCAATTCATGTATCCTAACTTCATATGGGCTTCCCTGGTGGTCCATGGGTTAGGATTCAATGCTTTCAGTCACACCACCATGAAGCCAAGCAGGGTTGGGCCTGGTTAGTACTTGGATGGGAGACCACTTTGGAATACCAGGCGCTGTATGTTGTGGCTCACTGGAGAAGGAACTGGCAACCCACTCTAGCATCTCTGCCATAAAAGCCAAGTGGATCAGTATGACCATGGACATAAAGATGTTCCTGGTGTGTTGTGGTCCATGAGGTCACAGAAAGTTGGACACAACCGAATGAAACAACAACAATAACTTTATATGTCATTAGATCTATGATTTGAATTATAATAGAAACTGAGAGTTGTTAGAATATGTGTAATGAATCTTGTAATATATGAAAGCATTTGATAAATTTAGCTCTGGAAAGCTTGTGGAAGGTGTCAAGCAAGAAGCTTCCATCTAATTTAATTGCCTGATTTTTTAATTATTTGTTGGCATAAAATGCAAATCTTTTAATGGTTATGGCTGCATATAAGACAATCTTTCTGTAACATTAACACGCATTTCACTCTCATGGAGGAACAACATTGCATGTTTTGTTAAATATTATAACTGAAATATTATACTATAATTAATTTTAATTGTGTTCAACTGATACTGTACTTACAGAAAGTCCGGGCTCTACGGGGCTCCATTGAATTGGCTCGTATTAAATGTGTCGAGATTGTGACAACTGATATCAGCATCCCCTGCAGGAACAAGTACCCCTTCCAGGTAATTTGATAAACATGGCCGGGTTACCCATTAGGCCAACTAGGCAGCCGCACAGGGGCGATTCCCTATAAGGGGCGCCACTTCCTAAAGAAAATGGTTCCTGCCTTTAAAAAAATGAAATGTTGCAGTTCATAGACTGACTACTAGGGGGTAACCACCTAGAACAAGATGGTTACAACAGGAAAAGGAACTTACACGTACAGAAAAGGCAAAAATGGGTCTGTGCATACCTTGCATACTCATGCGCAGGGGCTCCTCCACTTCACTGCCTAGGGGCTCCAAAAAGGTAGATACGACCCTGGCTGTAAGACGCCGTATAAACACCTGAAAATGTATGTGAGCAGGTAACTAATGAGATGATCAAATGTAGCCATTAAACTTGAAAAAAAGGAAAACTTAAATCACAACTGTTGTTTTGGAGAAGCTTCACATGTTTTTGAAATATCTAATAAACTAACAACATTAGTAGCTGTATAAGCCATAAGCATAATTACATTTTTACAGAAGATCTAACATTTATCAGAATCTGCTTGCGCCATGGTTGAAGCCTGAAGGGGAGGATTATCCTATCAGGACTTGCTCACCCATTCAGGCATATCATCATGTAGCTATTCACAGTGGCAGTATAGAAATACAAATGAAACAGATATACAGTAGACTCTAAGTTAACCAGAACTCAAGCAACCAGCAAAAAAAAATTGAATACTGTACTTTTTGAATACTGTACTAGGCTTTTTCTCTCATAACCCGCAGATCGGCAGGGGCTTGCTTTATGGGGCCTATTTAATAGCCGCAAGTCTTGCGGCTTGGTTACGGGCTACGGTTTTACGTATAGGGAATTTAATAGGGCTGAAAAAGTACTAAAGTACTAAATACACATTCCCACAATCACTCAGTTAATACATTTCAGCTACACCTTTTTCAATATTGTTAACTCAGTTGACTCATATGACATTTTGCGATCATCTTTATCTACTATGATATTTTATAAGCTAACGTTGCCACTAAAAAAATACCCATTTTATATCTTTTATTATCTAACTTCTTTTTTAAGTCATTTAAAAGTTAAGTTTTAATTCTTTTTTCCATATTCAGTGCTTTGGCGACTTTTTAGATGGACTTTCATCAGTTCACATTTGACTATTATGAATCTGTGTTCACCAATATGGATCTGTACACACAAGTATGAACTGATACATATCAGTATGGTTCAGTAAACACCAGTATGTAACAGCACATCACTTATGTATTAATTAATTATCAAATATAATAGAAAAACTTGAGTAAAATGGGCCTAACTGCTTAACACCAAAATTCTATACAAAAAAAATATATGAACCTTTATTAATGAAATATATCATAGATAAGCAAAACGTATTAAAAAAGGTGTCAAGGTCAAGTGTCCAATTGCACCAGTAGTATTAGTTATATTTTATATCTTATTAACACCTTCTCTTTATACTGAAACAACTACTATTGACAATTTATGCCCATCATGACAATATAAAACATTTTTTTGGAACACTTCAATACCTGATTTGTAAAAAAAGTATTAAAACCAAAAAAAACAACCCTTATAATAGTCTAGAAACCACTCACAATTGTTATAGGAGGCAAGTCCTATGTCTCATTTCAGAAACCTCCTCTCTCAGGGGTTATGGTGTACCCCACAAACTGGCTAATGATCCTATACTACCAATGAAACTGAATATTTAATCAACAGTAAACAGCACTCATTTCTCTTTTCAGGTTATACATGATAATTATTTTCTGTATGTGTTCGCTCCGGACAGAGAGAGCCGACAGCAATGGGTTCTGGCTCTGAAAGAAGGTAACAAATATACTATATTTCCCATAAGTACAATCATATGATTTGCATTAAACAGACTATATCATTTAACTTTAAATATTCACTTTTCTACATTCAAAAAATATATAGTAATATTATAATATAACAATTCACTTACATCCATAGCAATAGAACATAAAAATAATAAAACAGTAAGTTAAGTGAAACTCTAGTGGTGAAATATTGCACATTTCCCCAAAACATTACACATTAAAATGTACTGCCGCTGAAAAATTAGGTGACAGTGGTGTTCAAGACTCAATCAGCACCTGATGCTCTAGGGCAGGTGTAGTCAGAAAAGGAAATGAGTTTCAAATTTTTTTTTACAGAACCTACTCTTCCTTTATATTTGTCATAGATAAAACACTGTTCCATTTTTTTATATAATCTATCTATTATTTACTTACTGTAATATTCTTTTTCTAAGAGTCCTTCACTACGCAGACTTCCATCCTATGCTATTTTGATTTACATTTTATTAAAATATATTGTGTATTCCATAAGAAAATATGGATTCCGGCCCTTGGCTTCATTTTCATAAAGAAGAAAACAAATAACTTGGAAAAACGTTATTTTCACAAAGAATGCCGCCGCCGCATAGTGACACAATTAAAATAACAAGGGCCCATTGGTACACATAGAGTGATAGAAAAAAGAAGAAAGCCTATGATCCCAAAGGGATCCTCCTATCTGGAAGGGGTTTCTCTCTCCTTCTTTCTATGCATTAATTCTGGATTATGACCTGTTTGTAATATATTGAAGCTGTGTAGTTTTGTTAACCCTTTTATAGATTATTTACCTTGGTTACTCCTATTCTGGATTGTTACTACTAACTTGTTGTGGGACTTATCTGCTTATATGATAGGGTTTCTAGCAAGCTTTGGGGCATCAATACAGATTGAGCCTTCCAAATAGGAGGATCCCTTGAGGATCATAGACTTTAATCTATTTTCTACCACTCTACCAATGGGCCATCGTTATTTTAAGTGTGTCATTATTTAAAGTGCGGCATCAATCTTTGTGTACATAAAGTTTTTCCAATTTATTAGTTTACTTCTATTTGCATACATTGGTGTTAAGCACCCCCAAAACCATATTGAAGACATGATTTATAAGTTCATTTTCATAAACACATTCAGGCCTTGGTGAATTTTGCAAAAAAAAAACACTACCTCCTGCTTTATCATCTATATTCTGTTGCGTTAACTAATGTTATCATCAGTTTCCACACACAAAAATCTCCATTAGAAGAAATTGAAATAATCTGTAAGTGTACTATGTTTTATGGTTCTTCAGTCATCAACAGTAAGGTCTTTGTAACAAATGGGTGGAGCTGCATCGTTTAAAATGAGGGGAAAAGGAAAATTTTCCATGCACAATTTTACACTAAATATATTTTTTAAATTATAAAAAATGTTATAACTGCTGGAGAGTTACAGTTGTCGTTTAAATACACTATCTTACCAGAATCTGTTTTTGTCTACAGAAACCAGGAACAATAATGCTCTGATACCCAAGTACCACCCCAATTTTTGGTTGGACGGGCGATGGAGATGCTGCTCACAGACAGAAAAAATGGCAGCTGGGTGTGCTATATATGACCCAAGCAAAGATGGTGAGTGATGTCCTATTTGTGCATATGTGGACATAGTCTTTTCATGAATTTGTATGAAACTTGGAATACCCATTACCCTTGAATTGCAGCTTGACTGTAAGGATATAATTCTCTCAAGTACATGGGAACCTTGAAGGCTGAGATTAGCTCATTGCCATTGGATTGACATAGACAACTGACAAGCAGAAAGGAGGATTGGAAGCAAAGGCATAACATATACAGGGAGGTCTTTATAATACAATAATGGAGATGGCCAAGATCACATATAATTGCATATAAAACATAGTAAAAGATATTTTTCATTTTATTTATTATGTCCTTAAAACATTTTGCCAACTATCAATTCGTAATCTTTAAAAGGCCTACTAGACATATGGACTACATGGACTCAGTATGTGTAAGATTCTCTGTCATTTATGTCTTGAGTTTTTGTGGTTGGGGTTTGATCCTATATTTTTGGTGTTTTTTACAGTGATGGTGTAATTCAGCCAAATTAGAAGTTATATATGTTGTTATTTTTAGATGCTCTGTTTGTAGTATTGTCTATATACAATGAGCCTCATTCATTAGAGCCATTGAGGAGACCCGGGTTCGCAAGTAGAGGTCCCAAGTTATTTTGCTATTAAATTGATTTACGTCTGCAGGCTCAGATCGAGTTACGGACTACGAGCTGCGATTCATTGCGATCCATTGTGGTTTGTAAAATCGCAAGTTAATGTCCTCCAAGCCTTTGATCCTTCACGGCCACATTTTAGAGTCTCATACACTAAAATCTCGAATTGATATTCAATTGCTCCGATTCCCCTTCGCTAACCACTCCGTCAAGCCCGCAAATGGCAAATATCTAACCACAAGTTAATGGTACAAAAGAGGTCTTGCAAAGGGCTTAATGACAAATCGGAGCACTTTAAAAGCAAATAAAAAAGCAATACTGTACTTTTATTAAGAGTGAAAGTGATGTTAGGTCTTAGAATTAATAGCACAACATTCTCCAATACTTAATTTCATGTTCAATTCTCGTGCTATATCGAGCATGTTATATCGAGGTTGAAGCCCGTAGGACTTCAAAAATGGAGGTTGGATTTCAAAGTCCTATGGCCTTCACTTACGAGTTACCGGCTTGGAGGTTGGTCATGATGACAATCTCTGTTTCCATTGGCAGTTTCTGCATCGGGAGTTACGGGCTTGATCCCGTAACATGTTCAAGCCCGCAAATGCTACCTCCGACCGCAATGGATTCCATTTTTCGCTATCGTCCCCTAACTTGCCAATTAAATAGCATCGCAAAAGTAGAGCGATGGGAGCCCGCAACTCAAGGCAGGCATTTGGCTGTCTGCGATCGAGTTGCGAGCCCCGAATTGAATGAGGCTCAATGTCTTCTATGTTTTAGTTTGGAATCTTACCAGTTTTAATTGTTCATCTTCACTTCTACATAAGGTATCCATGCACAATTTGAATAAGTTCTTGGAAAGTTGTGACTATGGAGGGGAGTCTGTTTAGACAAATACCAGGTGGTGCTTGCATTTGATTGGAGGATATTATTGTGTGAAGAAGATTACTTTTTAAAGATGATACCTCCCAGTAAAGTTTCAAACATGGCTTAGCTACATTGGGTGTTTACAGACAAAATATCTCCATGTACATATCTGACCCTACACAGCTGACCAGTGCCAAAATGTGTCTCCCCAACTTTTATAATGGCATGTTCAAGATGTTTTGACAATACAGATCAACATACGGCTATTGTGTCACCTACAATCAGATTTCAGCATTTGGATTTAAAGCTGTATTTGCTTAATATCTTCTGTGTAGCCTCTGAAGAACACTATCTGACCCAAAGACACAAACTTTTTAGAAGTGTAAAATGCAAACTAGACAATGCTTTGTTGCACGATTTCTGTAGTGCAAGTGATATTTCACATATACACCCTCTGTGAAAAAACAGCGCACATATTTAAAACGTACAACTATTTTATGGTAAAGAAAATCCAGACTTTTTTTTCTGGCTTTCTTCCATGCAGACAAGGCCTAATTGTTGTGCAAATAATCAGTCAGAGTAATATTTTGTCTATTTTACTAAATATCGGTTATTTCAAATAGAAAATACATTCCTTGTGACATGCAGAACATCCTTTTACTCTGCACTTAAATCAATGGAGTCAACACTCCTCTAAAGATAAATATGCACATGTTACGGCACTAGGAAAAACCCAATAAAAGTAATTCAGAAATACTTTTCAAAATGAGTGAAATAATTTAATGTGTGAATAATACTATGTAGCTAGACCCCTAAACACAAGTACAAAGACCCTAAAAGCCTCACTTATATAGTAATAAAATGTTTTTAAACTATTGTTTTCCTTGTTACCTATGCACACATTCCCTTTTTATTTGTTAAATAAACACACAAGTAGTTATTATTGTCAGGGTGGCTCTGGGTTTTTGGTGTCTCTAAGTAAATATCTCACTGGGACCCCATCACATATATAGTTGTCAGCAGCCGGGATTGCCAAAATCCATTGGAAAGCCACGAAAACCACACTAAATACAAACAAAAATAAAATAAAAACATCACAGACAGAAAGGGGGGACACCCAGGACGTCTGAAAGTCATCTTACATGTCAATTTAAGTCTAATTTTCACAGTTTAGCTACTTGAAAATCCCCTAAGCGAGAGAAAAAATGGCCACCGAAAAAATACGAAAACGAGGCTACACGACCCCTAAACACGCAAAAATCCGCCACGCCACACATATACAACTTTTACACAGGATTGTACGAGCTATAAAATACAGTATTACAAAGGACGCAAAATCATCCAGACCCGCCTAACACATACACAATCGCCGCCATTTTACACCACTAACTTGCACATACTAACATTCACATTACAAAATGCGGAACTACACAAAAGGTTTGCCCTCGCGCACGCAGCCTATTTACACTACACACTTCACCCATTGCTGACACTTCAGCTCACCAAGGCCCTCATTCAATTGCGATTTGGCCAATTGAATAGGGCTCTAAATAAGCACTTAGCATATTTTTTTTAAAGTAGTTTTTAGTTAGTGAAAACCTTGCTTTTGGATAGATGCTTACTAACTAAAAACTTCTTTAAAAAATATAGGTTATGTGCTTATTTAGGGCCCTATTCAATTGGCCAAATTGCAATTGAATGAGGGCCCAACACTGCAAACTTTGGGCCTCATTCAATTGCGATTTAGCCAATTGAATAGGGCTCTATATAAGCACACAGCATATTTTTTTTACAAAAGTTTTTAGTTAGTGAAAACCTTGCTTTTGGATAGAAGTTCACTAACTAAAAACATTGTAAAAAAAAAATGCTATGTGCTTTTATAGAGCCCTATTCAATTGCCCAAATCGCAATTGAATGAGGCCCCTACATTGTATGCTGCAGAAACATCAAAACAGATTGTTAGCTCTTCGGCATATTGCTTGCTGCATATATTAATTACAAATAGGTAAAGTATATAAATTTAATTATCATTAAAAAATACATATACAGAAAACTTAAAAAAACACCTGATCACAATAAACGCCAAAGGAGCTCATTGCCAGCCACACGATGAGCTCCAAAGGCGCTCAGCACGAGGCTTGCAATGAGCGCCGAATGTACTCACACAAGCAAAACACTTACTTTATGTGCCAAACACCATTCCTTAACTCACTATTCTATTGCCGTCATTTTTTTACGGACAATTTGCTAGTTTATAGTAAATTTGAACATTTGTTGATGAATTAAACTGTGCCAAGGCAGACTGTCAATATTAAATGTGAATGTGCTTCAATGTTGCTACATATTAAAAGTTATGAAAATCATTTATATCAGTTTATCTCCCCAACATTTCCTCTGTTTCTCATTACCTTCTCATTTTCTTACTGTATCATTTGATGCTAGAGATTTTAATCGTGCAGCTCAGTTCCGTGGAACTCTCAGTCTGAGAGGCCCCATCATTGGAGATTATTAAAAAGACACTTAAGACGTATCTGTTTACCCAAGACTTTGGGAAACACAATATCTGGGGAATATTATAAAGTCATTTGAGTTCAACTAGAAGAAAAGTGCAATATAAGTTATTATTAATAGTATCACTACCCGTCTCTTTTGCCTCCCACACATACTCATTTATCCAATCTATTCCCTCTCGTTTAATTTCCCTTTAAGTTACGGTAAGCAATAAAATAAAAGTACAACCACAATCAATAATAAGACTCTCCATCTCACCTTGGTTCAGTCATGACCAATATACAGTTTACATTACCACTTCAGTGTCATATTATATTGTACTATTTTGAAGACATTTACGTCATGATATGTAAAGTGTTGTTATACAGTTTACAATAACTATTATATTCAAATATACATATTGTCCTTGTTCCTAAAAGGATTAGAAACTTGAGTGAAGTAGGAGGAACTGTGGATTTCAATAAGATCTACATTCACTCCGATGAGTACACTTGACGACAGAATACAATGCCATAGAATGACGTGCCCCCACAAACTCCATTCAGACTGGAAATATAAGATGGAATTCCCCATAACACAATACACCTTCTATATATTAGATTTTCTGTAAAAATGCTCTCATGTTCTGGCATTGAGTACCTGCTAGTGTTGTTACTTTATTACATACATCTCAAGCATGTCAAGTTTTTACCAAACTGCAATGGTCCTTTAACTGGCGAGATGCAGAAAGCTTGTAGGAAATTAAATTAAGGATAGGATGTATAACGAATCCCCTCACATGCTCCCTTTAGTCTAATATCAACATGTATGCTGAATACCTAACAGAGGCCTGTGTTTAGTATCTAGGAAGCAGGGGTCTTCCTTTTCGGTGCCTCATACCCTTGTATCCCCTATACAAACCATAACCTGTCTGTTGAGAGACTCTAATCTTAATATGGCTGCAATCCAGTGTGGGAAAGATGGGTAAGGTTTGAGATAAAGGGGGTGTCATGCATATGTTGTGCAGTAATGTGAGAATGGGCGACATTGTTAGGACTGTAGATGACAGTGTTAGGAGACTAAAAGCATTGTCTATTTTGTTTCTTACACCTCCAAAATAATTGTGTTTTGCAGAAGGCAGGCAATATTGTTTTTTGAAGAACACATTGAATATATTGGCAATGCAATTAACCAATACAGCTTTAAATCCACCATCTGATTTGAGATGACAAAATAGCCATATGTTGATCTATATTGAGTTATATTTGTCTCTAGAGCCAGCGTTAGAGAGTCTCCTTAGTGCTAAAGACTGCTCTCTGTGCCTAGAGAATTACGGTAGCTTACACATTAATGATGCAGCTCAAGATGCCAAAACATCTTGGATACACCTTTATATCATTGTGCACCTACATATAGGTACTGGTCAGCTGTTCTGAGTAGGGTCAGTTATGTTTTTGGATATATTTTCTCTGTATAGGCCCAAGGTATAGCTAAGTCATGTTTGACGGTATCAGGTCTCCAAAATGATATAAAAAATTATAAATAATTCAAAGAAGAGTGACTAAAATGGTGCATGGTGCAAAGCCAACCCTTATGACGAAAGACTTCATAGCCCTGATATGTACAGGTTAGATACAGAATGGAAAGAGATAACATGAGACAAAACTTCAAATATAATAGAGAGTTTTATAAAGTTCAGGACAGGAGTATTTTCCAAAAAAGAGCAATGTACAGAGGTTACAAAAAAAAGATTTAGGGTAATATGAATAATGAAATACTCATAATCTGAAATAGTTCTAAGAAAACATAGTAAAGTACTTTACATATGCAGGGCATGAGGATAAGAATAGTTTGAAAATTTATTTAGTCAATCTGCTGTCAAATCTTTGTTACCTTGTTTTTACATTTATGAGACCTCAGGCAAGGGTGGGGGAAATGAGAACAGGGTGGTGTGTGCACCAGCGGCGGTGTATTGCACATTTTGCAAAGCTGCACTTCAAGGGAACAGTCCTTCAAAAATGAAATAACCACTAAAACCAGGCATAGTGTTTCCTGAAGTGACAGAGAAAACAGCAGCAGTTTGTTAACATGTTTTCATAGAATTATGTATTTAGGTTATTTTAATGTACTGCACTATATCTTCAGACAGCGTGCAGCCCAAGACTGGATTAACCATTAAGCAAAATAAACATGTGCTTATGGCATCAAGGTAAGAGGGGCACCAAATACATTTCCCAATGCCTGATTTACCATGGACCATATGGTGCAAAACTGCAAATGGTGCAGGTGCACGGGGTTCCACAAAAAGGGGCTCCAACAATAAATGAAAATTTTATTTTATCCAATAATAAATATATAATCTAATTGTTTATATTTTTAAGTATATATATATGGAGGCTCCAAAATCTTTGAAGTGCTTAGGGCCTTTAAAGATCTTAATCTGGCTCTGCTACTGCCCCTTGAAAATGTGCTGTAAGACCTGGGCCTTGTGTGCCTAGACAGAAACACACTCCTGCTTTGAAAAGCCTACAGAGGTAATAAACTTTCATCTAGATCATTATCATTTCAGGCATAACATATTTATCTAGGCCCTTCCAGGGTCCTTCCCTGTATGGTCATCTTGAGTTGAGAGTCTTTAATGAAAAATAAGTTTAGTTAACCTAGAAAATGAGCATACTGAGTTGATAACCACAAAAGAGTCAAAGTTGAGGATAATGGGAGGGCAAGAGGCCATCATTAAATGTACAACGGTGGCTTTGTTAAGTATCCTACCAGATGTATGCTAGCCTCATTTGCCCACAATATCATCCATGCCAAAAAGGTTGTGATGTCATAAAAACATCTTAAAAATTGCCTACATGTAGTTGATTATGTACGTCTGCATCCAAATTATATCTATTCTTCGAAAGGATAACTGTATATACTAAATGTACTGTAACTTGTATGGCTTCAATTATTATATTTACAAGAAAAACTCTCAAAACTCTCAATCAGTATGAAATTACCATTTAATTGTAAATTGACAGCATTTTCTGAAGCACTATAGAAAAAGGGAACAATTAAATATACCTTTTTTTAAGGCTAAAAAGGGCTCGAGTCACTCCCCCCCCCCCCCCCCCCGTGTCTCTCTAATCCCCCCCCCCCCCTCCGTATCTCTCTAATCTCTAATATTGAGGATGGGGGGGGGTTGAGGAGGGAGGTTGAGGGGGGGTTGAGGAGGGAGGTTGAGGAGGTGGGTTGTGGAGGAGGTTGAGGATGGGGGGTTGAGGAGGGAGGATGATGAGGGAGGTTGAGGATGAGGAGGGAAGTTGAGGATGAGGAGGGGGTTTAGGATGAGGAGGGGGTTGAGGATGGAGGGGTTGAGGATGGGGTTGAGGATGAGGAGGGGAGTTGAGGAGGGAGGTTGAGGATGAGGAGGGAGGTTGAGGATGAGGAGGGAGGATGAGGAGGGGGTTGAGGAGGGTGATAAGGGAGGGGGGAAGAGACACAGGGAAGGGAGAGTGGTGAAGAGACACAGGGGAGGGAGAGGGGAGAAGAGACACAGGGGAGAGAGAGGGGGACACAAGAAAAGGGCACACAAGAGGGGGACACAGAGGGCACAAGAGGGACACAGGGGGCAGCACATTTCCCACCCTCTGCTTGTGGTAAAATAGGTGCCTGGGCTTATACTCGGGTCGGCTTATACTCAAGTATATACAGTAATTTAAGGAAGACATAAGTATGCATATTAATCCAAGAACTGAGAATCCTTCTTCTGTACTGTATTCCTTCTTAGAGTACTGATTGGTTAAGGATTTTGGTGGACATCTTAAAAATGTCTAAACCTTTTGGCAGACCGTACCATTATATTTCTGCCTGTTTAATAATTATACTTTTATATGCTGCTAGGAACAATCTCCATATTGCATCTTCTAAAGCAAACACAGCATGGCCATGATAACGTTTTGTAACTAGTACAAGGACAAGTATTACATGGCTATATCTACAGTGTCCCTGTAGAGAAAAGAAAGCATATCCTCACTATTAACCATTTTCAATATCCCAGTGTTTTGAAGTTCATTGGACATATATATAAAAAACTTTATCAGATAATGTAGTTAAATGTTGCATTAAACTTAACAAAATTATTAAAAAAAAAGTATGTATGTCAATGGTATTTCCCAGGATTGATTCACTTTAGAAAAAAATGGATAACACAACACAGACCTAGTTATTCATGCTCTTTTAGAATAACCTAAAAAACAAAACCCTGATTTGGGTGTGAGAGAGTCCATTTAAGGCAAATTAAGCACATTATTTATTATCTTTTTTAGTGTTAATTCTCTTATGTATATATAATTTATATTTCCTGCTAACATTTCAAAATGTATAAAACATGCTCTTCTAAATGCACACAAGAAATTATTATTATTGTTATTATTACCCTTTATTTAAATATGTGCCAACAGATTCTGAAGCTGATAATCTTCTTTAAAAATATGTTTTTAAGAGATTTTTTAAGGTTTTGAGACAGGACAACAGTCTAGTGGAGCAAGGCAAGGAGTTTCAGAGAATAGGGGCAGCACAAGAAAAATCCTAAAGGCAGGAGTGAGAAGAGGTGATAAGAGAGTAGAAAAGAAGAGGGTCATTAGTAGAGTGAAGAGGGTGTTGTGGGAGTATTTAGAGTCAAGAGTACAGATATAAGAGAGTGCATTATTGTTGAGGGCTATAAATGTTAGGGTCAATATTTTAAAATGTATTCTGGAGGCTATGGGAAGTCAGTGGAGTGACTGACAGAGAGGAGCTACAGACACTGAGTTTGAGTTGATTGGTGGAAATGCTTGCTTGAGAGGCATTTGGCATCTAAGACTGAGCCTTGGGTTACACCAACAGAAGGTGAGGCAAAGAAGAGGTGCCAGAGAAGGAGACACTAAATGTACAATCATCTAGGTAGAATGTGGAATGTGAACCATGAGATAGCTGTGTCACGGATGCCAAGACAGTGGAGAGTTTGGGTTAGAAGAGGGTGGTCAACTGTGTCATAGACAGCTGAGAGATCCAGTAAAATTAGGATAGATAAGGGACAATTTGACTTGACTCTGGCTGATTGTAGAAGAGCCACTTGAGCAGTTTTGAAGCCAGGGGAAGTAGAAAGATAGAGTGATGATTAGTTTCTATTGGGGCTCTAAAGGAACACTAATGTGTTATCTCCATGTAAGCAGCAAAAGTTTTACAATTTTTAACAATTTAAACTCACCTGATAGATGACAAAAATAAATCAGATCCCAATGCTTGCTCCACAAGTCTGCAAGTTCTGTACTACTGTAAAAATCTTATCTCTTTTCGATAACGTGCACAGGTCAGGTTTTCTTTTTCGATTGCACTTTCTGAGAGTTCCGCTCAGAGATGATAACAGGATATTGTATTTGCAAATCAAAGAAAAAATGAAAGATAATGTAGAAAATGAACATGCTGCCATATGTGTGTCAGGGATTCTTACTCTGAATTGTAATTGACAAGGGTGGAGCTAGCAGTTGCGTCTCATTAAGCATTTTACTTTTAGTCCAGTTGTCCTCTACTTTGCTGCATGCTTTGTCATTTACAGAGCCTCATTAATTATTAGTGTGTATATATATGTAGCAGTACTACATTCGGCCCTTTCTGGGTGAAGGGGCTTGTGTACCTCGATGAAGCAGTGAGCTATACCATGTAAGATCACCCAAGATGGGCAGGTAATGGCAGAGAAGTCAGACAAATCACGGTCCACTGGAGAAGGAACTGGCAACCCACTCCAGTATCTTTGCCATGAAAACCTTATGGATAGGCACAGCCAGAGACATAGTTGTGTCTGGTATGCTTTGGTCCATAGGGTTATGGAGAGTCAGACAAGACTAAACAACACAACAACCTCTACATTAGCAATATTTCAGTCATCTGGAACTATTCCTGACAATAATGATTTATTGAGAAGTATAGCTACCGGTGCATCAAATACCTATCCCAATTTCCCTTGGATGCACATTGTGTTGGCCCACTGACTTGTTCACGTTTACCTTTGATAATGCCATTAAAATGTAATCTTGTGTTAATTACTTAGGGCCTCATTCTATTAGCGGCCGCAGCCGTTGCGGGGCCGCAAGGACCGGCCGCAAGCTATTCAGCTATTCTATTCCCTTACGGCCGGAGGCTCCGGCAGGCTTGCGGCCAGTGCCTTGCTATCTCTTGCGGCCGCTCGCGCCAGAGGAAAGCCTTTGATCTAAAACGGCCGCAAGAGTTTCGGCCGTAAGAAATTCCTATTTGCAATTCAATTGCTCCGGGAACCCTCTCTGCAAGGCTAAAAACGAGCCGCTGCTTACTTGCAGGAAAGAGGTCTCGCTAGCACCAATTAAGCACATAAAATAGCTCAAATAAAGCCATCCTGCACTTTGAGAAGACTATAAAGGGATTTTAGGTGTTAGAAAAAAATAGCACATAATTACCCTATACTCAAATCCGTAAAATATTTTATTTTTAATATCCGTAAAATATCCATGTAAAAAGTCCAGAGTGCTTGGAGCACCTCAGACACGCCCACGCCGCAGCCGGAAAATAAACAGTTAATTTGAACTCGGGTTTGGGCTGTTGTGCAAGCTTGAGAGTGGGTTACTTTTAATCCTCATGTCCCCCAATATGATCCCTAGCATTTACAGAGCTGTACAGTGCAGGCTTGAATTTATTTTTGCTTTTTTAGATTTCAGCGCTTACGGCCGGTTCCAAGATATGCGGCCGGCCGTAAGATGAGATCCTTGCGGGGCCGTATAATAGAATCGCGAGTTAACTGAACCCCCGCAAGGAATCGCAGCCTTACGGCCAATTTACGGCCGCTAATAGAATGAGGCCCTTAATCTCTTAATGCAGCTCCCTTCAATGGAAATTCACCGTTCTTAATGTCAACAGAAAAAGAGCAGACATATTTATTCAGGAAGTTTTCTATGTCCCTATCTTCCTCTACATGACCTACTTTCTAAAGTTTAAGTATTGCTCCTCTATTTACATATATATTTATATATAAATATATATATATATATATATATACTGTATATATATATATATATATTTTTATTTTATTTTTTTTTTACCTTTTTTTCATTGATTGTGCATTTTTTTTGACAGACCTGATAAATTGTTGATTGGTTTACTATTATATTGCAGTGTGAGGTAGCATCCAAAATTGCTTGCTTCAGGTGTTTTGCATTAATTGTTTTAAATGGACCAATATAGTTGTGTCATCCAAAGAAGAAAACAAAAAAAGAAAGAACACCCTTTTGTGATTAACTTACACCTCTTACCACACATTTAATTATTTTAATTAAAAAGATAATCTTTATAACTATTAAAAAATTATTTAAAATTGAATTATGCTCAGAAATTAAGTAACTTTTTCCAGGCTTTATAATGACTTATCAGCTCCAGCTTTATTTGTTTTTTACTTTTGTTGTCTCGATGCCCTTATAAGCTATAAACACCATTTAATAAATTGTGTCTTGTGAGGAATCCTTTATGTCACCGTATATAATGATGGTAAGTTTTATTTACCTTTTGGTTACAGTTAAAAGCATCCACTAAAATAACCCTTTTTTGTATATTTTCTTAGTGCAGTTATGTACATTTATCACAGTTCTTTGATATCACTGGTGCTATTTTCTTAAAGAGCCACTTACCCCACTATAAGTGCTCTTCATGGTGGGAAAGAGCACAAGATTCTATGTTAATATTATCTATTGCTTTTTTTTAATTACACTAATAACACCAAAAAATTAGCATTCTTAGATCTGTTTACAAACATACTGCTGACTGTTGATTAACTGCATCTGCCAACAATGGCGGTTGCAAGCTGACAACGTCCATTTCAAGCTCCGTGGACACACCATTTATGGCTTCTCTCTGCTTTCAGGAATGTAATCCACCACCAGTTAACCCACAAATAACATATTTAGGAGTTTTCAGCAGTCATTTCCCTGCACAGATGAATTTGTGAAGGGTTAACCCTCTTTCTGTGTCTGCTTTCTGCACATAGCTCTTGCTGTCAGTCTCTCTGGAGGCATGCCTAATTCTCATGTAAACAGACACTTCTTTTTTTTGTGTGTGAAAAAGGCACCTATTTCAAAAATTCAAAAAGTATTTCAATATGTTTTGAGGAGTATTTTACAGTGGTGTGCTCCAAGTTGTACTGAATTATCTGGCCCTTTAAGCTTCTAGCAACCACTACTTATTTGCATACTCTCAATTTCCATCAATTTTGAGTTACATGATGAATTATATATAACTACTTAGCATCACAACATTTACTATAATTTGTAATTATTACCTCATGGATTCTATTACATGTTTCCACTACCATTAGATTTTTGCAAAGACATTGTTTGAAGTGATACTTAACATCTGCTTCATTTGTTTAAAGTCATATTACCTCATGATTATATCTGTTAGCAACCACTATATGATGACCAACATTTTTTATTTTATTTTATTGTTCTTTCCTTAATAGGTTAGTTCTATGACCATGATAAGCCACTCTGAGAGCAACCTCTTTTAGCCACTTGTGCCCTTCACAGGGAGAAATATCCTGTAGTATATTAGTCTGGTCCCACTCAAAAGAGTGACCCAGCCCTGAAATACCAGGCAATTCTACCCTGAACAGGAGAAATAGCCAACCTCAGACGTGTTTCGGCCTTTATGGGCCTCGTCAGTGAGGTGCAGCTGAATTCCTTAAGGCACAGTGAGCAAGGGGTCCACGTCTGGAGTCCCCTATTACCCTTAGGGAGAGTAAACCCTAAAGGTAATTTGCATATACAAAACAACCAAGTCAGAGGTGCGCATCAGAGAACGAACCAACCTTAATAGGTTAGTTCTATGGCCACGATAAGCCACTCTGAGATCCATCAGAACCTGAAAACAGTGATTCTGAAAACAAAGAACCCAAATAAATTGCTATAGATTTCCTCTATAGATTTCCTCAGTAAATGTTTGATGACGATAATCAAAATTGTTATTCAATTTGTAACAAATGATCCATATTCTCAAATAGATAGAAAAGCAAGACAGCGTTTTGGATGCAATCTCTTGCTACCAACATTTGCTTAATGAGAGAAAAGAAAATGACAAATATCACTAGACAACTTCATCACTAAAAAATCAAGAATGTATTTTGTAAGTTAATATAAAAATACAATAACTTAAAATTAAAGTTAAACTTGTATATTCTTGGTCACAAGTTTCCCTAACCCTATGTTAAAATTACCCCATTTAACACTAAGTCATTTAGCGCTCTGTGTTCTAGGAACTCATCTTTAGCATTAAACAATGTATGCCTGTGTATATATATATATATATATATATATATATATACATATCTAATGTACATATATAAAATCATATATATATACCGTATTGGTCCGAATATAAGCCGCACCCGCGTATAAGCCCCGTAAAGCACCCGTAAAGTTCAAGTTCTTCTGGGAACCTGGGCAGGGACATGCAAATGTGCCCACAAAGGCTTCACTCTTGTATATTTGTGGGCACATTGTGTAATAACAATTTTTCTTGGAATTCTGAGCAGGAAACAATTTTTTTTAACTTGTTTTAGACTTTCCAATGTGAACACAAAAGTACTATTTATTTACGTATATATATATATATATATATAGATATATATATATATTCACACAGATACAGACATACACAAACACACACACATATGTATATATATATCTATATATATATATATTCACACATGGATAGATAAACACCTACATACATAAATAAATACATGTATTCATGCATATACGTATATATACATAAAACATACCGATATTATTTTTTACTTTGGAACTTAATTAGCCACCTAAAAGTGCTGAGAACCATAGTGACCATAGTGATTTAAAATACCGGGGACAGAGATATGTTTATCTTGAATATAAAAGAGGTGAAATCATTGATCAGGGAACTGAGACTCGAGTCTTAACTTCCATCAATTTCTTTGATATAATATTTTAAACCTATCTTACCAACATGGGCCTTCATTCAATTGCAATTTGGCCAATTGAATTGGGCTCTAAATAAGCACATAACATATTTTTTTAAAGAAGTTTTTAGTTAGTAAGCATCTATCCAAAAGCAAGGTTTTCACTAACTAAAAACTTATTTAAAAAAAAAAAATGTTATGTGCTTATTTAGAGCCCTATTCAATTGGCCAAATCGCAATTGAATGAGGGCCTTGGCAATAAAAAATAAAATAAAAAGAACACTTTAAAAAAAAAAGCACTGCAAGCGTAAAATGTAGTTTCCATGCCTGTAGCCCCCATAAATCTGGTGATGAGTCAAAGCAAAGAGGAAATGAATTGAAAGGAAGTGGACTGGAAATCCCATGCAGACCACCGTGGCAAACACAAGGGGCTGTGTACTGCGGCAATGTTAAAAAAGGGAAAGTTTGATTCACTGATTTGTTCTTATAAAAATGATGAATGGAAAGAAAGAAAACATCACTTTATTTCAGCAGTTAATATATGGGAATACATTTAAATGTGGATTTGTATTATTATTATCTAGCATTTATAATGCACCAACATATTCTGCAGCACCAAACATAGGATGAAACAGAACATAAAAACACCATCAATACGGATTAAACGAAAAGAAGAGCCCTGTCTTTGAGTTTATAATCTTAGAGTACTTTTTTAAGCATCCTATACGATTAAAAACTCTCAAACTTACAATTTCAAGGGATTTGGAAGCCGATAGATACATAGGGCATAATAAGAATGAAGGCGATAAGCTTCGTTAAATAAATGTGTTCTTATGAGGTTTTGAAGGACTTGAGACAGGTGGATAGTCTAGTGGAGCGAGGTAAGGAGTTCCAAAGAATAGGGGCAGCACAAGAAAGTCCTGAAGGTGGGAATGAGAGGAGGTAATAACAGAGGCGTATCACCTTCCACCCTAACACACTCTCAAATCTCTCTCCCTCCTTTTCCTCACACAATACCTTTAGGATGTAAGTCTGCGAGTTTCAATCCCACAATGTGTTTTAGGGAAAGCACCATGGACACTGGATTCCAAACTCAAAGACAGGGCCCTCCTTGTTTTACTATGTGTTAATTTGTATGTATCTTTGTCTTGAACATATCTTATGTACAGCGCTACGGAATATGTTGGCGCGTTATAAATAAACAATAATAATAATAATAAAAGGGGGAAAGAAGAAGGTTGTTAGGAAAACGGAGGGGGAGGGTGGAAAAGTATTTTGAAATGAGAGCCGAGATACAAGGGGGTGCATTATTGTTGCAGGCTTTATACGTTAGGGTCATGATTTCAAATGTTATTCTGGAGGTTATAGGGAACCAGTGAAGTGATTGAAAGAGTGATGATGCTGACATTGAGCGTCGGGTATGGTAGATGAGTCTAGTGGACGCATTCATTATAGATTAGAGTGGTGACAAGCGAGTGATGGGGGGCCAGTGAGGAGTGAGTTGCAGTAGTCGAGATGAGATATGATGAGAAAATGAATTAGAGTTTTACTTGTGTCTTGTATGGATACGCATCAGTTACAATTTTTACATTTCCCAAATGAGACAAGAGGTGAAAAAATATCAAAGGAGGCTCTGTGATACATTTATGATTAGCTACTTCCAGAGAACAGATGCGACAATAAAATGGAGATATATATGCAATGAAATCATAGGATAATTGTAAGTTTAGCTTAAAGGGGAGGTTTCACTTAAACACAAGTTTGTTTTATCTGAAAGAGTTCATGTATAGAAGTACAAACAGATTTTTGAGTTTTATTACTACAAAATCTCTATATATTAGGTGCTCTAAATTATGGAGGAGCACAGAAAAATGGATTCAACTGTCATCCACAAACATGGAGGAGTAACAGGACAAATAAGCAAATACAATATACGGTAATCTTCTCTAAGAGTGATCATTAATATAAAAGAAGCATATTTTAGGTGAAACTTGCCCTTTAAATATTCCCTTTCTATGGGCCCTATTTGATTGTCCAAATTGCAATTACATGAGCCCGTAAATGTTACTGATATTCAGTTGGCTACTTTTAGCAACTGGCATTCCAATTGCAAGTTACGGGCTTGTGAAAAACTCAATACCCAAATCAAAATATAGGCCCCTAATTAATTGCAAGCACGTAATTACCTTAAAACTGAACTTTTGGCTGCAGGTCAAAATTTTCGAAACATGTACATTTACATGTTTTTAAATGTATTTACACGTATTTAATTGTCACTAACTCGTAATTACATGCTCACAGCCCCAACACCCAAACCATGAACCAGTATGTAGCATTTCAGGGCATGATCATGATCAATTAAGAAAGCCCGTAAGTTACATATTAGACAGAGCCAATAGTAAATGAGACCGTCAATAAAACATGGAGTTTAAACTACAATCAATTAGTGTTTAGAAGTAGAATTTGTAATCTGACTCGCAATCCAAAAATTTAGAAATCAATAAAAAGCAATAAAGCAACTGTTCTTGCCTGCTATGGGTTAACCCCTTGATTGTCAGGATCGATATATCACAAAAATAAAACGTAAAAAAATTAAATAAAATTATTGCAGAATTGCAATCTTGAGATTATTGTACGATTAATTCTAATGCCTTTCATTGCTTTCCAAGTATTTTTAAGTACAGTCGTTTGTTTATATTTGCTTTTACAGTGTTACGAATAGGTGTTTAACCCACGTGCGGGTCCTATCTAGTTCTCATAGAATTTTTTGATACATTTCCAATTACAGGTTTGAAGGCAATTACGGGTTTGTTGAATTGTTGTAATTGAATATGGATTTTGCGTCTTCAGCGCAAATAACATTTACATGCTTAAAACTTCAAAGGAGGAGATAAGACAGAGTTACGTTTTATGACAACTGCAGTGATTTTGAGCCTGTAACTCACAATTGTAATGCAAATAGCTAAAAGTAGCCAACTGAATATTAATAACATTTACGGGCTACATTTACATCAAGTAATTGCTATTTGGCCAATTAAATAGGGCTCATAGTAATTGTGCCTGGAGGGGTCACAGAGAGTCAGAAAAAACTGAAAGACTAAACAACAAGTGCTCTTATAATAGGGTTTAATTTGTTTATTTACTAATTACCAATAAAATGTAGATTAAATCAATGTATCTTTTAAAAATTACATTTTAACTTCAGCAGATATGCAGTTCTCTAGCCACTAGCATGTTTCCAGGAGTGTATAGAATATGTCTGGGGCTTTGCCCTGATAGGGAATCTGTGGTCCTGACAAGTTATATCTGCCTCCTTCCCTGCAGCGACTACTGTACGTAAAGCTGCACCAGTCAGAAAAAAAATTGGGACAACTTTCTGGGCTGATCCTTTTTCACGCCCTGAAAACACATAATAGGAGGTGGAGAGAAGCACAGCTCATGAAAGCAAAACATTTAAAATGTAAGTTTTAAAGGCTACAATACATTTTTACTGATTATCAGCCTTATTAAATTGTGATTCTGTCAATTGAATAGGGCTCTATATAAGCACATAGCATATTTTTTTACAGAAGTTTTTAGTTAGTGAAGACCTTGCTTTTGGATAGATGTTAACTAACTAAAAACTTCTGTAACAAAATATGCTGTGTGCTTATATAGAGCCCTATTCGATTAGCAGAATCCCAATTTAATAAGGCTATATTGGTAATTGGCAATTAAATATACAACATAGTCCTATGGTTTGACCAGTATATAGACCTCTACAGCTTTATTAAATTGCGATTCTGCCAATTGAATAGGGCTCTATATAAGCACAGATCATTTTTTTTTTTACAGAAGTTTTTAGTTAGTGAAGACCTTGCTTTTGGATAGAAGTTCATTGACTAAAAACTTCTGTAAAAAAATATATGCTCTGTGCTTATATAGAGCCCTATTCAATTGGCCAAATCACAATTTATGGCTGTTAATCTTGATCTCCTGGCAAATCAAAAGTACATTTTGTTTTCAGGACTGCGTGTTTGGTGTAGGTGGATGTGCAGTAACATAATGACTACAAATATTGATTCTTAAAATCCACAGGTTATGCAAGAGCCACATGAGACAACTCCACATCCCCAGTAAGATATCATGGGGCTTTCCATGGGAGCTCTCACCTATCTCTGCATCAATTTGGTTAACTGCTAGATAAATTAATATAATTACTTGCTGGTTGATGCACATGCTCATTCTTCTGAATGTTAAATTACTGGACATGAAGGAAAAACTCATCAATTAGCAATTATGAGCAATTATTGTAATGATAACAGCCCATGCCCATGGGTGGCCCAGAGAGGCTGACTGACAGATAGAAATACAAATTTCAATATTAATTTCAAAAGCATTTTTAATAATGTTAAATTGATAAAGTAATTGTTATTATCTGTATTTTTAAATGATAGCATTTTGTGAACTGCCACTGTATCACCAGAAGTGACCACAGGAAACATCACACATTTGGTATAATTGTAACCTACATTTAAATACAACTATGTTTGAAACTGATTGTTATATATGCCATTTTCTATACAAAAGCTTTTATGCTTATGGTGTACATAACTGCTAATGTTGCTTGTTTTTCCTAAACTATGATGATAATTTAATTAGCCGTCTTCCCCTGTAAGGGTCAGCACAGGCCTCCCCAACCTTCTTACTCTCTTCTCTTTTTCTCCCCCTTTTGTCCCCAGTCTCTCTGCTTGGGGACCAGTATTAATCAACAATCCCCACTGTAGTGAAGAAGCAAAATTATATCAGAATGTACAATGACATTAAAGGGTCACTGTAGAATCCTAACAAGAGATAGATGTTGTAATAAATACGGTAGTTCATTATTAAGATTCACATTTTTAACCGTAAAATCAGGCTAATCTGGTGCTAGTATCCACCCACTATAACTTTGTGGCTTTGTCTAGCAGGCACCTGCTAAATTTTCAGTCACAAGGTGTAACTAACACAATGCTCTTGGTTGGGTGAATACTTGCTTGTTAAAGTTATTTCTCTTGGTGACAAGCTTTTAGTGTGAGGGCAACCTATGAATTTTGTTTCTCCTCATACCTAATTGCATTAATTTTAAAGCTCCGTAGACCTGTGATCTCTCAGCTTAACCCTCCTTCCTCGCATTAGTGACTTTATCAGGGGTGGAGCTGAACTGAAGACTAAAATTGTAATCTTTGAAACTGAATTTAATATTCAGTATTGCTAATTTAATTATTAAATAGGAATTTAATGTTGAACATAGAATTAAAATAACAAGCTTCTCTTGTTATATCAGTAAAGTGTATTATTAATCTATGCCGGTCAGCATATATACTGCTAAACACATCAAGATGGCATTGCTTAGCACCATTATATATACACTAGGAAATTGGCCGTCAAAAATGACGGGAATACAATTTGAAAGCTGGCAATGCTGTTTGCCAGACAATGCTTGGCTCTTCCCCCTGTAACTTGAGGGCCTCCCCCTCCCAGCGTCTACTTTACGGGCCTTGCGAGCCACACAATGAGCGGGTTTGCCGGTGATTGCTGGCCTTGGCCAACCCGCCTCTTGTCACTTGTCTTGGCCAAACCACCCTGTGTCTTTTCCCCACCTCTCCCTCCCCTGTTTCTCCTTCCCCCCTCCCCTGTGTCTCCTTCCCCTCCCCCTCTCTCCCCTGTGTCTCCTCCCCCCCCTCTCCCTCTCCTGTACTTGCTTTCCCCATCTCCCTTTCCCCCCCTCTCCCTCCCCTGCATCTCCTTTCCCACCTTTCCCCGACTCTCCCTCCCCTGTGTCTCATTTATCCCCTCTCCTGTTCCTCCTCCCCCCTCTACCTTTCCACCTGTGTTTCCTTTCCCCCTCTCCCTTTCCCCCGTTGTCTCCTTTCCCACTCTCCCTTTCCCCCCTTGTGTCTCCTTTCCCCCTCTCCCTTTTCTCCATTCCCCCCTCCTCTGTCTCGTACCTGGATGCACCCCTGCCAGCAGCACCGCACTCACCTCCTCTGCGGCTCCCGTCCTCCGGCCGGGACTACTTTCTGGATCCAGCCTGCGGCACTCATCGGGAGTCCTGCAATGAGCGCCTTCACAGGCGGCCCTGGCTTTGCGAGGGCCGCAGGTGTGTTACCAACATTTGAATTATTCAGAACATCGCAAAAATCCACAACTATGTATGTGATAGGAAATAAAGAGAAACAATGGATACACAGTGAGATAGCAGGGACATACAAAGAGTCAGAAAGAGTTACAGCATATGAAAACACATGAGACATTGAGACATTGCGACACATTGAGTTAAGCAAGACTGTCAACCAGTAGATTACGCACAGACGTGTTATCTTCTATCTGGTGGGTTTGATAGTAATCACTAGAAAAGCTGTGCCACTTGGTATCAGAATTACAAATCAAACATGTGCAAAGGAAGAGCTCATGTATTAAAATAAAAACAAGCTTAAAGGGTAATTCCCTCCTGAGCCTATTTGTATTGCTTATTAAAGGGCCTAGAGAAGATTAAATATCTATATAAAATTATGCAACTTGCTGTCATGTTCAGGAGGGCCCACTGAACTTTTGGGGACTGTTGGACTAGTGGGGAGAGCCTGTATTAACATGGACTGGTATTTCTCTGTTGGCATGAGGTGTTTAATATTACCTACAATGTCATGGGAGTTGTTTTGCTGTCAGCCATCCTGTGTGTGAGGAGCCATGTTATACTTGTCAATATGTGATGTATGGATGGTACCCAGTCAGGTTTGGTCTCTAAATGCTGCATTTTCCCCAGGAAGCTTTTTTAAAACAGGTTATGTGGGGGCTTCCAAGAAAAGGACACAAATTGAGGGGTACCCAGTTCAGGAGTCTGTAGAGGTCCCTTAGAACAAGGGAAGGGTCTGAGTATATGCCATGTCTCCAGAAGGGATATTTACATTAGAGGCAGGAAGGAAGATGGCAAATAGCCATACTCCCGTAGCCTTACAGTCTCCTCACCACAGGAGGCAGTTAATAGCACACATGTCACACTAGTGACATGATTGACAGACAGGCCACATGGCTGGGAGCAGGAAGCATGAGGATTGGATAAAGGGGACTGTCACTAATGGGTGGGACTTGGTGGTGAGAGGTGACCAAAATGTATTAAAATGTTTGATGGCAAATAAAGCTGTTGTGTTACCTTAAACATACATATTTGAAGTGTGTGTTGCATTCTGGATATAATTTTAACCATTGGAATTATTATTACAGACTACTGAACTAGCTTCTCAAGCTGCTGTGTTGCTGGCATTCTGTGACACAATCTTGATACCTGGGAAAGGCAACTGGGCACTGAGATGATAAAACTTTTACAATCTAGGGGGTTCTATAAGCCATTGACAGGAAGGTTTTGGGGTGCATCTGGTCCCTGGGTCATCATACTTGCCTAGTTTGCCAATTACTGCTTCGTGTTTAAGGCTAGTGGCAAAAAAATGTGGCTCCATAAATTTCTCATTTGTGTGATCTGGTTAGATAAAGATTTAGTCAAACTACAGCTGCAGTTTTAAGCTGTGACTGTTACATTATTTTTTCTATGTTCTTCAACAGCTGTCATCTCCTAACATGTATGTTGTAGCAAAAGAAGGCATGTGTTAAAGTTGTACACATGAATTTGAGACTCAACAGGAGCCTGCTGAAACACCTATATGTAGACCCATAATTACCAAAAGATAGAGTAGGTTAGTGCCTAGGGTATGTTGCCTACAATGGGAAACATGACTTTGCACTTAAATATGTACTAAACAGACTTTGTAGTTTGTACATAGCTCCATGCAGGAAGGGCTAAGCCTTTGGGTCGGAATAACAAAGCTCCTCTCTGATTCGCTGAATTTTGCTGCTTATCTAGACATTTACTCTCTTCCTTGCAAAGCATGCTGGGTTATGTAGTACAAATAAAACAACAACAATCTCAATTCTTTCTCACAGGGCGGTTCTCAGAGCTGAGAATTTCCAAGTCAGGGAAACCCTGTAATCAAAAGATTAATTGCTTTCTTTACCCAGTGGCAGAGCTAGGGAATGGCGGGCCCCAGTGCAGAAAAAAAATTGGGACCCCCCTTTTCCGAGAGGGGTTTGTGAATTTTTTTTTGTGCTGCTCCCCCTCCTGGTACCAACTCACTCGATGTACCTCCTTAAGATCCCTTCCCGTAACAGTAGCGCTCCACAAGACCCTTTCCCATAGCTATGTCCTCCAGACCCCTTTTCATAGCTGCACCTCTTCCGTTACCTGCTGCCTGCAGAAAGCTCTCCGGCCCGCACACCACTTTCCGGCGACATCCTCTTTGGAGTGGCGGAGTGGTGGCTGAGGGAGCCCAGTGGGGATCTACACTACACTTGTCAGTGGCCATTCCCTCTCAGCATCAATCCCTTCACAGCACCCAACCCCTCTCAGCACCCACCTCACATAGCACCCATTCCTATCTCCTTTGCTTCCCCCTTACGGTACCCATCTCCTCTGTACTTTGCTGTCATCCAGCTCCATGCTTTCGCGCCTCTTCCCCAATACATATCCCAGGGTGTTGAACTGCTCCACACTGCCATCTCTTGGAGATTCAGTAGAAATGCTCTTGGCACAAACCAATTTCCGGTCGTGGTTGGGGGCCCCATGGATACAAACTTAAATGCAAGAGGAGCTCACTGGTGCATTGCACCGTTTGCACCACTGGTACCTTTACTCCATCTCTGCCATTGCAGTTACTGAAAAGCAGAATTAAACTGCAGACTGTGAATGATGAAATATTCTACTATATACTGCAAAAAAGATATATTTGTAAATATATGTTTTTATCACTGTCCCTTTTCAAATTAGTTTGCCCTTTTTATTAAAGTTAGTTGCATGTATGCTTCATACAAGAATATTGGCATTATAAAGTTGATCCTTCTTTAATTTGAAGAATTTTTATTGTGGTCCCAATACCAGAACAAACAGGGGGCACCCAAGGAGCCTTTGCCGAGAGGCACCTCTGCTCTAAATCCTGTCCTGCCCATAAGTCGCCAATATTTTGAAAAATACCATAGTTATAGATTACACTGGATTTCATGCATTCAAAAAATAATTATTTACTCATTGCAAATGTTATTTTTTTGCATAAAAATAAATTGTAATAAGTTAATACAATTAATTCAAAAGCACTATAGAAATACTTAAAGAGCAATGCGTGTTATCTGCCATAGCCTTGTTAATTGAAACAAACTCAGGAAAAATGTTTTGCGGTGATTACATTGAGCCTCATATCTAAGGATGTTCTAAAAACACAAACTTGTGGGTGTACAATAGATTTCCAAGACTCTCTGCCACTCCGTGTCATGTAACAGGTCAGAACAAGGAGAGACAGCCATGTTCCTGTCTAAATATAATCAATTTTTTCTATACAATAGAGAAAGCATTTTTTCATAAAAAAACACTCTTTTTTCAATGTTTGACATATATTTTAAAATGCATGAAAATTTGGGACTACGGTGTTGATTTATTCACTGCACTCCTCTTGTAGAAAACAATGGGACTTATAATATAATAATAATAATGTACTTTATATTTTTGGTTTGTCCACCATAAATATAGGTAGGGAGGTAAATTTACAACTGGAAAAAATGCCCTTTTCTGTATTTTTTGACTGTGCACTTTGAACAAATGATGTGTTTTAATGTAAGAGTGTCATGGCATTCCTTATGCAGGTTTCAAGGCAGCAATTGAGTGTTCAGGGCTTTAATGGCAATTTTCCTCATAGGAAATGTGTGTTTGTGTCGCTCAGTCGTGTCCAACTCTTCGTGATCTAATAGACCGTAACATACCATGCTGATGCACTTGGTGTTCATGCCAGATATATTGGAGTGGGTTGCCAATTTATTCTTTAGTGGGCCACAACACACAGCATTCCTATGTGGTCTCCCATCCAAGTACTGATCAGGCCCAACCCTACTTGACTATAGATTGGTGTGACCTTGTGGTTCCCTGACTGGAATTGAACCCAGGTTGCAGCTGTTAAAGTACTGAATCCTAACCCCTGGACTACCAGGGAACCCCTCATGAAAACTAATTAAAGCACTGCAAAGCCCATTACACCCCTCCAATGCTTAGTTCATATCACCCTATTTGTTATTTATTGATGATATACTGAGGTTTGGAAACCCAAATGTTTCTTTTTTTTATTCTTTTTCTACTTATCTAGTGATGTGTGACAAGTATCCCGGAGTACCCAGTCCTATGTATTTATTTATTAGAAGCTGGAGAGTATATATGGGTTTGTGTCCAATGCAGACGCATCTGCTCTTTTGTCCAACAATGCACTGCTGTCACCACTTTCCAATCTTAGATTTAAACATAATAGGATGCATGTACTTAAAGGCATATCTAGGTTTCATGGATTAATACATTTCTTCACTTTATAGGCAAAAAGCAGCCTATTTGTATGCAGCACATCTCATAAAACATTGTATCAATATATAAAAATCCCTCTAATGATTATGTTGTCACCTCCAGGGGGTGTCTAAACAGGCATCTGATCCCACCCAATTAGCATGCAGCATCAGGGGATCAATGTTAACCCACTATTTACCTGCTGTTGCTTGCTCAGCCAATCTCCTTGCAGCTTCCTGTCTGTATGTCAGCAGCAATACATAGCAAATATCAGTGATGCACTCCATATCCCAGGCTGCTTTGCATCACAATCAGGAACCCTAGAGTTAATTCAAAAGTTTCAGCTAACCTGATTGGCCAAAACAAATCATTACATTTGATGCTAATTTAGCATGGGTTTGGAGGGTGTTAGCCCTAATTGGCAACTGTCAGAATGTCAGACATTTTGCTGACTTCAATGTAAGTGTTTAAATGTTTTTATTTTTCATACACTACTAATTCTGCTCTATCGGATGCATTCATAACCAAGCAAACTTAGATATGCATTTAAAGGGACATGGCAGTAATATGCTGCTGATTGGATACTGCATCTAGTATTTTAGAAACATTAATTTCTGACTAAATTGACTACATTTGCAGTCACTGAAGTGGAATATTATAATTATCTACAACAGTAGACTAAACAGTAAATAAATCACGGAATATACTTTGATTTGTGATAAATATCTGTGTATTCATTGCATGCCAATGCATCTTTCTGTTCTGTATTGCAGCCTCAATGAAGCCTCTGCCACCTACACCAGAGGATAACAGGGTAAGTTGGTGATGAGTGGATGGATGGAGAGCTCAGGCCAGAGTAGCTCTATATATGTGGTCTAAATAAAATGCTTTACATTGCAGTGGTTTTAACACATTACACACAAACTGTTCTGCAGAACATTGGAGTAAACAATGAAACCACCGACACTCACACATACGTGTGAAATACAATCAAACCCAGTATACCCAAGTCTAAGACTGGAGAGCAGGCTTTTACTGATCCAGTTAATTTTGTGCATGATACCCCACCGTAGTCATTGCCTGGACAAAAATATACATCTTAGAAACCAGCTAGACTTTAGGGGGGGCAGGAAGAATGTTTAGTAGCCAGGGGTTACTTCATGTGTGTGTTTTAGCTTATGCCCATGAAGCTCAGGCCTAGGGCAGCACATTTCCAGGGGGCAAGAGGCCAAGGAATATGCGCAGAAATGTCGATATGTCAAGAATATTCTATCTATATATATCAGATCAGATACATATCTGTATACTTATACATATCTACACTTATGATTTTCTGTATAGATCTGTGGCAAATGTATTTTTGGGATATAGCCAGAGGAAAAGAGAAGTAGTAACTGGATCATTGGGGGGTGCACAAATCTGAACGGGCCTAGGGTGACATAAAACCCAAATACGCCCCTTTCTGTACCCTTAACCTGCTTTTTTATGTCTGTCTCATGTGTTCATTGTATCCCCTGTATACCATTGTATTCCTTGTATAAGGTTTCAATTTTCAATCTTGTGCTGTGTTAAAAAGCATTGTGTCTTTTAAGCTCAAAAACGGATCCTCCTTTCTTTTGCAAAGTTTTAATATTGTATAGCGCTACAGAATATGTTGGCATGCCACAAATAAAGCATAATAACAATAATAACATGACCCAAGCATGATCCATTTAGGCTTATGATAAATAACTGACACAAAACCGATTGATTTGGGAGAAAAACACGGGCCACAGCTTTATTGTAAATAACCAATTTACATAACTTAGAACTTGCATATATTATGCATATTAACATATTCAAACTATAGGGGGAGGAGCCCGGCCACGGACAGTCACCTCACGCCTTGGGCCCTGCCCAAAGCCCCCAATGCTTATTTTAAGCACGCCCTGTGAGGTAGGGCCACGCCCACTTAGGCCAGTGGGCCGGGCAACTCACCTCCCGCCAAAACATATACACAATATCTCAGAAATTTCCTACTTCTCAATAAGAACTTTAAATTCTCCTTTTTTTTCCTTTTTTTTTTTTTTTTTTTTTTTAATATCAATGCTCTCTTTTCTCTTTTTTTTTTTTTTTTTTTTTACACTACCATACATAACCATTCCAACTTTACCAATATATTTAGGGTGGGAGGGAGGGATTTCTCACGGAGACCGCGCCGAACTAACTCCCGGCGCGCGAATGCGGCGGAAGCCCCCGCCCCCCGCCGCTCCTGATTGGCTGTTGTGCCTTACAGGCTCCGCGGGTCACGAGACGCTGCGGGCTGACCCAGGGAGCCTGTGCAGCCTCCGCGTCGGCATGACCCAAGCATGATCCATTTAGGCTTATGATAAATAACTGACACAAAACCGATTGATTTGGGAGAAAAACACGGGCCACAGCTTTGTTGTAAATAACCAATTTACATAACTTAGAACTTGCATATATTATGCATATTAACATATTCAAACTATAGGGGGAGGAGCCCGGCCACGGACAGTCACCTCACGCCTTGGGCCCTGCCCAAAGCCCCCAATGCTTATTTTAAGCACGCCCTGTGAGGTAGGGCCACGCCCACTTAGGCCAGTGGGCCGGGCAACTCACCTCCCGCCACAGAGCAAGCGAGGGACTCCTCCTGAGCCTGCGATCCCCCCTTGCCTGTTCATTAAAGCCAAGGCCCGAACCGCACTCTCCCTAAACTCCAAGGTGACCAACTCCAGCCCCATCTCGGTAAGATGAACCTTATCCGGACTGAAAAAATCATCTGCACCGGCCGGCTCGAATTCTTTCTATCTGATGGCGATAAAACCTAGCTTGCGAATAAAACTAGACAGCTGCTGGTTAATCTTCTGCCTCGCCTTATCTAGCCCGACGGGGTCACGCGCATTTCGCCAAGATCTTCTCTTTATCATCTCAGACCATATCAGGAATGTCCCCGGGAACTTCTTGGTCCAGCTCTCCACGTCTCTTTTCATCACCTTCAGCATTCTGCGCATGGCACTGCCCCTAAATCATTACCGCCGGCATATATTATAATTATTGTGGGTTGACCATACCGCTGACTGCAGGTGTTCAACAATTCATCCAATTGGGCCCACCGAAGGCCCCGAACCCCGAACCACCGCACGTGTAAGTCCGTAACGGGAAAACCCAGTTGTGTCCTTCCTTCGATAACTGCAGCCAACCTGTGGGCCCAGTACACGTACGAGTGGCCCACGATCCACAGTTGCTTCTGGCCGCCTGGAAGCAAAAACAACAGACGTTAGATTACAGCCCTGGGTCTTACGTAAGACCGGAAAACGTTCTGATTCCCATCTACCAATACGTTTGACTGCCGCATCGGGTAGCCTAATCTAGCTGCTTCTGTTGCAGCCCCTATTCTGAACGAGTGTGTTCCGAAATCCGACCCCTTTATGCCCAGGCTGTGTAGTGCAACTTTTAGCATCCTTTCAAACTGATACCGGGATAACGCCGTCCCATCGGCATGAACCAAAAGCGAAACACCGTCCCACCGGTCGCTTACCAAGGTACTCCACCATACACCCGTAGGACAACACTCAGTGCCTACTTGGTGTAACACCACCTCCTTTCCTTTTCCCTGCTGGTCGGTCTTAGACCTCCGGAGCCATATCACCACCATGCCTTCCCTGAGGCAGGTATCCACCACCTGGAGGCCCCCTGAACCGTGTCTGCTGCTCGCAACTAACTCCCCTATTCGGAATGCTCCGAAGAACGCCAGGGAAAAAGCAGTACGGAAAAGCAGAGATTCAAAAGGGGTCCTACATTTAACTTCCAACACCTGCGCCATCCGCAGTAACAATGCTAAGGTGATCGGCCGCCTAGTGTCTGGCCTGCGATCCCCGTTAAACATGCCGCGCACCACCTTGCGCACTATAAATTCCTTCGTAAGGTCCTTCTGCCCCGCCAGCTTAAACATAAAGCCAGGGCAGTGACCTGTCTATTTACTACTGCTTTCTTTTCGCCTTGTTCAGCACACCGCAGCAGAAACCATAGCAGTATCCCTAGGGTCTTATCCTCTGATGTGGACCCCCCTGCCACTTTTACCAAGTCGCTCCATTTGGCCCATACGCGTCTATACGCTGCCCACGTTGCCGGGGCGACAGACTGTCTAACGAGTCTCGTCACCTGGCCTGCTCCAAGCTCCCAGATCTCCTCGGAATGGCCTCCCCCAGCATGTTGGCCTGGGGGGCCAGAGCCCTGAATCGCTCCTCATGAAACCGAGAAAGGGCGTCAACAATGCCATTCTCCACTTCAGCTACTTGCCTCGCTTGAAACCATATGTTCTGGCGCAGGCAACACAGCACCAACTGCTTGAACAACCCCTTTACTCTCCGTATAAAACAGAACACGCTGGTCCCTGAACTCTGAACCCCATAAGTGTACTGCTACTACCATGGGAAAAAGTTCGAGGAATGTCAGGTTCTTTGTGAGACCTGCCACCTCCCATTCACCCGGCCATGGTGCGGCGCACCATTTTCCCTTGAAAAAAGGCGCCGCAACCCAACTCCCACGCCGGTAAAAAGCTTTAGGTCAATGCTATTAGTACGCCTTTTCTGGATGATCTCAGAACCATTGAACTCAGCAGAAATACCGACCATACCCGCGCGTCGTCCCGCATGGCCTGTGACACTTTATGAAATGATGAGGTTTACTAATGCCCACCGTAGCAAGCGACAATCTCCTACAAAATACCCTTCCCATGGGGATAATCCTACAAGCAAAGTTTAACTTTCCTATGATGGACTGCAACCGCCGAAGAGTAATCCTACGCGCATGCCCTAGCGCACTAAGTTCCTCTCTCATGTCTACTACTTTCTCCACGGGGAGACTACATGCCATTGTCTTGGAATCTATCTGTATCCCAAGGAAAGTCAATCTTTCCGTGGGGCCCTCAGTTTTGTTATGTGCCAGTGGCACCCAAAATCCCTACAGATTTTTGTGAATACTTCCAACATAAACCGACAGATGTCCTGCCCAGCTGGACCCAACGAACAGAAAAATCGTCCAGGTAATGAGTTATGCTCCTGTACCCGGATTCTCTGCATGCAACCCATTGCAAGAATGAGCTGAACGCCTCGAAATATGCACATGATATGGAGCACCCCATAGGTAAACAAAGGTCAATAAAATACTTTCCATCAACTCGGCAACCTAGGAGCCTGTGGCTCGTTGGATGCACCGGTAATAGTCTAAAGGCCGCTTCTATATCAGCTTTTTGCCATGAGCGCGCGCCCGCGCCGGCCCCCCTGACCATGTCAGTGGCCCGGTCAAACGATTCATAAGACACTGAAGATTCCTCTCTTGCAATGCCGTCATTTACTGACCCGCCCCTCGGGTAAGACAGGTGCTGGATCAATCTAAATTTTCCAGCTTCCTTCTTGGGAACGACGCCCAGGGGGGAAACAACAAGATTTCTAATGGGGGGGAAACGAATGGCCCAGCCATCCTTCCCAGTTGTACCTCATTGAGAACCTTAGCTTCCGCTACCCCTGGAAATTCTCGCACAGAACGTAAGTTGGGTGCCATGGACCCGCGCACCTCTGTTGTGCACGGGATCCGAAAACCCTCCTGGAAACCCGATTCAAGGAGGCGGCCCGCCGCACTATTACCCGCCGACCTACCTTAGCGCCTTAGCCATGGCAGCATGCCGGGGAGGCGTATTGGCGTCTTGCCCTTTGGCAGCGGGCTCCGCCCTGTTGTCCCTTTGCCTAGCACATCTGGCCAGAGGGTGCTCTCCTCCACAGTTGGAGCACACGTGCTTGAACCTGCAGTTGGCGCCCACTTACATACCCCTTCGTTGTAGGCAAAACAGACTTGGTACCTGCGGCCGAGTTGGCGGTGGGACTCTTGACCCCACCACCTCCGGCCCGAAAGGGCGGCATGGCACGCATGGGTGTCATAATATTAAGCCAATGCGCTACCGCTTTATCGCTCCATGCCATGGCTGGCCTAGATGCCAGATACTGGCGAAATTCTTCATCGTACCGCCACCCACGCCATACCCCCGTACACCTTGTGAGCGTTTCGAATCTCATCTATGTACACGAACAGCCCCGGCATTGTTCTGGGTGGCGCTCGCATAGAACGCAAGCCATGATAGAAAACGCCTGAAGCACGTGTCGAAAGTTCTAGGCAACCTCCTGTAAGAACCCTCCCGTGTGCTCCTCTCACTTGTATCCAATTGCCTCGACATGGGCAGCCAGGGAGAACAAATCAACAAACTCCCTCCTATAAATTTTTTTCTTTGACATCCTGGGTCAGATGTGCACCCAAGCTGTCCAGCGCGCATAAGACTATCGGTCTCATGGCTGCATCTGAGATTACTACATTGCTCGCCTGCGGCCCCGTACCACCCACAGTGACCGTGGGGGGTAACACCCTTGGCTCTATATTGCCTACATTACTGGGCTGCTCTTCCCAGGCCCCTTTGGCTAGCCCACCTAACCACGTCCCCATTTCTTGCTCACTAACCGCAATGTTATGTGTGGCTAAGAGGGCCTTAAGGGACCCCAAAAATCCCCCTTTAGTGTATGGCAGTATGCATTTATCAGCTTCCTCCACTCCACCAACTGCCTCACCTGCTTCTGGGAGCCTCGGAGTAGATACGGCCAACGGGGTGTCCCTGCGTCTTTCCTGACGCCCTGGGGATTCAGACCGTCTGGCCCTCCGCGGCTCCGTACTCTTTCTGATCCGCAGGCACAGCTGCATCGGCAGGATCTCCTGCTCCTGGATCGGATCGCCGTTCGGACCTGTGGGTGCAAGAGGAACAGTCACTAGCTCTCCGTGACCCGCATGCCTGTGCCCATACCGCCTGCTCCTCCCCTGAGGAGTGGTCCTGGTCACCCAAGCTTGCGCGGCTGGAATGCGCTAGCGCCGCGGACTCTGCACTTCGCACCAATAACCTGGGGACTGCCTGGGGCGTTGCGAAGTCTACCTGTGGGTCAGGATTAGTCACTTTTTGCTGTGGCCTAACCGTAACGCCCTCAGTCTCTGTCCTCTGTCGTCTTAAAGGGGTATGGGTAAATAGCAGAGGGCTGTACCTGTTTGTGTTCTTCCTAGCTCTGGTGGGGCGCGCTGGCCTCGCCACCGCCGCCGCTACGGGTATGTCATCGATCATGACCATGCTGTCCTGGCTGATCATCTCTCTGACCACTCTGTCTCTCCTCTCCCGTGTGGTACCCATGTCCGTCTTCTTGCCGCGGCTGCGTCCCTGCAAAGCACCAGAAGCGCTGTTACTATTGGGATTAGAGGGGACCACATGGTCGGCATTTTTTATGTCTGTAGGAACTTTTTTAGGGCTCCTGTCTTTACTTTACCCCCTGCGCCCCCTTTTTGGGTGGGTAACGGGGTGTTCTTTGACCTTTTGCCGTGGCCGGAGCCCTTTAGCAAAGTGACTGGTGGTGGCCGGGGGTACTAGGCCCTCACCCTCTCTTGCCCGTGGGCCCGGCACTCTCCTGCTAAGGGTAAAAAGGTCCTGGCTGACCAGCCCCGCATTACCCCTGTCACCCGTGGCCTGGTCCTCCCACTGGACGGTGGTCTGATGGCTCTGACTGAAAAGGGGAGGAGACACTATCCCCCATATTGGCTAGGCTTCCAACAACTGCATGCTGAGCCTGTCCAATGTAATGGGAGTCTCCTGCAGAAGGCATGGGAGGACCCAGCCTGTCCTGCACCCACCTGACCCCCTGGCTTAAGGCACGGGCCCTAACATCAGCCAATAAGGCCTCCAGAGATAGAACATCCATACCCCCAGGCACAAAAAAGACCCCCCCAAGACAGACAAAAACGGACCGCAGAGACACAAGGAAAAAACAACACAGAAAAAACAACACACACACGAGAAGCCCACTCACACAGCCCCTTATATGCTTTTAAGCTGGAGTATCTCAGTATTAAACTGTTACTTGCACTTTTTCAACCCTCAGACAGGAGCCTCTCAGACCTCCGTCCGTTTCTCACGGAGACCGCGCCGAACTAACTCCCGGCGCGCGAATGCGGCGGAAGCCCCGCCCCCCGCCGCTCCTGATTGGCTGTTGTGCCTTACAGGCTCCGCTGGGTCACGAGACGCTGCGGGCTGACCCAGGGAGCCTGTGCAGCCTCCGCGTCGGCAATATATTATTTATGCCGAGTTCCCTGTACCTAGCGCTTCAGATTAGGTAAATAATAATTTAATGTTCGAGGCTTATATAATTGCTAATGTTATGATTCAACATACTTAACAAACGTGTTAACCTTTAATTGGACACTGTCACCTCATTTCAAGTCTGTTGTGCATGTTAGGTCAAGCACATATTTTATTTAATGATAAGGACTCTTTTAGTTCAATTGTCTACTTTTAGTCTCCATTCTTCATACCATTTAAATATATTTCCTGTCTGTGCAGATTAATCTATTGGAGCCTGGCTGGGCCCTGGCGCTCTATGACTTCCATACTGTTAGTCCATTGGAGTTAATGCTCCGGAGAGGGGAGGAGTATCTGCCGCTGGACACGGCTGATCCCAACTGGTGGAAAGTGCAGGATAAGAATGGGTAGGAGAACTTTACTGATCTTATGTACCATATCTATGGACTCTTTTATTTGTACCTCATTATTTATAGTGTGCCTTTAATTCCAATATTAAAGCTTACATGCTGTACATGTAATAACCACTCGTGTACAGATCATTAATATAAATTGTACTGACATAGTTAAGGGCACACTCACAATAGTTACACTGTTGCATTATTATTAAAAAAAAGTTTTAATTAAACTGGTTATAAATTGTACTAAACTTTTTTTTAAGTAAATGATTCTTGAGATATTGCATAATGTTTGTAAATGGAAACCCCGCTTAACGCTACCCTAATGAGAGAAGATTCACTCTTTTCCCCTCTAATTCCCTGCTCAGAGCTAAACCCTGTGTTTGTTTCGTGACAAATCTTGTTTATATCCCTGCTATGGGCTCGATGATTCAACTGTCTGAGTACTTTGGAACGAAAATGCCCCATTTCGGCTCCCAAATAATAATGTGATGCATTCATGGCCGGATTACCCATTAGGCCAACTAGGCAGCCGCCCAGGGGCGCTCCCATGTGAGGGGCACCACTTTAAAAAAAAAAGAAAACAATGTTTCCTGGCTTTACAAAAACAAAATGCTGCAGTTGATAGACTGGCTTCTAGGGGGTAACAACCTAGAACAAGAAAGTTACAGAAACAGGAAAGGGAACTTACAGTACATGCACAGAAAAGTCAAAAATATTTCCGTGCATACTTTGCGTACTCACTCGCAGGGGCTCCTCCACTTCACTGCCTAGAGGCTCCAAAAAGGTAAATCTAGCACTGGATGCATTGATATGATATTGTGTGACAGAGTATTCTCTGTTGTTGGGTTGCAAAAATAATCTACCCTAGTGTTAAGCAGTAAGATCCTCACCCCCACCATGCACACAAACTTTCTAAACATATATTTAGATATCTTTTCAATATTAAATTCACTGTCAAAGTTCATACTGCTTCTGGTATGTGCCCATTATAAGGTCAATGGGTGAAGGTGGCTTTATCTACTATGAAGCTGCAACATTTTCAGGCACAAAGAGTACCAACACACTAACCTTAATACGTTTTTTTAAGGTGGAGGCAGATACACTAATATTTGAAAATGAATATAATATTGAACATTGCTATCATCAATTATTAAATAGCTATTTTATTAATGATCAATGTATGATTCAAATAACTAACTCCTCTTGCTAGGACATTATAGTTTTAATTATACCCCTCCCTTGACCTCTGCTACATTAGTAATACTTAGTAATGAACCCTAAATATGGCGATTGATATGTACAGTAGTATTGAGTACATCATGTTTCAATTCATAAACATCAAGAAGAGTTATGAGAATAGCAACAGGCACTTCTGTCATGCTTAGTGAGCAATCTTAATAGCATATACTCATATGACGCCAAGCCTTGAGAAATGATGCAAACTTGATCAGCATCAGTTAAGAATTAGATGCCAACATCTTCAACTCATTTGCGACATGTTGAACAGACGCCTGACAAATTAACTACACTGTGTATTTACTCAAAGAGCCAGATTCACTGCACACTGAAGAAGTGAAGGGGCAATGATGCCCGCTTTTGTGCCGTAACAGCCTTCTTCACACTCACTTATCTAAGTTGCCCATTACCCCCATGATATCGAAATGCTTACTTCCTTAATGATAACTAACAGTGTACAGTACTTGTATATTCACTTTCTATTATAATATAAATGTATATAATTGAATTATTATTTCTAGCCAGCCTATTATCACATATAATAGTTATCAAACTGCGAGTTTTAGTCACGCTTGCGAGCCTCGCAAAGCCGCGGCAAGCCGTGAGGCACTCGCTCGCAAAAATTACTACTTTAACGGCCGAACCATCGAACTGAAAAAGACGGCAAAAACACACAAATATTCCTCAAATTCACTTGCACACTCACACAGAGCACAGGGAGAGAGCCAGGGAGCCTGTGAGTGAGGTTGCAAGCTAATTTGAGGCATATTTTGTGTTTTTTAAAGATCGAAAATTGCTGAAGCTGGAAAAAAAATGGCGGCTAAAAAAACAAAAATACACAACGTCAAAGACAGTAACACTTACACCAACAACGCCAGGCACGCGGGACTTACGCAGGCATTCAGCACTTAAAAAATACACAACGGCAAAGACAGTAACACTTACACCAACAACGCCAGGCACGCAGGACTTAAGCAGGGACGTGGGACTTAGAAAATACACAACGGCAAAGACAGTAACACACCAACGCAGGCACGCAGGACTTAGAAAATACACAACGGCAAAGACAGTAACACTTACACCAATGACACCAGGCACGCGGGACTTAGAAAATACATGACGGCAAAGACATTAACACTTACACCAACAATGCCAGTCATGCAGGACTTTGAAAATAAAACCAACGGCAGTCAGCGTGTAACATGCAAAGATTTAGAAGAGACACAGAGGAGAAAGACACTGGTAAGGGACAGGGGGGAGATGGCGGAAAGAGACACATGGCAAGTTGCAAGTTCCAGAGGCCTGTAATGAGCGGTGATGTAAATGGGAGGAGAGGCTCACAATGAGCGCCAAAGGCGCTCATTGCGAGCCATGAGATGAGCGCCAAAGGCGCTCAGCGGGGGGCTCACGAGGAGCACCGAAGGTGTTCAGAGGGGGCAAAACATCGCATTGTGTGGCAAACAGCATTGCCAGGCTACAAATTTTATTGCCGTCATTTTTGAAGGGCAAGTCGCTAGTTTATATTATAATAGACCAAATGAGGTAGAACTATGAGTTATATGGTGACATTCACAGACGTGGATGGCAGCACATTTTAACAGTACTTTAGTGTTTGCATGACCATTAGTATATTGCTCCATTTATAGAAACTCAGGTTTATCATTCTAGCAAGTTTAAAGGGTTGGAGTCTATTGAATCGTGGGGTAATTTCTGCATATAGTTAATATAATGATGTTTAATGTTGTTCAAATCATTTGGATACATGGGAAAATGGGCTAAGGTTTATTCTCTAAAAATGCAATGATTTGTTGTTACAGGCACATCGGACACGCACCAAGTAGCTACCTAGCAATGAAAAGTAAAGACAGCCTGCTGGAATATGAGTAAGTGACCCAAACTCAGTGGCTGCTACATTCTATCACTCAGATGCTCCTCTTGGGCCCTAGGTTACTAACCCGTGCACTAAAGGTTTCCTCTTGAAGAAAAGGATCCCTTTGAAGTTTTCCAACCACTGTACCTAATGTATCAGGATTATTTCAGTTCCTCTCTAAAACACTGTTCTTAGTTCCAGCCATCAAATACAATAGACTCTCAGTTATCTGGCAGCCCTGGGGATTGGTAGATGTAGGATAAATGTAGTTTCTGGTTGCTCAAGAGTTATTAAAAAAGAGGCCTAGATTAGCTGCCCATAGGATTCTCTGCTCAGTATATTTGTCAGTGGGGGCTGTTCTAGCAGCAGCAGCTTTCACTCCTCTCTTACACAGGTAAGTTGGGCTGGAGGGTGCAGTGCTGATCCCAGGGAATATAACTCCAACACTCATGCCTGTCTGCTTCCAGGTAAAACTGAATTGCAGTGACATACAGTGGATGGTAGATTTTTTTTTCTGGTTGCTTGAGTGCTCTGGTTAACTGAGAGTCTACTGCATTTAAGTCGATCCTTAACAGCAGTGTGTGGTGTATGTGCTTTATTCCAACTGCTGTCCATAATATATCACTATTATTTGAGTTCAGCCTCTAAACATTTTCTCAACTCCACCCTCCAAATATTTAAGTGGGTTCTTAAATAACCACCAGTGGGTTTATCAGTGGCTCAGTCAATCTGAATTACAGACTCATGTGTATAAACCTTGGCCTCTCAGTGGTTCTTGGGCACTAGACATGAAAAACAATATTTTATTTTTTTTAAAAGTGCTTATTGTTTAGAATAGTGGTTTCCAGATTTGAGTCACATTGCTCAGGTTAGACAATGCATAACAGTTTTGATCTGAATTTTCTTTATCTGCCCTGGTAAAATATGATTTTATTAAATACTATGGTTGATGACTAGTTTCTGCTATTACAAGATTGTTGTTTAGCTTTTTTTGAAGATTTTGACTTGATAACACAATATTAACGATTAGTTTGTTGTTATTATAATTTTTTTAGTTGGTACAACAGAAACATCAGCAGAAACCAAGCTGAGAAACTCCTTACTGACCAGGTAATCCTGCGACTGGGTCCTTGTTATGGCAAATAAATATAAGTAATATCTGCTCAGGCTTTTTAATTTATTACAGGAATTGTCATCAGTACTTTATGAAATGGGGTTACAGGCAACTAGTGAGAGTGCAGTGAGAGTAGATATAGGGAAAGACTGAGAGAGGTGGCAGGGACAGAGAGAGAGAAAGAGAGAGAGCAGGGAAGGAAACGAGAACAAGAACAAGGAAGGAAACGAGAGAGAACAAGGAGAGGCTTGGAGAGGGATGGCTATAGCATAAGACTCAGATAGAGGAGGGGAATAAAGAGAGAGGGCATGTGGTTGAAACTGAGAAAAGTGACAGAAGGAGAGAAATCAAGTGATGGAGAGAGTAAGACGCAAAGGCCATGGGGCAGAGAGAGTGGGCGGAAGCGAGAAGGAATGAAAGGAAAAACACCACTAAATTCACTACACTTTTTAAAGAGCCAGACAGACCAATATAGAGAAGAAAAGTGATAGAGAAGCTTGGGAAGAGTGGACAATGGGATGACTTGCAAATCCGGACCATGCACACAGATTACCCATTAGGCCAAGTAGGCAGCTGCCTAGGGTCGCTTCGCTATGAGGGGCGCCACTTTAAAAAAAAAAAAAAATAGTTCCTGGCTTAAAAAAATTAAATGCTGCAGTTCATAGACTGGCTAGTAGGGGTAACAACCTAGAACAATAAGGAACTTACAGGAAAAGGCACTTAAATATATGAAAAATGTGAAAATGGGTCAGTGCATACCTGTCAGTGTATTCACTCGCAGGGGCTCCTCCACTTCACTGCCTAGGGGCTCCAAAAAGGTGGATCCAGGCCCTGACCATGCAGTATTTATTTTGAAAGCAAGCTAAAAGTATATTACTTGTTTTTATTTTAATGTAATTGATAATCAGTGTACTAGTACCTGCATTTCAAAAATGTTTGGTAAAATATGTATATAATAAGCTGTTTGGTTACAGTTAATGTTTATGTAGCTCTCTTTCATCTGGCCGTCCCATAAATAAATATATAAAGATCATCAGATTCATAGCTTGCAACCAGAGTCTGTAAGATGCTGGAAAAGTCATTTGTAAAAAATTCTAAGTGACGAAAATATATTTTCTCACATCTCCTTCTGCTGCATTATTTTAGACATTTTAGAGATGGACAATTGAGCAGAGGTGGAGAAATAAGGAACATACTAATGTTATAATAGAGAGTACATCTTCAGATAATTGTACTGTGTTGGTCTCTTCGGGGTACAGGTGTTTGAAGCGGTTTAAATCATTATCTAAACAGCAAGAAACAGAATATTTTATACTCTTAAAATGCAAGTGTGCTGTTCTTATTAATTTGTTATAAAAAGTAAATATTAAAGAAAAAATATGTGGCGTTCCTTCATTTGTTTGTCCTTGTCAACAACCTTTCTTCTTTCCTGTTCTTCTGCAAACAGGGCAAGGAAGGAGCCTTTATGGTCCGAGATTCAAGACATCCAGGAATGTATACTGTGTCGATCTTCACAAAAGCAACATGGTAATGATGAAGTCAACTTCTCATATATCCTGTTTTTTCAATATATAAGGCGAAATTCTGAAAATGTAGATAAGATCATTTTCCATAATCCAGCTGAGCATAATACAAATGGGAAACTGTCGTATTCCCCCTTTTCAAGTTCTGTTGCTACCTCATAGAAAAACAAACTGAAAAAAATGTCGAAGCACAGATAATTCATCCTTTCAGAACTATAATATCATCCCTCACCCTTCCATCATATATATATATTAAAGTCTTTCCTTTTGAGATCTGCCTTTTTGTGCACAATTTTACTTGGCATGGTGGGAGCATGTGGCCCAAACACATCCCTCATTCATAGCTTTCACTTATCCCACTAGGTTATTCCCCTCTATCACTTTTTATAATGGATTTTATCATGTATGCTATGTGATCAGCAAAATGGTCCTTTATTAGGTTGCATACAACTGACCTATATAGTGGCCTTGGCACTTCCATATTGTGTTACTAATTCCTCTTTGTATACAATGATGCATCATGCTACATTTCCTGCAGTTTAGCTTCAGTTTATCTACTTTTAAATCATGCAAGAAATTATAATTACAATTCAATTTCCTCCATATTATAAATCCATCCAATCATTTTACTATCATTTTCTCTGCAGTGATAGAAGTCATGCAGTGAAGCATTATCACATAAGGCAAACAAATGATTCGCCTCCCAAATATTACTTAGCCGAGAAACTTGTCTTCAACTCTATCCCGCTGCTTATTAACTACCACCAGCACAATGGAGGAGGTAAGTCATTGTGTGATGTGAGCTGTATTTATGTGATGTAAGTCATTTTTTGATCCGCTAAATGATTTACAGCTGTATTATCGTTCAATACAGAATCCCTAAGTCACAATAGTCAAGCCCACTGCGGCACACATTATTAAACTGTGTCACTAATAAGTATATTGTGTAACACAGAGGAATGAGGAAAGAACTCAAGAACTCAGGGGTTTGTTTCTGCTAGGACCACGAGGCCCAGGCCTAGGGCAGCACATTTGCAGGGGCAGCGGGCTGCCTGAAGATGCAGGGCACTACACTGAAATATGTTTGTATATGCACAGAAATGTCTATATGCAGTGATACTTCTGTTTGTAAGTCTTTCTGACACTTTCTGACATGCCATATATATATACACTAGCAACTTGCCCATCAAAAATGACGGGAATACAATTTAAAAGCTGGGAATACTGTACCTTCGGCACTCATCGCGAGACCCGCGCTGAGCGCCTTTGGCGCTCATTGCGAGCCTCTTCTCCCGTGTATTTTAGGGGCCTTGCAATGAGTGTTACTGCCTTGGGTTGAATGTTACTGCGTTGGGTTAAGTGTTACTGGCTTGGGTTAATTGTTACTGCCTTGAGTTAGGTGTTACTGGCTTGTGTTAAGTGTTACTGGCTTCGGGCTCTGTTTTACTGCCTTCTGCTTCGTTTTCGTCCTGTTATGTTTTTTCGGTGGCCATTTTATTTCTCGCTTAGGCGAGTTTCGAGCATGAAAAAATGCCAAATATGCCTCAAATTCACTTGCAACCTCACTCATAGGCTCCCTGGCTCTCCCCCTGTGCTTTGTGTGAGTGTGTAAGTTAATTTGAGGCATATTTGTGTTTTTTTCGTTGTCTTTCCAGTTCGGCTGTTAAATTCGTAATTTTGCAAGGCCACAGTTGTATGTACGAAGCTCGCGATTCCTTCGGCGCTCATTGCAGCCTAACTCACATAGGCCGCCAGGCTCACAGTCAACTTTTTGCCTTGCTTTGCAAGACATGCATTTAAAATTGCGTGACCAACAGTCCGTATATCCACAACTATTATATGTGATAAATACACATAAATGATTTTAGATATAAAGGAGCTGTAAGTGGGGCTTTTGTGGGGCAGGGGCACAGATCTGAATAGACATGCGCAGTATAAAACCTAAATACAACCATGCAACTATTAATTTAAACTAAAATGCCCATTACAATGCATTGCTTGTGTTTACTGCTCTTTATAAAGAACCAACAATAAAATACATGTCAGATCTGTTTTAATGTGTAGCTGATCTTAAATGTCTTTTTTTCAATATACCTTTTATAATAATACATTGCCCAATTTGTAACGCATAGCACTCAGGCAATGAGCAACAAATGCGCTCATCGCTGCAAGCCTCGCAAATCGAGGCGAGCCGTTAATGAGTAGCACTTAGGGGATGAGCTCCAAAGGCGCTCATCGCCTGCGAGCCTCGCATAGCGAGGCGAGACGTTAATGCACTGAAACTTTCAGCACAAAGGCGAGGAGGCAATGAAACACATGGAACTTAGCCAACAAACACTTACTAAACGCGGCATCGCCTTAGCCTGCAAGCAGTTGCCAAACGCGGAACTTAGAAAAAAATTATAGCGAAATGCGAGATAGCAAAAATACGAGATTGACGGCCGAACCGTGAAAACACAAAGACAATAAAAACACACTAAATACACAAAAAAAAATACAAAAACCTCACACACAGCAAGGGGATACAGCCAGGATGTCTGGCAGTAAGGTGAAACGTGAATTTAAGGCGAGTTTCGCCACTCGAAAATCGCCTAAGCAAGAAAAAAAATGGCCACCAAAAAAAATTAAAACGAGGCTACACGACCCACAAACTACAAAATACACTATTACAAAAGACGGAAAATGCTCACCTGCCGCTTAACACATTAATAACATTACAAATCTACAATGGAGCTTTATACAACTAAACCAATGGCTTTCCCTCGCGTACGCAGCCTATTTCTAATGCACAGTTGGGATATTCATTACACTTTATCATCAAGGCACCAACACTCAAACTATACATTGTATGATGCCGGAAAATACAAACAGATTGTTAGCTCTTCAGGCTATTGATGGCTGGATATATTAATTAATTGGTAAAGTATATACATTTATTGAAGAAATAATTATTTTATCATTAGTTAACTAAATATAGATAAATATATATCTCTCTTTATCATCACTGATGAAGGTGCTCAGAGGAGCAAATGTACACAACAGGAGAGGCTTGCAATGAGCGCCGAACGGTCCTCAGAGTACAAAAAAGGTCTACATTGTGTGTCAAACAGAATTCCCATGGCTTCAAATTTTTATTGCCACGTCATTTTTGACAGGCAAGTCGCTGGTATACTTATGAAAAAAAAAAAAAAAGCATGAAAAGACATTGCACAACAGTCCCAAAAATATGCTCTTACATTTTTTTTATTTTTAAATGTTATTTTTTAGTAATATTGATCCCAGGACTCGAGGGGTTAATTCATATCATGAAACCCACATGGACTAAAACAGATGATCTAATGCATTTTATAGATTGTTTCATTGCGAGCACGATCGGCAAAAATTACATATTGGCACTAATTAATTTTTCAGCCTCCGATTGCAGATTACGTCTAACTTCCATGTTTTACTGACATCATGATGACAGTCTCATTTACTATTGGCCGTGTCTAATAAGTAAATTACGAGCTTGCTTAAATATTGTCAAATCATATGATCACGGCCCTTGAAATCAGACGTAAAAAGGCAGGGTTTACACGTTCAGCCTTGCAGTTGGCATTTGCGAGCTGGAGTCAATAGAAAACATTTCTAAAAAATATATAAAAAAAACACACTCAGACAAATTTGTGAGTTTGAAGCATTTGCGAGCAGCTGATAGAATATGGCCCATTGTCGCTACAAACTGTTTGGTGGGTGTTTACTATTAATACTCTGAATAACTCCATAAATCATTTACCCTGCGTCATCTTTTCAGGCCTAGTTACAAGACTACGACATCCCGTGTGTTCTTGGAAAGAGACGGCTCCAGTAACTGCTGGCTTGAGCTATGGTGAGTGTCCAGCAATGAGACCTATAGTGTAATGTGTCACACATCCACCACTTACACAATTTTACTTTAGAATTGTTATTCGTTTCAACAATATTACAAAATATACATAAAAACGCGAATGCTTTGAGCTTAAGGTGAAGCGATCGCACAGGTTATCACAGTCCCTGGTTACATGCAGTTCTTCCTTACAGTGAAAATTCAGTGCCGGCTTCTCATCCAATCCCAGATCATATCCCAAGATGCCTTTCCCAAGTTCCCCAGTATTGTTCTTCAAATGAGCTATGAGTTGGCCATTGCAATGTGTGGTATCAGTAGAGTTTTGATTTCAGGGAGCTGAATAAAGAAAGCGATTTTAAACTAGCCATTGCAAAAGTCTGGAAGCCAAGGGAATTAGAGATATTGTGTGATCCGGGTGTTCAAGATAGCTGTGATGCAAGATAGAAACATAACAACAAAATCAGCGGTGCACAATCTGAGACCGGACAATACCTGAAGTAGGTTGGTCCTAAAGGTCTGGTCACCTACTCAGAGAGCAACCTCTTTTAGCCACTTGTGCCCTTCACAGGGAGAAATATCCTGTATTATATCAGTCTGGAGTGACCCAGCCCTGAAATAACACTACTATTGTATAGAGAAGTTTCAAGGGGGGCCCAAATTATTTGCCTCTGTACGCATATGCACAATTATATCAGTCCTGAAAGTGTAGTAGCCCTGACTACAATTGTGCCAAAGTACATGTTCCATAAAACTTACATTGCATCTATAACTATTAGTATAACACACCCCAAACTTATGGTTACCTCCTTTTTGCTAATAATATTTTCCCTTGTCCTCTGCCTAAAATCTAATTCTTAACAAAAAGTTTTGTCATACAGATTTCAGTTACCATTGATAAAAATTGTAAAAGACATATATACAGCCTTATTAAATTGCAATTCAGTAAATTTAAAAAGGCTCTATTTAAGCACATAGCATATTTTATTTACAGAAGTTTTTAGTTAGTGAAGACCTTGCTTTTGGATAGAAGTTCACTAACTAAAAACTTCTGTAAAAAAAATATGCTGTGTGCTTAAATAGAGCCCTTTTAAATTTACTGAATCGCAATTTAATAAGGCTGATAATTTGGATTTGGAATTCCAGTCAAAATATATGTGAAGATAACAATAATTACATTCTGTAAATCACAATTAATACATAATAATTATTTTTCTTTGATATTGTTAAAATAGTTTAATAGTTTAAAATAGTTTATCTGTTTTTTCATAATGATTATTTTTCTGTCCCCTATCCATTAGGGAAATGGGAAATAGACCCCACACACCTCACCTTGATACAAGAGATTGGGAACGGTCAGTTTGGAGTAGTGCAGCTTGCGTCCTGGAGAGGGACCACCAAGGTTGCTGTGAAGATGATTCGAGAAGGGATGATGTCAGAAGAAGATTTTGTGGAGGAAGCACAAGTCTTAATGTAAGGAAAACATTGCATTGTTTTGTTTAAGAATATGAGATAATAATGTCTTAAAATGTATGTTGTTACAGAAACAGAAGATAATAACCATTAGGATAATCTAGTCTGACCATTCTGTCTAACTAAAAGGAAGAAAGTACATTGGTTTTAGAAAGTACATTGGTTTTCAGCTCAATAGAATATACTTATGTATGCAGTTAATTGCTCCCTATATTTTTCTTCCAATAACAATTCAGCATAGGAACCTGGAATGTTAGAACTATAAACCAACATGAGATGACAAGATTAAAGGTATATGCAAGTGAGTTGGGTTTTTAATGCATCTGATAGAGGAGAATTAGTAGTGTATGAAAAAAATAGTTTGCCTAAAAAATATATAAAAAATAAACATTTAAACCGTTACCCTAAAGTTTGCTGAATTTATTGCATTTGCAAACTGTTTTCTATCAACGTTGACACCCCCTGAAAATCCCAGTGAAAATTTGCATACATAATGCATTGTATCATTTTGGTCTGTGAATTGAGCTGCAGCTTTCCTTTAGATTTCTGTAATACCCAGAACAAGGTCTGTGTTCCTTCATTCACTGATTGTTTTACCTGGGGGCACGGCTTTAAGGCGCGCCATGAATGCACGCTGACACATGGGTGCCGATGCATGGGCGCACACACCAAAGCACGCCCGGAAATAGTGTGGGCCGACATCAGCGCTGCTCTCACTGTCAGTGTCACTCTATGACATAGAGAAGCAGATCTGGGTGCCCCTCTCCCACTCTGGTCCTTACCTTGCCCGTAGTGCCTTCTCCTCTCACCGCTGCATGTGGACCTCCAGAGCAGCCTAGATGTGCGGGGAGTCTAGGGCCCGTCTACAAACTGCACTCCCCGAGCTGAGCCCCGAACCTGATCCCCTCACATCCTGCCCCTCCCTGGCACTGCCCTGGCACATACACTGCCTGCGTATGGTGCCTCGACTCTCCCCACATGGAGGTCCACATGCAGTGGTGAGAGGAGAAGGCACTGCGGGCTATGTAAGGACCAGAGTGGGAGAGGGGCACCCAGCTCTGCTTCTCTATGTCAGAGAGTGACACTGACAGTGAGAGCTGCGCTGATGTCGGCCCACGCTATTTCTTCTTTGGTGTGTGCGCCCATGCATCGGAGCCCATGCGTCGGCGCACATTTATGGCGCACCTTAAAGTCGGCATGCCGTTTTATCTACATCCCAGGTGATACTTCCCCCAGCCCCAGTGAATTACCCCTGTAACCCCGCCAGCCCCTGTGATCTATCCCAGCCCCAGTGAATTGCCCCGTGATCTCCTCCAGCCCCAGTGAATTGCCTCATCACCTCCCCCAGCCCCAGTGAATTGGCCCTGTGATCTATCCCAGCCCTAGTGAATTGCCCCATCACCGGCCCCAGCCCCAGTTAATTTCCCGTAACCTCCTCCAGCCCCATTGAATTTCCCCTGTGATCTATCCCAGCCCCAGTGAATTGCCCCATCACCCCCCCCAGCGCCAGTGAATTGCCCCATCACCTCCCCCAGCCCCAATCTATTGCCCCGTGACCTCCCCCAGCCCCAGTGAATTGCCCCATGACCTCCCCCAGCCCCAGTGAATTGCCTTGTCAGCTCCCACTCAGACACACTTACACAGACACTCACTCTCAGACACACAGTCACACTGTCAGACACTCACACACTCAAACACTCACTCACTCACACATTCACACACTCACACAGTCACAGACACACTCACACAGACACATACACTCACAGACACATGCTCTCACGCTCAGACACTCACTCACAGACACACACACTCACAGACACACTCATAGACACTCACACTGTCAGACACTCACACACTCAGACACTCACTCACACTGTCAGACACACACACACACTCACACTCACTTATTCAGACACTCACACTGAGACACTCACACTCTCAGGCACACACACTCTAAGGCACACACACACTCATGGCACTCACACTCTCAGACACTCAGACAATCACACACTCAGGCACTCACACACACTCACACACTTGTGCACACTCACACACTCTCAGATACTCACACTCATGCACACACTCACACACTCACTCTCACACACACTCTCAGACACTTACAGATACAGGAACCAAAAGATACCTGGAATAACAGGCAAGTTTTGCATTGGAGTACAAAATTAAGTACGGTAGGTTAGAGATTAGTTGAATTCTGTCAAGATAATTCTCTGGTGATAGCAAAACCCTCTTCCAACAGCCCCAGCCCCAGAGATGCCTCTACACATGGTCATGACTAGATGAACAATATAAAAAGCATATTGACTATAATTGTAGCCAAAGATGGATGAGCTTTATTCAGCTAGCAAAAACAAGACATGGAGTTGACTGAGGCTCAGATAATTAGCTTTTTATTGCAAAGTTCACACTTAAACTCAGGAAATGAATGAAAAGCATCAGACCAAGCAGATACAAAATAAATAATATCCCCAGTGAATATGCAGCGAAATAACAAATACATTTGAGGGACTAGCATGGTAGATATAATGCCTGAAGAACTTTGAGTTGATGTGCATGACATTGTCCAGAAAACAGTATCAAAGAATATATACAAAGGAAAGAAAAACTAAGAAGGCAAACTGGATGTCTGACAAAGATTTGAAAGTAGCCCAGGAAAAAAGGAAAGTGAAAGCTAGTGGAGATAGGAAAATATTTGTCCAAATGAATGCAAATTTCCAGAGGACAGCAAGAAGAGACAAGGAGACATTCTATAATGAGTGATGTAAATGTAATACATCATGCGTAATGCCAGGCTGAATGAATCCAAAGCCAGAATCAATATTGCTGGAAGAAATATTAGCAACCTCAGATATACGGATGATACTACTCTGATGGCTGAAAATAAAAAGCAACTAAAGGGCTTATTGATGAGGTTGAAAGAAGAGAGTGCAAGAGCTGGTCTTCCATTCACCATTAAAAAGATGAAGATCATAGCAAACATCAATCACAGTCAAGTAGATGGGGTAGAAGTAGAGGGCTCCAAGATCTCGGCTGCCATGAAATGAAAATACTTTTGCTTCTGAGGAGGAAAGCTATGGCAAGAATTTTCAAGCTAATAAAAAGTAAAGATATCACACTATCCACAAAGGTCTGCATAGATAGGACTATTCCCAGATGTAACATACTGATGTGAGAGGACCATAAAAAGTCCTGAGCCCCATGGAATTGACCCCTTTGAATTATTGTGCTGAAGAAAACTGCTTAGAGTTCCTTGGACTGCAAGGAGTTCCAATAAATGAATACTACAGGAAATCAAACCACACTGTTCACTGGAAGGCATGATCATGAGACTAAAGCTCAAATATTTTGGCCACATCATGAGAAGACAGGATTCCCTAGAGAAAACTCTGATGCTTGGAAAGATTCAAAGCATGTGAAGACGGATGGCAGAGGCAGAGATGGATAGATGAGATAATTGCAATAATGAACATGAGCTTGAGGATCTCAGAGGGACAGTGGCTGCCATGCTGCTGTCCATAGTGTCAGAGTCGTATTCGCCCGAATGACTGAACAACAACAAAATATTTCAAAAGTAAGATTTTGATATTTGCTTTTTAAGAAAAATAAGTATCCATTAAGGTAGGCAGAGTTTTGTGTCTAATCATTCATACCAAGGGTTCACCCATGCATTTTTTGCAAGTGTTGAAAAAGACCATTCTATCTTGCAAGCTTCACAATGCTTTTTTTTTTAAAATATATATATCCTGTTCACCTGCTGCCTATAAGTGTTTTCTTTGAAGATAGAAATATAAGATTTCAGTGGCACCTCAAATCACGTTGCTTTTTAGGCTATTTAAATTTTTTTTATTACAAACTGCCTATACATTTTACTAGCCATTTTTCCAATCATTTAATGGATTTGCAATGTTGATAATGAAATATTGGTTTGACACCAGATAAAACAACAGTCTGTCAATTTGATCTTCCTAATTAACCCACAGGATAGCCTTATACATTATATATAGTATGTTGGGTTTGTCTTCGTTAATTTTATTTACTTCTACAAGTTTCTCAGTCCACCACATGCCTTTGATCAGTTACCGTCATACCTGGGATATCCCCAAAGCCCAACAAACCTGAAATAACGACATGACACCAATCTGGGTATAAAAAACTGGCCACAGCTTCTTTATTAAACTTAACAGGTAAAACCAAAACCAAATCTTAATTAAACAAAATACCAACTAGTGCTTGCCCGCCCTACTTAGCCTAATACCCCTCAGGGGACCCCGTGTCCCTAGAGGCTCCTCCTCCTTCACCAACGTAGGAGGGCAAGCACTACTGCCACAAACGCACGTCACATGCGTTCCATCACCGAAGCTATGGCCCTTGCAATGCTGTCCTTAATTGCATAAATAAACAAATTTAACCCAATTGGGTTTAAGTGCACCCCATCTTTCATAAAATATCCCTCAACGTCAACTATCTCAAAGTCAACGTGCCTTATGGAGATCCCTCCATGCCTCCTAACGAAACTCGACATTGCCTTGTTGACTCGCTTCCTACACCTGTCCATCGTTGCCCCATCCATGGGAGCCCTCCACTTCCTACACTGTATCATTTCTGACCATACTATCACCAAACCCTGGAAGAGAGCCAACAAGCGCTCTATATCACGCTTCATTATCCTAATCAACTCCTTGATTGGCATGTTGCCTAAGTCATTACCCCCAGCGTGAACAAACAACACCTCGGGCCGCTCAAACATTCTAGCATACCCCGCTATATGCTCCACCAGTTTGTGCCACTTAAGCCCTCTAACCCCCAACCACCGGAGTGACACCCGATCTGAAGGGAATCCCAGCTGCAAACCTCCATCCTTGATCCCAGCCTCCTTCCTGGTCCAGTAAATATACGAGTGACCCGTGAGCCACACCTGCCAGGTGGAACCTGTCATAAAGAAAGCCTTAATTACCAGTCACTACCTCTGGCCGAATATATGACCTAAAGCTATTAGACCCCCATCTACCTATTCTCTTAACCCAGTCATCCCCCATACCTGACCCCGCTGCCTCAGTTGCTGCCCCTATCCTAAACGAGTGCGACCCAAACTGTGATGGTGTTAACCCAATTCTACCCAATGTTACCTTGAGAACGGAAATGAACTGGAACTGAGTAAAGGACTCCCATCTTCGTGCATTAGGAAGGAACCCTGTTTCTTACCTCTAACTACCCTGAAACTAGTTACTAATTTACAAGGGCAGACTGCGAATGAAATAGGATGCAAATAAATGGCAGACCCCTTACCATAAATGTCGGTCTTCGACCGCCTGACCCATATAACCAGTGAATGACCCAAATCTTCTACATCCTGATCCTGAAGACCTCCCATAACTGTCTTGTTCCGGCTTACCAGTTCGCTAATCCGAAACGCCCCAAAGAAAGCGAGCGAAAACTAAGCACTGTACATGGACCCTTGGTCTTTTCTCTCGCAATAGGGATCCCGAAGTCTTTCGCTACGGACATGAACACGTCCATCAGATCCCCACATACCTGAGAACCCCCCTGCCCGACAAAAAGGAAATCATCTAAATAATGGACTAGGGAATTGGATCCTGACTTGACCTGCACCACCAATTGCACAAATGAACTGAAAGCTTCAAAATACGCGCATGATATAGAGCATCCCATAGGCAAACACAAATCGACATAATAGTTGCCTTGAAAGTGGCAACCTAGTAGATGCTGACTCTCCGCGTTTACCGGAAGCAATCTGAAAGCAGACTCAATGTCTACCTTTGCCAATAGGGCGCCCCTGCCTGCTAACCGAACGAGCTTTAAGGCCTGATCAAATGGGGTGTACCTATCCGCTGACAAGTCCTTATCGATCTCATCATTCACCGATCCTCCCTTGGGGTAAGAAAGGTGATGTATCAGCCTGTACTTGCCAAGCTCCTTTTTGGGAACCACGCCTAATGGCTATAACCTCAAGTTTGGGACGGGTGGCTCCCGAAAGGGGCCAGCCATCCGTCCCAAAGCTAGTTCTTTTGCAATCTTTTCCCTAACGATGCCAGGAAACTGACCTGTCGATTTTAAATTAGGGGGATCGAACAATAGCTCAGGAAAAGTCTTAAATGGAATAGAAAAACTGCCGTCAAAACCATCACGGATCAACTCCGCCTTTTTAGCGTACACTTTTCGCCTACCGTACATTTTTAACCAAGGAAGCATCCTTTCTAGCCTGATCGGCATTCTCGCCTTTGGAAGCGGGCTCAGACTGCCCTGCAGTTCCGCGCAATTTCTTGAAACACCGGAACAATGGGTGTGGATGCCCGCATTCCGAACACTCGTGCCTGAATCTGTAGGCAGATCCCCATTTGCATGAGCTTTCGTTGTATAGGAAGCAACATCCCTTCTTAACCGAGCTGGCGACCTGCTGCTGCCTATTACCGGACCCACGAAAGGACTGAGCCGCTCTGAGTGGGGTGACTATCTTCATCCATATGCCTACCTCCCTATCATCCCATATCATTTCCTCCCTAACCGCCATCCTCTGCCTGAACTGTTCGTCGTACGCCCACCAGGCCATCCCCCCGTATGTCCTATGGATGCTGTCTATTTCGTCCTGGTAGCAGAATAGGGCACAGCAATATTCTGGCTTCCTTTCCCCGACTATGCTTGCCAAGATTGCGAACGCTTGCGACCAATTCGCGAAGGTTTTTGGGATTCTCCTAAACCTACGCTTTCTCTCATCCTCTTCTTTTTTGCCCTCATCTCGGGATGAGTCCTCCTTAACCTCAAAATACTGATCCAGCGGCAGCAAGGAAAATATTTCTATAAACTCCCGCTTCCATATCCTATCTTTTAGATCCTGAGCTACGTGAACTCCCAGAGGGCCTATCCTGCAGAGGGTGGGGGCTGCTAGCGCCGTATCGGCTACCACGATAGATGATGCCGAGTCACTCCTACCCGTTTTCTGGCTCTCCCCCGCACTCTCTGCCTGCCACTTCCTGCATCTACCAGCGTTGCTGGGACCCATGCCTGCGCCGCTGACTTCCCTCCTTCTAACTTAGACAACACCGTCCTCAGGAGCTCCACTATAGTGTCTGATTGCGTTCCTTGTATTGATTGTGCTGTGTGTGTGTGCATGAGCCGTGTGCAAGGCACTCACCTCCAGCGTTAGGTGTTGCGGCTTTCCTGCACAACTCCGCCGGGATAGCATCCCACCGTGCGGCCACTGAACTTGATGGGTTGTCGTCGCCACTCCGCCGGCGTGTCGTTGCCGGTCGTGTTGATGACATCTGCGAACCTGTATAAAAGGCCGAGGACCTGTGTGATTGGTACACATGAGACATTCCTTGCCTCCCCCCCAAGGCCCTTTCAAGCTTGCGGGGCTCCTCCCTGCCACTTCTCCTGCAGTGTAACTTCTGTGAGTTCTCCTCTCGCCGCCTTCCACTCCTGATCCTAACCCTAGTTCTACCAGGGGAGTAGCGTCTGCCTTGCCTTCCTCCATCTACTACCCCACTATCCGACCTGTCGTCTGGGGATGAAATGTCATACCTCCCAAACTGCTCGTCGCTCTCTGCGTCCTCCAAATACCCTGCAGCTGCCACTCCAGCCCTGGGCTCTATAGAAACTTCTCTCCTTGCCTGGCTTACCCGGCTACCAGGCCCCTCCACCAGTGGGGCCCTTTTGCGCCCATTCCCAGCTTGGGTTCCAGCCTGTAACCCCTTACCACCTGGCCTTGTTGTGACAGGATTAACCCGCCCCTCCCCATCAGGTTGTCTGTCCCCTGGGCTCCTCTGGGTGTTGAATAATCCATCTGCCTGGGGGGTTGCCTGCTGCTGGCTCCTAATTCTCTGTTCTAGGGCCCTGGCTCCCCCACCCCAGGTAGCTCCCCTCCCAGGCCTATGACCCTCCTGCTCCTAGTGAGCATACCCACCAGCCTGGGTTGTGGCTGGTCCACACCCCCAGGTGGCACTGCCTCTCTGTGGGCTTGCTGCCTCTCAGACCCAGCATCAGACCTCACTGCTGCGGCTGACCCAGTGCATGTGATGATCACAGACCTCAGATCCCGCGGGACCCGTAACTCACCCTTCCTGCTGTCAGCGCCGTCCCTGCTGGCCTCCGCCGTCCTCCGCCGAGCAGCTGGAAGTGACGCTGACGTCACTTCCGGTCGCGCCATTCCTTGCTGCCGCGCCGCCAGAAGTGACGCTGACGTCACTTCCGGTCGCGCCATTTTCATCCCGCCGAGCTTCCTGGAGCCACGTGCCAGCACCTGCTGCCGGACCACATGCTGTGCCTTCTCAGCAACTCCCAGCCGGGGTACCTTCAGCCCGCTGGATGCTTCCCCGGCGTGCCTCTTCGCCCGCGACTTCCCTCCAGGCCCAGCATCGTTCAGACCAGCAGGAGGGGCCGGCTGGCTCCCTGAAGGGGCTGATGGACCAGGGCTCAGTCTTGCCGGAGGCCTGGTTCTTCTGGACGGACGATGACAGACCTCTTGAGGTAGGATGGCCGAGGTGGATGGGGGGGAGGGAGATAGGTGAAGGAGAGGGGATCCAGGAGGAGGGGAAGGGGGGGAATTGGGGATATCAGGGGATGGTTCCCTACTATAAATAGGAGGAGGAGTAGGTGGGACCATAGAGGGGGAACTATCACTAGCAGGGGTAACTCTGGAGATGGAGGCCACTAATGCTGACAGCCAATCCTGGCCTTTTTCAGCTGCAGCCTCCCTAATCTGACCTAGCAGATACTCCATGTCTGCAGATGACATTATGGGTAAATGGGGGTAATTAGACTGTCACACTACTCACAACTAACCTACAGCTATTTGCTTAGGCTCAATGTTAACTATATGAACAATAATTAACAATTAACAATAATAATAAATAGTCCAAATTAAAAAGATCAATAGAGATCTAAAAAGGTTGAACTTGATGGACTAACTCTTTATTCATTCTCCAATACTATACTATTAATAATTATTTAATCAATAATTTAATTAATAACTAATCCGCATATTGCAGATCAGAGGAGATCTTAACAGGTTGAACTTGATGGACTGAAAGTCTTTTTTCAACCTTAATTACTATGTAACTATGTATCTAAATGTGTGCTCAACTACCACACACATCCCCTTATAAAACCTCTGCTGAAACCCCTCCTCTCTCACCCTCTCTACCAATCAGAAACCTCTCCTATCCTTTGCTTCCTTCTCTGGTCACCACCCACTCCCCTTCCACTTCGCTCTGCCGTGGGTTCAAATCTTGTTGGTTAGCACCTTCTCTTTCTTTGGCCCAGGTTTAGTAATAAGTGAAATGTAGAGAGAACCTGCTCAGAATTTGGCAGCAATGCTCAACAACGCTTCACTATCTTCAAAAATCCTAAGTTTGTATACTGTTTACCCTGTGATTTCTATTATAATTGAAGAATACGCATATTCTAAGTTAGCTCTTTTAGTTCTTTTATAATAGTAATCATGGTATGAATGCACATGAACATAAGAAATAAAAATGTACTGCTTGATTTCCATTATAATAAATTGCTTAAAAATAATGTAACATTGTGGATATAACACCTTGCTATCAATGAGATAAGTTGCCTAAATGATTAGCGAATACAGTGATGGGTTATAGCTGATTGATTATGAATATAACTCTTTATTTATGAATCAACAACATTTTCTGCAACTCTGTTTACAAAACAACAGTACAGAGAGTGGGTACAATCAGCAAATTACAATCTCCAGAAGCTATACAGAAACACAAAGACGCTACAACACAGCAAGACAACGGTCGGTTTGGTGCAATAGTGTTGAGGTCCCTACTCCAAGGAGCTTACAATCGAAAAACAATCTTACAATTTGCAGAAATACATGTCTATAGCATATCCCCAGTTTGAACAGATATAGATGAGTACAAAAGCTATGGGTTAAAATGACTTAGCAAATACAAAGACTTCATGACCTGGATATGTGTAGCTTAGAAGACACACAGGAGAGGGATGAATGATAGAAACCTTCAAATATATCAACGGATGTAATAAAGTTCAGAATGGAAGTATCTTCCAGAAAAAGAGGAACGCAAAGAGAAGAGGTCATGATTTGAAGTTGGTACATTTAGGGGTAATGTGAGAAAGTGTACATTACGGAAAGGGTAGTAGATAAGTGCAATACTGTTCAGTGGAAGTGGTAGGTTCAAACACACTTAAGGAATTAAGTATGTCTGGGATAAGCATAAGGTTATTCTGAGGCTTCATTAAGCCAAACCTTTAGGTAGATATAATGGTCATAATAGATGTGGTTTTTGGTTCTTTACTACAAGCCAATATGTTTCTATGAATACAGAAAGGCCTACTTCTCGAAAAATATAAACATCCCTTCACTCCTCAACCTATAGTGTATCTTGCCTCCTTCCGTCTATCTCCTGTCTTTATCTCACATAACACTCTCTGTCTTGCTACCATGTAGGAAACTTTCTCATCCCAAGCTGGTGCAACTACTGGGTGTTTGCACTCAACAAAGTCCCATCTTCCTGGTCTTCGAGTTCATGGAAAATGGCTGCCTGTTAGATTACCTGCGCAGTCATCGAGGGATGCTATCGAAAGAGACTGCTCTGGAGATGTGCCAAGATGTATGTGAGGGGATGGAGTACCTAGAGAGCTCCAACTATATCCACAGAGACCTGGTATGGTCCATTTCTTCTCACCTGTTGCCAAATATGAGTGAGGTCTTCAGAATTACATTATTATCTTATCTCCCTCCAACAGGCTGCGCGGAACTGTCTGGTTGGGGATTCACGAACAGTCAAGGTGTCAGATTTTGGATTGACAAGGTGCGTATGCTCCTAATTGGCCACTTCAAGGACTGCTTTACTCCAAGAAATTCTAGCATGCATTTAAAAGATCACATTTTTAACCTTATGATATTATGTATATACAGTATATTACCACTAATTACCCCTAGATGCCTGGCTATATTGTTTTAGGCTAAAGCCATAATAAATTGGCAACACTGATCATATGCAGATCTTAGGGAGCAATTAGCATTATCATCCTAGTTTCTCTATAGGTGTTATAAATATATGATTAATTAACCAATTTTGGAACTATATTTAACAATAGGGTCTGCACATACTGAGTTTTGGGTTTCCAAACCAATCCTCAAGGCACCCCAGACAAGTCAGGTATTCGATTTAACAGTATGAACACATGTGAGGCAATTACTATAACACGGGAGCCTCTCATTTTCTCGCCTGTGTTCACACAGTTAAATCGAAAATCTGGCCTGTCTGGGTTTGCCTTGAGGACCGGATTGGAAACCACTGGCTTAGACAGAAAACAATATAGCCAGACCGCAATTGGATAAATAGTAATTATTAAAATAATTACCTACAAGAAAGAGATAACAGTTTATGCTTGTTGGGAGAACCAGAAAAACTGATTGACAGGTATAATTGCAACTGGTGTATATTTACTGTCGGTATATGCAATTTCTGAGAAGTACTTGTTATTACCTATAGTTTTGAATTATACTATATCTGGAACCTTTGCTGTTCCCCTTGAAGCCACATTACTGTTAGTTGTGACCTTGTCATTTTCTTTACCTTAGGTTTGTTATTGATGATCAGTACACCAGTTCCACAGGCACCAAATTTCCTTTGAAATGGTCAGCACCAGAAGTCTTCAGATACGGGCGATACAGCAGCAAGTCTGATGTGTGGTCTTTTGGTAAGTTGGACAGATTCCCCTTTTTCATGTTATGGCCATTATTCACCATTATAGATATATTGTGGAGAAACTGTCTTATAAATAATATGTACTTCGTTGACACTGGTCGATATCAAACAATAAATGCATCTTGCTACTTATTACGACACCCCCAAGAACGAGACCACACTCCGTTGTTGAGGGTCAAAAAGTGAACTCATATTTATTAAAAAAAACAAACACATTTTTAAACACTTCACATACACAGTAGGGACAGTGACTACCTTTGGTCAACCCCTAATTACCTCTGGCCAATCAGACAGCGTTAAGGCGTGGGAACCAGGAGTCCCCTCCCCCCAGGAGCCGCCCACTAGGCGTGGCTAACTGCTCATTCTACCTCTGGCGGTGGAGAGAGTAACATCTCTCTGAGCCTGAACTTTTGCCTTGATTTTGTGAGTGGGACAACCTGTAGATTTCATGGGGTTAAGGCGCCTCTCTGTCTGTTAGGACCTTATTGTTCCTGGCTGCTATCACTTAAGTGTGTGTACTTAAGTGATTAGCCTTTGTGTCCAGCTGGGTGCCCTTCTCATATTGCAATATGTATGTTGCAATGTGTACAACATGACTACCCCATACTATTATATACATCCACAGACGAACCAGCAATATCAGTCCATATAGATAGATCTGTCACACTACTGGTATCATCACCCTAGTCAAAATGGTCTGGAGGTCAAGAGCGTTCTCCATTAGTTTGGGATGGTAACCAGCCAGTGTCTGGCACTAAAAGGGTTGAGAGCTACTAGTGTACTCAACTGTAATCCTCAAGGGATATAAAATGACCACTGTAGTTCAATGAAAAAATATACTTGTGTGTCAGGTATGTACCAAACTAACAACATCAGCAGCTATCTAAGCCATGGACAAAAAAAGTATTTGGGAAAATCTGATTGAGTATAAGAGTATTTTTTGTGTTTGTTACACCACATACTAAGAGATGGACCAAGAGGGTTTGTCTTCTGATATCTGTAGAGGGTGAAGTGATGGACAAGGGAACCGGTAGAAGTCCATAGTCTTTGTTAGATAGTAAGATAAGACTGAAACTGACCCAACACCAAAAGTGACCCCACACCTCTTTCCCATCAATAGATGCAACCACAGATCTACAGAAATGTGAATGTTCATCTCTCTCACACACACACAACTTCAATCAAGTAGCATGGATTCCTCCAGAGTCCAGTAGAGGCGTTAAACAGATTTTTTAAAACTAAAAACTAGCTTTTATCCTGCTTATGTTCTTAGTCAGACTCAAAAAGCCTGATTCAATTGCAAGCCCGCATCTCGCGGGATACAGGACATTTGTCTGTGGGTGTGCTGCGGGCTCCTGTTCGTCTCCGATTCCGGTGCTATTAAATTGAACCAGCCCGCAAGTTACAGGCCGAGCGCCAAAGCCGTAAACCATGCACTCGTGCGTAGCAGTTCATGGCAGGAACATGATAAATTAAGAAAGGCTGTAACCACCCATTTCAAAACATCTAATAGAAAATGAGACCGCCATCATTCTGGTAGTAAAACATGGAGGTTTCATGACAATCAATTAGGTTCAGGAGTCCGATATGTGATGGGGCTCGCAAAACCTCAAAATACAAAATAATTAAAATTAATGCCAATACTGTTCTAGTCCATATGGATGGCCTGATATGTATTAACTCATTGATTCCCAAGATCGATATAACCCCCGAAATGACACATAAGAAAATAAGATTTTTTATTGCCGATTTGCGAGCTTGAGATTAATTAATCTTAATGTCTGTCATCACTCTCCCCGTAATTTACCGCGCAGTATTGATTTTTTATTTACATTTACAGTCCTGCGGACAGGGGTTAAACCCCCTTGCAGGTCCTCTCTTAGATTGTAAGTTTGCGAGTTTTTAATCGTGTGGCCGTGCCTTGGAAACAAGCACTATGTACATTTGATTATAAGCTCAAAAATAGGGCCCTCCATTCTTTATAAGGTGTCAAGTTTGTTTTGCCATGTACTAAACCCCTGTACAGCGCTACGGAATATGTTGGCGCGATATAAATAAAGATAACAATAATAAATGGTCGTATGCATGTGCAATAGATTCTTGACACTTTGAGCCAGGTTAGCTTTGGTTTACAGATGCCTCTAAATAATCTGGCCCTTCCTATCAGGTATCTGGTCAGAAGAACATCAGGAGAGGATCATTTCCTACTGTCTTACTCTTGCATACGTTTTTGAAAAATAATATCTCAATCTCTAATATTAAACTCACAAAAACAATAATTTGGGAACTAAAGTCTCCTTTTAATGCCTGCCCTGTTAAAGGAGCCCTGAAAGTATATATTTTATCAACTTAAAAGAACACAGCAGAGCTCCAATTAAGCTGAATGGAAATATGAATAACTGGAAAAGGAAGTTCTTAAAAAATGTCATCTAGTAATAGAAACCAGCTTTGTATTTACTACATTTTCACTGTCACTCAGCTCAAGAAATCCTCCCACCAGACTGGACTTATCAGTATCTAATTTCCCTCATTACTCGTGAATAACTCCCTAATTACCTAATTAATGGCTTCTTTGGCATGTGGCTCCTAAGATGTCAATCTGTCAACAGCCAGCCGCTATTGTTACCACAGAAGTCACATGCCAAAAGAAGCCATTAAACCACGAATAAGGTAATTGGATACTAAAAACAAAGCCACTCTAGTGAGAGGATCTTTTGTGTTGGTTGACAGTCAAAATTGAGTATATTAAAAGTTTTTTCTATTTATAACTGACATTTTTAATAACTTCAAATTGCAAATACTCATATTTTTATTGTCACTTTACTATCCTACCATAATTGGAACATCTGATAATTCCCCATCTAAAAAACATCTCCAGAATTATCTTACACAAGACACAACTAAAATCCTTATACACTCTCTCATCATCTCTTGGCTAGACTACTGCAACTCGCTACTTGTTGGCCTACCCACCACCCGACTATCTCCATTTCAATCAATTATGAATGCCTCTGCTAGACTAATCTTCCGTACACAACGTTCAGTGTCGGCATCACCTCTCTGTCAATCACTTCACTGACTTTCCTTAGCCTCAAGAATAACATTTAAAATAATTACCCTAACTTACGGAGCCCTCAACAATAACGCTCCCCCAAACATCTCTGCTCTCATCTCCAAAACTCCCCCACCTGCCCTCTTCGTTCTGCTAATGACCTTCTTCTTTCTACAACTCTTGTCACGTCCTCTCACTCCCGCCTCCAGGACTTCTCTCGTGCTGCCCCTGGTCTCCGGAACTCCTTGCCTCGCTCCACCAGATTATCCTCTTGCCTCAAAACATTTAAAACCTCACTTAAAGTGCATCTCTTTAAAGAAGCGTATCGCCTTCCACCCTAACACGCTTATCATCTCTCTCTCCCTCTTTTACCACTCACTATCCCTTAGATTGTAAGTCTGCGAGTTTCTCTCCTAAGTATCTTGGCAATGCACCATGGACATTGGATTCCTAGCTCAAATACAGGGCCCTCCTTGCTTTGCTATATGTTAATTTGTATTTATCTTTGTCTGAACTTAATTTATGTACAACGCTACGGGATATGTTGGCGCGTTATAAATGAACCATAATAATAATAATAATCATCTGATATAGCCCTTATATTAAAAAGCTTACTTGTAAAACATGCAAAAACAAAGTGGAGGATCTCCTTACTAGATTCATAATTTTAAACAATTGCATTGTTAGAACCCACCTATAGCTACAGCCATAGATCAAACCAATGTGACTAAAGACTGAAGAGTTAACAACATGATTTGTTTTATGTATGTATATATGCAGTTTATCTGTTGCCTAGTATTTAGTAATGAGTTTAAAAAAATATGCATTTTAACAGCATTTTAGTCCTGTCTTAATATAAGGTAAGTGGTATATAAACTCCAATACACTTTTCTACAAATATTATCATCATAGATTCCCAGGCTGTGCAACCAAGTGGCTAATTTGTTCTGAGCACATGGAATTTCCGTGAGATTATACAGTACATTCCGTGTTCATCTGTTTGAATATGTAACACATCAAACTGTATCAAGTGAGGGGGGAGTTTATACTATTGGCTGTTACTCTGCTTTTTTGTTCTGTTATCAATTGGATATTCAAAGTGGCAGTCTTTCAGATGTTATCTGAATCCAGCCCCCCTCCCATTCCTCCCAACAGAAAAAAGGCAAATATATCTACAGTTTTTAAGGGACTACTGTACTATAAAAATAAATACTTGATTTATAATGTTTAAACATGGTAATATTAGTAGTTATCATTTCAAGCTCTTACCTTTATAGGTTTACTCCTATTGAGCTGTGCCAATTAGCTCCACCCCTTTTGCATAATAAGGGAATGGGCAGCTGTTGCATACTTCCTGCACTGTATTCTGGTCTGATTAGTGTAAATCTGAGGTCAGACACCGGAGCGCACAACAGGAAGTCTGCAACAGCTGCCTGCTACTAAATATGCAAGATGTTATATTTTCATGTCCCTTTAATATTAGCAGCTGTGGAACCCGAAAGTATACAGTTAGAGAAAATCTTTGCACATATTACCTTTTAACCCTTTAGTTGAGTTGCTTGTATTCACCTTGGGCCTCATTCAAATGGGATTTGGCCAATTGAATAGGGTTCTATAAAAGCACAGAGCATATTTTTTACAGAAGTTTTTAGTTAGTAAACTTCTATCCAAAAGCAAGGTCTTCACTAACTAAAAACTTCTATAATGAAAATATGCTATGTGGTTATATAGAGCCCTATTCAATTGGCCAAATCGCATTCGAATGAGGCCCCTTGTATGAGATCATTAAGGTAGTACGAGCAGATCTGGCTAGGAGGCAGTGCTATATAAGCAGACATGAGCTTTTGGGTAGGCAGTGCTCTTTATTAATTACCTTTGAGCTGATAAGCTTCTTGTTGCCAAGTGAAAACACAGCCTCCAGACAATAAAGAGCCCTTGCTCCTGTCTAGATACACGCATGCACCTGATTATTTAGCACTGCCTCCAAGCCAGAGCCACTTCATTGATGAACTTCCAGATGATTGAGACAAACCACTCTGCTAGAAACTGAGAAAACAATGTTTGAAAGTAAGCTTCATGCTGACTATTGTTTTTAAATCACTGAATAGGACTTTCATTTATGATCAGTGCCTAAATAAACATCTACCTATTACTAAGGCATTACAACAGTCATTTAAATTGGTTATATTACAGCTTTCAGAAGAAATAGCCTCATATTGTTGGGTCAATGGGACAGATTTTACTTATTTAGCAAATGTATAGATATTATAATGGTCCAGTAGGTGAATCATGTACACATGTACATACAACATTTAATATCTGTGCCTGTAACTTTCCATTAGGTTTAAAGTCTGCATTGTTTCCTTCACAGGGGTTTTGGTCTGGGAGATATACAGTGAGGGGAAAATGCCATTTGAACATCTCAGTAACTCAGAAGTAGTGGAAGAAATCCCAGCTGGACTGAGGCTCTTCAAACCCAAGATGGCATCGGAGAGGGTGTATAAGCTAATGAGCAGCTGTTGGCAAGAGGTAAGACAGATAAGAGATGACGGGTAATAACAATACTGTATCAGTTGAATGCTATTTAAAAAAAAAAAAAATTTCTTGCAGTAAACTTACATTCAAATTTGCATTTTTACCTGACAACCACCTAAGCAGACTGATATGGCTTATTAAAATAGCAGTATTGCCAACTGCAAACTACAATGTAAGTTTACTGTGAGAAATTGCAATCTTTTTAATGACAATCAAGTGATAAACTACTTGTTATTGGTATATCCTCTCTATCCTTTAACCCTTTCACTAGTAGAGAGCCCCCTGCAATCAGGGCCAGATTTACATCTTTGGTGCCCCTAGGCACAGCAGCTTCATGCCTCTTGTAACTCCCTAGCGAAAAGTCAGTAAACTGCAGTATTTCCATTGTTATAACATTTTAAAGTGTGAAATGAGGCACTCTTAACAGGAAAGCACCCCTAGGCGACTGCATAGTTGACCTAATGAGAAATGTGGCCATGCCTGTAAGGCATTGCTGTCCCCTAGGCCTCTGGAAGGAGTAATCAACTTTAAGACATATTATCTATTCACACTTAAGATTAAACACATTGTTTTTTTTACAAGAAAATCTATAGTTTAACTAGTTTGTTTTTATGTTACAATTTGCACAAAATACCCTAAGTTCAAGACCCATTATGTTATAATATTATTATATTACTAGGAAATTGCCCATCAAAAATGACAGGAATAACATTTGAAAGCTAGAAATGCTTGGCTCTTTCCCCTGTAACATTACGAGCCCCTCCCAGAGTCTACTTTTCGTGCCTCGCAATGAGCGCCTTGGGGGCTTATCGCAAGCAGCACAATGAGCGGCTTTGCCGCTTATTGCTGGCCTTGGCCAACCCGCCACTTGTCTTGGCCAACCTGCCCTGTGTCTTTTCCCCATCTCTCCCTCCCCTGTGTCTCCTCCCCCTTTCTTTGTGTCTCCTTCCCCTCCCTTTCTCTCCCCTGTGTCTCCTTTCCCCCCTCTCTGTGTCTCTTACCTAGGTACAACCCTGCCAGCAGCTCCGCATTCACCTCCTCTGCTTCTCCCGTCCTCCGGCTGGAACTACTTTGATTTGATCCAGAAAATAGTTCCGCCAGAGGACGGGAGCCACAGAGGAGAAGACAGAGTGCGGCGATGCTGGCAGGGTTATATCCAGGTACATGCTTGAACTACTGGCAGGAACCTGGTACTGCGGGGTGATGCGAGCCCTCCACTGGCAGGAACCAGGTACTGGGGGTGATGCGAGCCCTGGAGGCTCTCACTGCAGCCTAAGTCCCGCGTGCTTCAACGGCTCGCCTCCTTTTGCGAGGACTGCAAGTGCATTACAAACATCGCAAAAGTTCTGAACAGTCCTGCAGATCCACAACTATTATAGTGATATTATTTAATTGGTCATGCACTAGATGTATTTAAAATATATAGCAAAGTCTAATCAGCGTACATTTTAGTCTACTAACAGCCCTATTAAATTCCCCCAACGTGGAAAACCATAGCCCGTAATGGAGCCTGTAAGACTTACGGCTATTAATTTAGCCTCTTAAAGGTACCCGCAAACGATCTGTGGGTTACATGCGGAAAAACCCTATGGGCTGTCGAAATCTGAACTCTGTTGCCGCAAAGCCTTTGATCTGTCAAGCCCGTAACTGTTACGTTTGAAAATCACTATTAAATTGCTATGAATCGCCAAATCCATAACCCGCAAATGGAGGCAAAATATTACGGCCTCCAAATAGGGGGGTTTACAGACAAGTTCTCAACACTGTAAAAGACAATATAAACATACCAGTGGACTTTAAAATATAGGGAAAGCATGGAAAGGCGTTACAGTTACTTGCACAATAATCCCCCAATAACAATAGGCATTACATTTTTATTTTATTTTATCATACAGTATGCTGGAATGGTTATGCATATGCCAATATGAAAAGCCATGCTACAACATGTAGAAAGCAATTAAAGCTACACAATCTGATTAAATTGCAACACAAAAACATCAAACTGATGCCGTATTTACCCTTTCTCACTCACAGAGTCACTAATGTGGACCCTGAAATATATATATGATTGCATATACATGTCGCTCATCACATCTACATTGGGAAAACAAATAGTGGCCAAATTACACCGCCACATCACAGATATCAAGTACCAGGGTAACATTTTATTATTTGTTGTTCAGTCCTTCAGTTGTGTTCTACTCTCTGTGACCCTATGGACTGCAGCACATGTAGCTAGGTCTCTATGCTGTTTCACAAGATTTGCATGGCAAAGTTACTGGAGTGAGTTGCCAGTCCATTCTCTAGTGGACTGTGATTTGTCTGACCTCTGTGCTATGACCTGCCCACCTACAGTGGCCCTACATGGTGTAGCTCACAGCTTCAATCAGGTACACAAGCCCCTTTACCACCACCACTTAGTAATCCATAAGGGGACATGGGTAACATACACCAAACTATTGTAAATTGATGAATAGCAAAACATAAAGGGAGGTCACCAAATGGGAATGGGTATACATCTTGGTACATGGCCCCCAGCAATGGTATGGGACTTTTCAGGATGTAGTGGAGATGGAGGTGAGTTGGCTGTTGCTCCAGGTGCCTCCATGTGTTTTTGCGGCCCCTCCTGATGTGTTAGAGTAGATTACTGTGGTGTATATTCCCCTGGTTCCCTTCAGCATTGCGAAGTGGTGTTGGTGAAGGGGCTTGTATACTGAAATGAAGCTGTGAACTATACCATGTAGGGTCACCCTAGGTGGGCAGGTCATAGCAGAGAGGTCGCACAAATCACAGTATCACCAGTATCACCTGTATCACCTGTCATATTCCTATCAGGCCCTCAAGGGAATGTTGATACTCCACACTATCACAAATTGGACTATGCATGTTTATTAACCTTTTATTATGATTATATATGATATATATTTTTTTATATGATATCTAATGCAATTATTACTATTATTATTGTTTACATATATAAGAATGTGACACAAATGTGATGTATGTGGATGTCCCATAATCCCAACCATTGAAAACACACTGACATGGTTAGAACAGTATAACAAAGCTCTATTTCATACACAGAACACAATCAGAAATGGACAAGACTGTGAATTAATATCATGGGTGTGGTGTGGGTGGATCCTGGGAGAGCAAGAGGCTTGTGGGGAAAAGAGGATACCTACAGGGGGTAATGTCATAGTCTAGAATAAGCATGATGCATAGTACCTACCAGGGTCACATGTGGTCACTATACCACTGCAACCAGAATCTGATGAAAAAAAGGATCATCATAAATCACTCCATTTAATTGAAGAAACCATTAATATGCATAGCACTTACAACTTGTCTAGATCTGCTCAATGAAACAGATGATTAAACTTTTGGACTGTGTAATCCAATCCAGTTTCACACATACAGTGTGGTGACAAAACAAAAATCTGAAAAAAAGTGGTCAACTAAAAAAAGGCAGAGGAAGATAAAAATAAAATAATCAACATGCATGTACAGTACAGTGCTAAATACTGTAACTGTAACAATATACCAACTCACTTCCCATCTGCAAGCATTACTGATCATTAGCTAGTTCTCTGGATAACTCACTGACCATGACCATTATTAATGATGTGTCATCTCACAATAAATGCTTAGCTGTAACCAGCATCAGTGGTCAAGGTGTTCTATCACCTTCTCCATATGATATTGTTTATCAACATTGATATCACATTCATCAGCTATACAGGTGTTAGCACATGTTAAAGGATAACCATGATATCAGCAATAGGTGGAAAATACCCATGAATACGAAGAGGACACAAAGGTCAGCAGCCAGATTCAATGTTACTTACATCAGACCCAAGTATCTGTTCTCAGACTGATATTAAGGTCAGGATCACATCCTTCCCTAGTGCACATGTTAATGCTGGCTTTAATTAACATGCAATTGTTAGACTTTGCAAGTCCACCGCCATAGCAGTATTAGTCTACATTTAAGCTAGGAACAATCGTGTCTTAGATATCTGGCTATATGATAGCTTTAAGATTGTGGGAGCTACATGTTAAGGGAGGGTCTGTCATTGAAAGAATGTCTACCTGAGAGACACTGTGAAAACCTTACACCTCATACAGTTCCTTCACAATGCTTGCAGAAGATGCCTTCATGGACCTGAACTGTACCTAAAACAAAAAAAAGAAAAATAACACCTACAAAATAAGGCCTTCAAAAAAGATAGGGACTGCAGCATCTCTCCTCAACAGCATTCCTCAGTGACCATCAATCATTGTCACTGAGGAGTGTTGTTGAGAAGGCACAAACATCTGCGCAGCCCCTATGTCCTCCCCCGCCTAGCCACAGGGCCCCAATTCCCTGTGGCCAGCCGCCATCTCTCTTGTGGTGTTGCTGGTGGGGGGTCAGGGGGAGGCATTGTGGTAGGAGAGGAAGGGCCGAGCTGCAGGTGGCCGGAGATGCCTTTCCGAGTGGAGGAGGCAGGGCTGGGGACAAAAGCGCTGCATGGCTACGGCAATGACTCCCTGGAATGCGCTTAGGTCCGCCCCAATCCTGAGCAGCCCGGCCAGGTAGGATTCAGTCACCAGATGATGTCTCCTCTCCTCCCTATTGTGCCTGGCCAGGCTGTGCATTACCTCTGCATGATTGCCAGAGATGCTGGCCTGGATCCCCTGGAGACACTCCAACTGCTGCCGCAGCCTGGCCTGATGTTGGAGATGGAGGCCCCTGGGGTGCATGGCCTGGTGAGAAGGTGGCGGTGTGTGAGTGTGGAGGGTCTGCAGCCCGGGTTGAGTTTGTTGCAAAATGGGCGGTGGTGTTGTTGGGCCCAGTGGTTGTGGTGGTGGCGGCCAGTCCAGCGCACTGCTGTGGGGGGGGGGGGGGGGGGTGGCTGGCTGCTGTGATCACTCCAGTGGGAGGGCCCTAATGATAGCCTCAGTCTCTGGAAGAGGAGGAAAGTGGGGTTGATTTCCGGCGGTGTTGTCGGTGGTCCTGATGGTGACCCCACTAGCCATATTATATCCTCCTCCTCCGAACCAGGGACCTCAACTCTGCGACTCTCCTCCTCCCCCTGCGTCAGTACCTGCTGGGCTGGGGCTTGCTCCTCCACTTCCTGCTCCGCTGGAGCCAACTCCCCTGCCTCTGACTCACCAGACCTCCTTAATGCCGAAAGATAGAAAAGAAAGGTACATGTCATTAGTGTGATGAATAATAAAAAAAAATTCGGTGCTTTCCTAACTATCTGACATCTAGGCTTGAACCTGGATGATTCTCAGATTAGCTATCATTTGGTTTCTTGTCTTGATCGTTCTTGGCTCATAACGCTATGTTGATTTCGGCTGCGTTCTGTAACTGTTTAGGCTGCAGTGGGCACACCAATACATGGACTCTCTATAGGTTGATTACTGTTGTTATGCCCAGGAATGACAGTGATTTGTCAGCTTCAGTGATTTAATGATACATCCATCTATCCCTTGTTAATTCTATAGAGCTGCCATGTCAGTGCCCTTGTTGGTCATCAAGTACATGTGTAGTGTGTGTATATGTGGAGGCTCCGTCCTTTTGGGCCATCAGGCCTGAAGCTCCAGCGGCAGGCACCTGTCTCAGAAGGTCCTTGACGACTCTCTCCCACTCATTATAGCTCACAGCCATGTTCTTGTTCTCCTTGGCCATCATCCTCCTCACCTTGGTCCTGATATCATCAAAACGGTGCTTGACAGACCTCACATCCCTTGGCGCTGTGTCCACTGCTGTAACCTCAGCTGTTACCTTCTTCCATTTCTGAGCCCTAGACTCTGGCCTGACTTCCCTCCCCCCTGCAAGGATCACAGGGCGGCCACAGATAGCACCAAGGAGGACCACATTCTCCCGGTGCGTATAATTGTGGGCCCTGTGCTTGCCCTTAGTCTCTTGCCCCATGGACGGGGATCCTTACCTCCCTGACCTGTCCCTGAGGCCTGTGCCTTCCCCAAACTACCACCCCCCCCTGGGATCAGGCCTCTCCCCCTACACTCACCTCCTCCTGCTCCTCCTTCTTCTCCTGCTCCTTCTCCTCTTCTTCTCTCCACCACTTCTCTCCTCCACTACTCTCTTCCACTACTCTACTCCACTAAAATGCTCCTACTCTCTCTCTCAAAAACCTCCAACTCCGGGACCTCCTTGCTACTTCGTCAGAAAATACAACTCAGTCAACGCATGGGCGAGTGGAACGCAAATTTATAATCTCCCTCTGTCAATCATCTGCTGCTAGACTGCTTTGTATTGGCTCTGAGGCCTGTGTCGATTGGATCGTAACGGGCGATCGCATCTCCGCCAGACCCTTAACAGCTTGTGTTTGCGGAAAGGGTTTTACGCCCATTGGTCGCGGCAAGGTTGAATGTAGTAGCTCTGTAACGCAGGTTTTGTGTCCCGTTGCCGTTATGGTCTTGGAATGTAATATGGCCCTAAATCTACTAAACAAAGCAACAATGTCCGTTAATACATTATTTCTAATACATTGTAAACATGTAAATGTGTTAAAAGTGTTGAAAGCCACAAGAGTAGGATGCTCACATGCTCATTCCCAGTGGTGGAGCTACTGCTGGTGCCCTCTGTTACTTAGAGTAAAACCGGTCTCTTTGTTTATTTGATTAATAATTTTTATAGAAAGGTATTCTGATCACCCTAGGAGTGATTTAACCACCTTCATCTATTTATTGTTTTCTTTAATGATGCCTACACGCAAATACCTTATATAGAAAAGATGCAATGAGGACCACCAAATTATTTTGCACTGGGGCCCTCCATTAACAAGCTCCGCCACTGCTCAATCCACATTTAAATTACAGTATATATATGTTTCATTTTTAAAGTGTAATAAATTAAGTCTTAATAGTTTGTTTTGCAGTTTATCCCATTACCAAAAGTATTTTTGGATGTAGCCCTATATACCTATACGTTTGTATGAAGTTGTCTACTCTTGGGATTTAAATTGTATTAACATTAACAGTTTTTTTTATTTTTTTACCTATTTCTAGTCAGTGGTAATCAGATTTGTTTTTTGTTCCTCTTTTTACAGAAACCAGAGTTGCGCCCAACGTTCTGCCGCCTGATGAGAGAGATCACTGAAACTGTAGAGTCGGAAATATGATTGGCTGCCCAGAAGGGAGATTACAAAAAAGGCCATATGTTTGTATATGTTTGTTCCAAATATTGGGGAATTACACATAACTTCTTCATACATGCCAGTAAAATTAAATAATAATTTCTGACAAACTAATACAGTCAAAAAATATTCAGAAATATAAATTAGAAAAATTGTATAAAACTATATAGGAGAAACATATATTTAAAGGGGCATCACACATAATGCAAGGCTTAAATGGCCATTGTAATGTTCCACCACTCTACAACAGGGGTGTGTTCCTACCTAGGCCCATGAGGCCCAGACCTAGGACAGCACATTTTCAGAAGGCAGCAGGCTGTCTGGAGATACAGAGAGTATATTGAAATATGTTTATATATGAGCAGAAGTGTTCATATCCAGTGATATTTTTGTCTGTATATAGTAAATAAATAGTACATTTGTGTTTACATTTGAATGTCTAAAACAAGTTAAAGAAAACTTGTTTCCTGCTCAGAATTCCAAGAAATACAGTTATTCCGCTGCTTTCTGGAAACCTCAGCAGGGACATGCAATTGTGCCCACAAAGGCTTTACGTTTGTAATCCATTGCCATTTTATACATGGATTCCTTTAAGCATATGCCTGATGCATTACACAGCTTCAAGCAAAGATCAGGATGGATTTTCCCCACCCGGGAAACCTACCCAAGTACAGCTGTTTCAAGGTTACTGCCTCTCATCAGTGTGGGGCCGGTTCCTAGCTTATGTAGTAGATTTTTTTTAAACTACCTCTCCACAAGCTAGGAACTGGTCCCACTCAGCTTCTTTGAGTATCTTGCAAAAAAATAACAGATTGTAAAACTAGTTATATTTTTGGAAAATACACTTGGCATGTGGTTGGGAAGCAGAGAAACACTTTAGTGAAAACTGTGATGGTGATCACGGATAGTGTTTTATCACACGGTTAAAATACAAATAAAACACCATGATGGCTTGTGATAGCTTGTGTTAAGATCTGCGGTTTCTTGGAGACAGCACTTTGTTAAAGGCTTGCGTGCTTCATGGTGGCTTAGTGAATCTCACCTATTTTACCAGTAATATGAGTATTTTAAAATTCCTTATCAAAATGTCATTATTAGTGTAACCCAGTAAAGGCTACATTGGATTAGTCAGAACAATTTTAACATACTGTCATCAGTGAGAAGGGTTTTGAAAAAATCAGGAGGAACACTTGTATTCTTACTAAATATATATATATATATATGGTGTATATATATATATATATATATATATATATATATATTTATATATTTGTTTATAATGGTGAACATAGATGTTGCTTATACTGAGGTTCTTAGTATAAAACACTGGAGAGCACAGTGGCTTTTAAGTACCAATGAACAGTTTGCGTTTTTGTTGTTGTTACCAAAATCTTATTTAAAATGTAAATAACTGTAACAACATATTCACGCCTTACCAAGACAACCTTATCCCTTTCAGTAGTGTTCAGGGCAATAAGAGAGGTGGGGAGGGGGTACAGCAGTGACCATTAATGGGGTAAACTTTCCTTTGCTGCCGTTTGCATATGTATATTTAATGTTAATTAATGGAGAACTAAAAATAGGTCTATCAGGAAAAGTGCAGACTCTGACCCGTAAAAAAAAAAAAAATAACAAACACACATATATATATATATATATACATATATATATATATATATATATATATATATATATATATATATATATATATATATATATATATATATATATATTAAATTGAATAGCACCTTGCAGGTCAGCCTTTCAGAAATAAAAGGTTTCCAGTTTTTTGGAATAGAAAGGTATTACATGAAAAGCAGCAAATGGGTTAGTTATGTGATTAATCCATTTTACGATTTTATTTTACTATCACATGGTCCTTATTTGCTTTGCCATGCTATTCCATCAGACAGTGCTCATCCTGTATATACATTACACTATATTGTAGTGACAGGATACCTATATAAATAGCATAGTATATAAGGTCCCAATGACTTATAGTGTACATGACAATGTCAGGCCATTGTCATTCTATGTATATTTAGTACAGTATTTATCTGGTTCTCAAACTACAGTGCTATTACTTCAAATACTTCCATGTTACTTTATTTGCATTTAAGTATACAGTTTTATATTTGTCACAATCAATAAAACATATGCAATATAAAGTTGTTGAAGATGAAAGTAATATATTTTTTCAATTTGTCTGTCCAGGCCTGTTATAATACCTCTCCAAAAATGCTCCATTTAATACAAATCTTTATTACTGCTTGAACTTGTTTCTCTCTTATCTCTCCAAGACTCAGGAGAGACATTCCAGATGTGTGTTCTTTGTGAATTGTATATGTGTTTTTAAACCAATGATGATGTATTTCTCAGGTACAAAGCATTTCTAATTTATATATGTTATCTGTTCTATCCTGTAAATTAAATAAACATTATTTTAAATGGGGGGATTGGTGGTATTTAAACTCACAACTTCCATATCAAAGTTAGTTGCCTTAACCATTGTACTATATCTCTACATGACTAGCAATTGGTTAAGAATAGCAATAGGAAAGGGAAGACTTCATACAAACAGCATGCAAAGCTGGATCTAATTAGTTCCAAAGTACAATTATGTATGCAGTCAATACAGGGGTGGATACAAGCACTTGAAAGGAGATGGGAGGTGCACTCATATTTTCTCAATAAAACTTTGATTAACTGCGGTTTCGTATTGACATTTTAATTTTGTTAGCTGGATAGTGCTGTGACTCTTTAAGGGACCAATGAAAAGTGTGACAAAGAGCATATTTTATCAGGAAAATAGATATACAACTAGTTTTTAAATGGAAAAAATATATAAATAATATATTAGAGATCATTACCTCTTTTGGATCGCTACCTTGTAGTGATGAAGCGGCTTGTGTGTCTATGTGAAGCTGTGAGCTATACTGTTGGGGAATTTCACTGATTACACTTATTTGACTTCCGAGGTAACCCTGAACTCCAGGACGTCCTGGGGACCTGTCCGGAATATGCATGCACACACAGAGCTTTTCCAAACAGATTCTCTGTTTATTTTAACTTTGGTCAGAGCTTATAAAACAAAAAAGCAATAAATTGTGACATGTCTCATTTTCTTCCAGTACCAGGTACCAGTACCAAGTGCACAGAGTTGATCGCATACATACACATTCCTAGAATGTTCTCAGGGTCTATGTACGAAAAATGGAAGAAAATATTTGGGAGATAACGGTTTTTTAGCAACCCCTGATATCAATGAGTCTAGCTAAACTGAATAACACAAAAGTTAACCTTTCACTATACCATTTGGGGTCACTCAAGATAGGCAGGTCATAGCAGAAATGTCAAGCATATCATGGTCCACTGGAAAAGGAACTGGCAACCCACTCAAGTATCTCTGCCAAGAAAACCTTATGGATAAGCACAACCAGAGATATAACAATATGGCACCCGAAGATGAGCCTCTCAGATCAGCAGATGCCTACCACATTATTGGGAAAGAGCAGAGGGCAAGTATGAGTAGCACCTGGTGAGGAAAAACCCATACTCACATACTCTGAAACCCAATCATGATAACAAAAACAGAGTCTTCTGGTAATTTTCTCATTATTATAGTTTATTTAAATAAATGTGCATCAGTAGCAAAAATACACCCAAGATGGCTACCACTGACTCACTCACTGAACTGCTACTACTGAAATATATCAGGAAACAGACTTTTATACTTGTTTACATAAGACAATTAAATAATCTATCCCCCCCCCCCCTCATCTAGAAACATGGTACTACCCACTAGCAACCAATAACAGTTTATTTATATGTGATATCCAATAAGAAAATAACATATACTTCGGTAAAATCTGAGCGTATATCTACTTTATATGATACACTTCTGCTCAGTTAATAATATTAGACCTTGGGGATGACCGAAAATACATATTTATTATGACTGAGAGCTGTGTACGGTCTATAACGGAAATTGCTAAGTCATGGGTCATGTAGACTTAACTATTTCATAGCTTATATCTTCTAAAAATGAATAATACTGTTTTAATGCTTATATACCAGCCAAATATCACACTAACTGGAAAGAGTGCTAATTGTATATATATATATATATATATAAATATATATATATATATATATATATATATATATATATATATATATATATATATTTATTTATTTATACGCTAAAAATGTAAGGATGTTTGTATCTTTTTCCCCAACACACCAGATCAGGATGCCTGTGCCTGGCGGTGCGAGAAAAAGTCAGCTGCTGCAAAACACAATTTAGCATAGAAAACTGGAACAGTAGAACTATGAACTAAGGCAAACTAGATGTGGTAAACATGAGATGAGAAGAATAAAAACTAATATCCTGGGAGTTAATTAACTCAAATGGACTGGATTGGGACATTTCATATCAGAGAACCACCAAATCTTCCATTGTTGTCAAGAATCTTGTAGAAGAAAGGGAGTAGCCCTCATAATCAATTGAAATATTATAGAACAATTTCAATTTCATTTCAAGGCAAACCATTTAACATCACAGTGATCCAAGTCTATGATCTCACCATGGACACTGAAGAGGCTGAAGTTGTCCAATTCTATGAGAATATTAAACACCTCCTAGATAAAACACCAAGAAAATATGTTACTCATCACAGGAGATTGGAATGTCAAAGTAGGGAACCAAAAGATACCCGGAATAATGGGTACATTTGGTCTTGGAGTACAAAATGAAGCAGTTCAGATAATAGTAGAATTCTCTGGTCGTAGTAACAAAATCTTCCAAAAGCCTCAGAGATGACTCTACACATGGACATCACCAGATGGACAATGTAGAAATCATATTGACTATACAGGGAGTGCAGAATTATTAGGCAAATGAGTATTTTGACCACATCATCCTCTTTATGCATGTTGTCTTACTCCAAGCTGTATAGGCTCGAAAGCCTACTACCAATTAAGCATATTAGGTGATGTGCATCTCTGTAATGAGAAGGGGTGTGGTCTAATGACATCAACACCCTATATCAGGTGTGCATAATTATTAGGCAACTTCCTTTCCTTTGGCAAAATGGGTCAAAAGAAGGACTTGACAGGCTCAGAAAAGTCAAAAATAGTGAGATATCTTGCAGAGGGATGCAGCACTCTTAAAATTGCAAAGCTTCTGAAGCGTGATCATCGAACAATCAAGCGTTTCATTCAAAATAGTCAACAGGGTCGCAAGAATCGTGTGGAAAAACCAAGGCGCAAAATAACTGCCCATGAACTGAGAAAAGTCAAGCGTGCAGCTGCCACGATGCCACTTGCCACCAGTTTGGCCATATTTCAGAGCTGCAACATCACTGGAGTGCCCAAAAGCACAAGGTGTGCAATACTCAGAGACATGGCCAAGGTAAGAAAGGCTGAAAGACGACCACCACTGAACAAGACACACAAGCTGAAACGTCAAGACTGGGCCAAGAAATATCTCAAGACTAATTTTTCTAAGGTTTTATGGACTGATGAAATGAGAGTGAGTCTTGATGGGCCAGATGGATGGGCCCGTGGCTGGATTGGTAAAGGGCAGAGAGCTCCAGTCCGACTCAGACGCCAGCAAGGTGGAGGTGGAGTACTGGTTTGGGCTGATATCATCAAAGATGAGCTTGTGGGGCCTTTTCGGGTTGAGGATGGAGTCGAGCTCAACTCCCAGTCCTACTGCCAGTTCCTGGAAGACACCTTCTTCAAGCAGTGGTACAGGAAGAAGTCTGCATCCTTCAAGAAAAACATGATTTTCATGCAGGACAATGCTCCATCACACGCGTCCAAGTACTCCACAGCGTGGCTGGCAAGAAAGGGTATAAAAGAAGAAAATCTAATGACATGGCCTCCTTGTTCACCTGATCTGAACCCCATTGAGAACCTGTGGTCCATTATCAAATGTGAGATTTACAAGGAGGGAAAACAGTACACCTCTCTGAACAGTGTCTGGGAGGCTGTGGTTGCTGCTGCACGCAATGTTGATGGTGAACAGATCAAAACACTGACAGAATCCATGGATGGCAGGCTTTTGAGTGTCCTTGCAAAGAAAGGTGGCTATATTGGTCACTGATTTGTTTTTGTTTTGTTTTTGAATGTCAGAAATGTATATTTGTGAATGTTGAGATGTTATATTGGTTTCACTGGTAAAAATAAATAATTGAAATGGGTATATATTTGTTTTTTGTTAAGTTGCCTAATAATTATGCACAGTAATAGTCACCTGCACACACAGATATTCCCCTAAAATAGCTAAAACTAAAAACAAACTAAAAACTACTTCCAAAAATATTCAGCTTTGATATTAATGAGTTTTTTGGGTTCATTGAGAACATGGTTGTTGTTCAATAATAAAATTAATCCTCAAAAATACAACTTGCCTAATAATTCTGCACTCCCTGTATACTTTGATGGAGGAGCTCTATACAGTCAGCAAAAACAAGACCTGAAGCTGATATGTTGACATAATTTGCAGCAAACTGTATTGCAATGTTTGGTACCATTTTCTCTGTTGGGCTGTTCGTTGGCCAATCTTCTGCTGACCAATGTTTGTTTCAGGTTTGGTGGCTGTCTAAATGCAAGAATGGGAATATATTTGAGGAATTTATGTTATAATTCTGCATCCTCTGTTAGTAGTGACTGTAAATCCTTAAAAATATCCTTAATAATTTACAGCCAAGCTGTGGCATATGCTCAAACACCCCAGTGTTAAACACAGAAAATAACCTCCGCCAATAAAATACCCCAGGAACACCTATCACAATGCAAAATTAAAGAAACTACTTCATGTATAACTCTGGTTACCACATACCATCTGGCCCTAAAGAAGCACTCAAAATATTTAAACACACACATGGTGGCTTGGTGAAACACTTCAGTAAAAACTGTGATGGTGATCATGGCTTGTGTTTTACCTACATCACAGCATTAACACACATATAAAACACCCTGATCATGATAACTTGTGATAGCTTCCGTTAAAATATGGTATTACTTGGAGATAGAGCTTAGTGAACACTGTGAAGGGCTGGCATGCATCATGGTGGCTTGGTGAATCTCACCAATCAGTTCTGTGAGTGTTTTAAAATAACCTTATCAAAATGCTATTACTAGTGCAAAGAAATTAAGGCTACTTTGGATTAGTCAAAACAATTTTAACATGCTGCCATCCGTGAGAAGGGTTTTGAAACGCTCAGGAGGAGCAGGAGGGGAAAAGGATCACTTGTTTAAGTATTCTTACTAAATATCTTTCTTTTAAATTACAGTGAAAATAAATGTTTATTCTGAGGTTAAGTACCACTGAACAGTTACCAGTTTTTATGTTTTAGTTACCAAAAACTTATTATAATTTAAATATTTGTGAACATTATTCAAGTCTTATCTTACCAAGACAGGATAATCAATGTGATCACTGTTGAAATCTTTCCCTTCCTTTTCGTAAAGCTCATGACAATATGAGAGGTGTAGAGGGGGCGGGGGGGGGGGGGGGGTGCAGCAGTGGCCATTAATGAAGTAAACTGTGTATTATATTTCCTTTACTGCCCATTTGCATATGTATATTTAAAGTTAATTAAAGGTGGAAAAAAATAGGTTTAACCTGAAAAGTGTGCATTGTGGCCCTTTAACCTTGTGGTGAAAATGAAGGAGGAGATATAAAAGGCAGAAAGAGGATGGAAGAAGGGGAGAGACAAAGAGTAGAACACATATAGGCAGAGCGGGGAATTAAGCCATAGGGGGAAGTGGTGGTGGAGAGAGGACTGGAAGAGGTATAGGCATAGGGGCATTGAAGGCCGAAGGGGACCAGGGAGTGCTGCGAGTGGGGCCACCAGCGACCAGAGAAAGCCGCAGAGACCACTGGTAACCAGAGAGGGGGTGCGCAGGAAAGCCACTGGGTGCCAGAAAGGGCTGAGGGGGTCAGAAAAGGAAATGCAGAAGTCCTTGAGGGTCCCCTGAAGGAGCCCCTGCCCCAAACTCATCTAGTGCTCTTCTTAATTACTCCCCACCTCCACCTTTTGCTTGCTCAACACTAATTTTAGAGGAGTAAGTGACAGCTGATTGGATGGCACAAACAGCGCACGCATCTTCGGGAGGGGGCTAATGCAGCAGACACCACTTAGGAATTCCAGAGCCAAAGGGACCCCAGAACTACATTATGCAGTAAGAATGAGAATCACAGAGTTTTAAAATGGTGCAATTATGCACATTCACAAACAAGACTTCTTGGTGAGATGTTTGCGGGATCCAAGTCACTTTAACCTTCTCTCCTACCACCACTCTAAATGCCTAGAAGGAATTTACACAAGGAGAGGAGGATGGAGGAGATGGACGAGGAGCTTTACGTGCAATGTGCTAGGCTAAATGGTGCTTGCTATATCTTTATATCTCGGTAATATACAGAGCAATATGGAGCTTGCTATATTTTTATTTGCCTGTAGTGTGCAGGGCTATATGGAGGTTACTATATTTATACATCTGTGTGTATTTGGCTATTTATATATCTGTACTGTGGAGGACTATGAAACTTGCTATCTGTATATACCAATGCAGCATTGGGCTATATGATTAGTGCCTGAGATATGATTATAAGGAAGAAAAAGACCAAACCACAGAGCTAAAACTTAGCTTGTATTAACAAACATAAGAGCCTCATCAATCAATATGAGTTATAACAAGACAAAGTCTCTGATAAGGAGTATAGTTCAGGTGCCGGCTTAGTAAACTATAGAGGCCGGATGTCAATGTAAAGAGCTAATGTTTTCCAGTGTCCTTTACAAATGTTGTAGAAAATAAATAAGGGATAAACGGAAGACACACATAGCTATTTACATGGGGTACCCTGCACGACAAAGGACAAGACAAACATCCTGACACATGAGGAAGTGATGACCCTGCTCCCGAGAGCTTACAGTGTAAAGGAGATGGGAAGTGACACAAGAGGGCAAGAGTCTGATGATCCAGTCAGGAAGCAGGACACACTGGAAGAGGTAGCTGTATGTCCAGTAGGGTCTTCCAATATTTAATACTGTTTTGGACTTCTCTCCACATAGCAAGATGGGAGTTGGGATGTTGTATCCGCTTGTGTTTCTCCTCCAGGACAGCATTTGTTTTGGACTTGGGCAGTTGCAGTACATGGACATGTCATGGTATCTGTCATTGATGTATGTTACACACAAACTCTCTTCAATGTCTTCTTACACAGCTAAGATCTAGCCAGTAGTATTTGTGTATTTTAAATAGATGAGAAGAGATGTAGCTGCTGGGAGCACTCATGGATATCACTTAATGTTCTCAATTGTTATCATTTCAGTGCTTCATTCAATGCCAAATATTTTGGGAAACATAAATCCAGTTCCATTTGGCTTAAATTTCTTGTCTTGGGTTGCAGTTCTGCAAAGAATTTAAACAACAATGTAGTTTTACAACATTACATTTGTTATGTTACAGAAGAGAAAGGTGTTTGTATGTCACAGACAACATATTTTAGCCTTTTAGTCTTTAACTGGTAAGAAATACTACACTACTACGTGTTTACATCAGGAGTAATGGAAGTCTACAAAGTAAAAAGCCCCCTCCCTGCTGATAAAGCAGCTACACAAACAAGACAATGGCTGCCCACTGTAAAGAATAATTGCATATGGTAGGTAATAAATTAAAGGCTGTGCCCAAGACTATTTCTTCAAGAGTGTAATGTTAATATATGGCTACAATATGCCTTTAAGATATTGACTTGCAGACCTTCAGTCCCTACATCTTTTTAGTAATTGGTCTTTGAGACATCATCCATTATGACGTACAATACTTTTAAATCCACCCCCTCCCTGCTGATAAAGCAGCTACACAAACAAGACAATGGCTGCCCACTGTAAAGAATAATTGCATATGGTAGGTAATAAATTAAAGGCTGTGCCCAAGACTATTTCTTCAAGAGTGTAATGTTAATATATGGCTACAATATGCCTTTAAGATATTGACTTGCAGACCTTCAGTCCCTACATCTTTTTAGTAATTGGTCTTTGAGACATCATCCATTATGACGTACAATACTTTTAAATCCATATACAAAAGGTATACAAGATATTATTTCCTGGGGAAGTGGACAAAACAACTCACTAAGACATCTCTCACTTAATTGCTCGCAAGTGATTACACACTAAAAAAAATGCCTGCCACGCCAATTAAAGGGCAGGTCTGGTGATACACTGAATAAGTCTATACCTCCACACACACATTTTTAAAAAAAATATCCACTCACCTTGCAGCCCTATCTCCTTATAGATGGAATTATTCCTCATTTATATTTATAGATTGGGTGATATTGTAGGGATGTGGTATTTTCCAATGTTCAGTAAAAATGCAGAAAATTTTAAGTAGTACGATAAACACATGAGACTAATAACTAGTTACATGGGGTACCCTGCACGACAAAGGACAAGACAGACATTCTGACACATGAGGAAGTGACGACCCTGCTCCCGAGAGCTTACAGTGTAAAGGAGATGGGAAGTGACACAAGAGGATGAGGGGGAAGAACTTGTGGATAGCTCCAAATGTTCAAATATTCTGCTGTGAGAATAGAGAATTTTCCAGGAATCTGAACTTAGTTCCATTTGGGTTATATTTCTTGTAAGTCTTGGGGCGCAGTTCTGTAGAGAAGAAAAAAAGACAATGGAGTTTTATATAACATTTTAGCATAGTGGCACCTGAATTAGTAATCTTATATTTTCCAATAGAGCCTCATTCAATTGCAAGCCTGTAATTACCTGTAACCAGACATTTTGGCTGTGGGTTACATTTTTTTAGATACATTTAATTGTCACAAACCCGTAATAACAGGCTCACAGCCTCCACACACAAACCATGAACCCGTAAGTAGCATTTCAGGGCATGATCTTGATCAACTAAGTAGCTTGTAAGTTACTTTTTACAGAGATATAGTAAATGAGACCATCATCATGACGTCAGAAAAACATGGGACCTCATTCAAATGGTCAATTGGTCAATTGAATAGGGCTCTATATAAGCACATAGCATATTTTTTTACAGAAATTGTTAGTGAAGACCTTGCTTTTGGATAAAAGTTCACTAACTAAAAACGTCTGTAAAAAAAATATGCTCTGTGCTTATATACAGTCCTATTCAGTTGGCCAAATCACATTTGAATGAGGCCCCATGGAGTTTAAACTACAATTAATTAGTGTTTAGAAGTACAATTTGTGATGATATAACACAGAAAAAAAAAGTAAAAAAATAATTGAATAGAGATTTTGTATCTTTAGCACTGGTAACATTTAGGATAGAGAGATACGTTTTTGACAACCGCAGTGCGCTTGAGTCTGTAACTTGCAATTGGAAAGTAAGTAGCAAAATGTAGCCAATTAAATATCAGTAACATTTACGGGCTGCATTACAGGCTTATGTAATTGCAATTTGGCCAATTGAATAGGGCTCATAGTATCCAATCAAAGATGTCAGTCATTTTTGGAGCTCTGATTTTCAAAGAACATTAACCTACAATCTCTGAAATCTCAAACAATATGCTATTGTCAAAATCTACACTATTTTTAGAAAGTAAAATAAAAATAGCCTTTACATTTGACAGGTGTACAACAGTTGTACTGTAGTGGGAGCCACCATGTTTTCTACATCTTAGAAGGAACGTTGAATGAATAGAATAATGGGGTAATCCTTAGTGTAAGTTTTTCCAGTAGGACTAATGGAAATCTAAGTCTACAAAGTCCGTTTTCTGTTGATAAAGCAGACACACAACAAAGTCAACGGCTGACGCCCAGGGAATAACACACAACAAAGTCAACGGCTGACGCCCAGGGAATAACAGTTGCATATGATAAATAATTAATTTAAGGCTATATATAGTTTGCACATTAACAAAATCAATTACTTCAAGAATATAATATAAATATGGAGCTACAATGTCTCTTTAAGGTTTTTGTACATTAGACATATTGACTTGCAGATCTTCTGTCCCTACATCTGTGTAGTAACTGGGCTTTGTGATGTCAGTTATTGTGATATACAATGCTGTGATATACATATACAGAGGTACATAAGAAACTGCAGTATAACTGTCCAGGTTGGAGCTTTTTTTCCTGGGAAAATTGACAACACAACTTTGATACTCACATAGACAACACCCCTCGCATAATCACTCACATGAGATTATTATATACTGAAAAATATCAATACCCAGATATTAATTAACATGACAACACTGCCCCTTTAATGGGGATGGTCCTAAAAAAATATATATTCAGGGCTGCTTTAAAACTAAGTGCATCCCTGCCATGCCAGTTATGGGGGAGGTCTGGTGGCCATAACATACATACTGGTGGCCATAACATACATACGCTGACGTCTATACTCACACATAAATAAACTAAAGCAAATTCTATACTCACCTCATTCATGCTCCTCTCCTATCTCCTCACAGGTGCGATTACCTTATTGGCCCAAATATAAGCCGCACCCGCATATAAGCCGCACCTATAAAATGCAAGAAGAGAAAAAAAAGATAATATCCCAATATAAGTCGCAACTTACCTATGCTACACTCACACCCGTAAAACGGCAAATGTAAAAGAAAAGAGACGGTTGCACAATTCAATCTAATGTCATTCATCGCTTTACAGACGTCCCCCTTCTCCCTCCTTCCCCCCTTATCATCCTCCTTCCCCCTTATCATCCTCCTCCTCTTTCTCCCTTATCATCCTGTTCTTTCCCCCATAACCTCCTTCTCACTTCCCCCCTCTCCAATCCCCATCTCCCTCTCTCCTTACTTGTTACTATGCTCCGATGAGCTACTTGTTACTATGCTCCGATGAGCTGATGATGATGATCCTGATGCCGCAGCACGTCTTCCGGCTGTGACCCGGACCAGCGTATGCTAATGGCGTAATATATGGGACTCATGACTATATCGATTTAAACATACAATAATAGTAAGTTTCAAGAAGTAACATAACAGAGTACACATTTCTTACGTTTCTTTTAAAATTAGAAAGTAATTTATATTACTTCAAGGGGTATAATCTTCTTTTCTTTCTGTCTGTACAATTAACTAAAGCCCCCAGTTATTAAACCTTACCTTTATCTATGCAATCTCTCAGGCTCCATGTGCAAGGTAGAGTTTCCTCCTTTAAGGCCTTCAATAGTTATGTTTATACATGGTTATTTAGATGTTCAACTCTTGATCTCTATGCTGTGAGTGGCCTTGCCTCCCAAAACAGCTCCTTATATAGGCCCTGGGCTCTGTGACATCATCTATTATGACACATCTGTGATGTAAGAAGTTGTTTGTTACCCGGAGGGCCCAGCTCAGCCTTGAGATATCTGCCATTAGACAACTTATCATATAGTGCTCTGAAAATATCCCAATGTTCTCCAACATATCATGTACCACGAGAGGTTCCTATACACACATTGGCAAATACACACAAGGGAGGACAAAAACATCCACAATGTATGATCTAAAATAAATGTAGAAGCTGGTCATAAAATATGATTCACTTAATATACAGCTATTTACAGAATCTAGAAATGATCTCTGTGCATCTACACTCAGTTTACTTGTTCATCTCCATCTCTTTTCTGTTCTACTTATTTCAATCACAAGTTACCACTGCTTATTGGCAGCTTCCTCCTAACCTTTACCTCTCACTATATGAATTGCCTCTAAAGACTCCAACAATATGATGGAGCAGTGGTGAAGCTAAAGAATGGAGGGCCTCAAGAAAAAAAAAAGTTGCGGCCACGCCCTTCCATCTTTATTTCCAGTTTTTCTTTCCTCTTTTAACTACAGTTTTTAACTCAACTTTTTAACTCCAACTTTTATCTCCACCCTACAAAGCACCCAATACTTGTCAGAAGCCATCCCCTCACAGCACCCAACCCCTCTCAGCACCCACCTCACATAGCACCCATTCCTATCACCTTTGCTCCCCCCTCACAGAACCCATCCCTCCTGTACTTTGATGTGATCCAGTTCTCTTCCCTGAAACACATCCCCAGCTTGCTGAACGGCTTACAACTGTCACCTATTGGAGCTTCTGTAGAAATGCTCTTTTTTAAACAGCCATTAACCAATTTCTGGGGTGTGTTGCCAAGGAAGCCATGATGGGCATGGGGTGGGAGCCTTGGCTGTATGGACTTGGGGATTCTGGGGGGCCCTACACTACAGAAAAACATGAAATGCAAAATAAAAAATACCAGGCGAACCCTGGTACATTGCACCACTACACCACTGGTAGCTCCGCTTCTGATATTTATTACAGTATTTATCTAGTTCTCAAACTACAAAACAGTGCCATTAATTCAATTGCTTATATTTTATTTTATTTGAAATTATATATAAAGCTTTCTATTTGTTATGATCAAAAAAAAAGTTGCAATATAAAGTTTTAAGCAAAATATAAATTCTTATTCTAGGTTACAGTAATCTCTTTTTTTCTACTTTGTTTGCCCAGGCCTCTTATAATACCTCTACAACAACCCTACATTTAAGTACCGGTATATATTTTTATTACTGTTTGAATGTATTTCTCTGTTCTCTCTAAATTCCAGGTGTGTGTTCTTTATGAATTGTTTATATGTTTTTAGAGCAGTGATAATACATTTGTCTCATACACACCCTTTATAGTTATCATATGTTAACTGTTTTAGCCTGTAACTTAAATAAACATTATTTTGAAATTGGGAGCTTGGTGGTATTTAGACTCACAACTTCCAAATAAAAGTTAGTTGCTTTAACCACTGTACTTTTTTCTACATGACTAGCAATTGGTGAAGAATAGCAATAGGAAAGGGAAGACTTCATTAGATCAGCATACAAGGATGGATCTAATTAGCTCCACTGTCAATTCAGGGGTGGATACAAGCACTTGAAAGGAGATGGGAGGAGCTTCAGAGAAGAACAATTTACAACTCACATTTTCTAAACACAAATGTGTTTTTTTTTTTAGTGAATGTAAAAGTTGTTTATAATTGAGGTTTACCATTGTCATTTTCACATTATTTTTCTGTTCCCTTCTTCCTCACCATTCCCTGCTCTGATAACTACAACCAGGGCTATATTAACCATTAAGCAAAATAAGCACATGCTTAGGGCATCAAGGGTAGGGGGCACCAGATTTACCATGGATCATACGGTGCAAAAATTGCAAATGGTGAACCATGCTCCACAAAAAGGGGCTCCCACAATAAATGAAAAATGATATATATATATATATATATATATATATATATATATATATATATATATATATATATAAAATACGAAAATAATAATAAAATAGTAATAACAGAAGTTAATGATATACATTGTAACAGTTTACTATTGTTTATATTTTAAATGATATATATATGGAGGCACCAACATCTTTTAAGTGCTTAGGGCCTCAAAAGGTCTTAATCTGGCCCTGACCACAACTCTGCCCACTCCCCATCGACCCCCCTCCCCCATCATCCAGCTCTCAGGAAGTAATGTAACAAACACACAATGGATGCCAGTACTCATAAAGAGTCTTCAAAAAATCAGATGCTCTCAATAAATGTTGGGCAAGCACCTGAGATGAGGTGAGAAGGGCTGTGAAGTAATGCATAGTAAACAAAGCGATGCACATGAGATGCTTAGTAAATTCCACACCATCAGGGGAACAGATGAAGACCACTATTAGAGACAGACACCTGATAAGGGATGAAGCTTAAAACACTTCACATTTAGGGTTTAATTTAATTTCTTGAAATACTGATTTTATTGTAATCAGTAACTAAACTAATACATTAAACCCCATTGTGTGAATACTACAGTGGTCCTTTTAATAGTGTATACCCCAGAAAGCTAAATATAACAATAAACATACTTGTTTTAACTTTACATAGTATGGGTAATTGGTGGTAGTCGGAACATAAAAAAACTAATAAACATTGCATTTTCCTCCAGTAAACTAACATTAAGCATTGCAATTTTGCGTGGTCAATCAGCCATCCCGATTCACTCACAAACAAAAATGTAAATAATTTGTTAAAATCATTACCCCTTCTGGAGCACTACCTTGTATAGGAGAAGGGGCTTGTGTATCTCAGCGACACTGTGAGCTATACCATGTAAGATATGGACAGGCACAACCAGAGATATAACGATATGGCACCAGAAGATGAGCCCCTCAGGTCAGATGGGGCCTAAAATATTACTGAGGAAGGGCAGAGGGCAAGTACACCTAGTACCGGATCTAATGAAGTGGTTGGGACAGGGCAAGAAGAAGAAATGTTGGCAACCTCAGATACGCCGATGATACTACTCTGATGGCTGAAAGTGAGAAGGAACTAAAGGACTTTTTTGATGAGGATGAAAGAAGAGAGTGCAAAAGCTGCCCTGCTGCTCAGTGTTATAAAGACGAAGATCATGGCAAATGGCAATATCAGTTCCTGCCAAATAGACGGGGAAGAAGTGGAGGCAGTGACAGGTTTTATTTTGTACAAGATCTATTCAGATGGTGACTGTAGCCAATTAAAAAAGACGATTGCTTCTGGGAAGGAAAGCTTTGGAAAGTCTGGACAAGCTAGTAAAAAGTAAAGATATTAAACTATCAACAAAGGTCCGCATAGTTAGAACTATGGTATTCCCAGTAGTAACATACAGATGTGAGAGCTGGACCATAAAGAAGTCTGAGCGCCGTAGAATTGACGCCTTTGAATTGTGTGTTGGAGAAGACTGCTTAGAGTCCCTTGGACTGCAAGAAGATCCAATAAATCAATACTAGAGGAAATCAAGACAAACTGATAACTGGAACGTTTGATCATGAGGCTGAAGCTCAAATATTGTGACCATATCATGAGAAGACAGGATTCCTTAGAGAAGACTTTTGATGCTGGGAAATATTGAAGGAACATGAAGAAGTGGGAGGCATAAGAGATGGATAGATAAAGTCATTGAAGCCATGAACATGAGATTGATGCAGCTCAGAGGGACAGTGGCTGATAGAGGTGCCTGGTGTGCTGCACTCCATAGGGTCATAGAGAGTCAGACATGACTGAACAACAACAACCATTAATTCATAATTAGCTCTGGAGGCATTGGTCCACTTTCCTGAATATAGTCACCTGGGTCTGAGCATGCCTAGTCTTTTCTTCAAGACAACGTCTCAGGGATAATCAGTAATTAATGACAATTATCTCTCATTAACAAAATATTTAAATCTCTGTTTTTGAGTGAATTACGAGGCTTGACAGCTCAAACTTCAGTGTTAATTTACTGTATAAAAATGATTTTTTAAATAACATTAAATTGATAATGTACTTGTTATTACCTGTAGATTAAAATGATACCATATTTGGAAGCTCCGCTGTGTCAATGTCTCATAATGACGTGCATCTTAAAGAGCATGTTTCAGTATGTGTCTGGACTTGATATGGCAACATGTTCTGTCATTTCCTCAAGTCTCCTAGTGACATAAAACCCAAAGAGCGTGTTTGAATGTGGCAACACTTCCTGACAGCCTATTAATGACATCTTTCCTGCCACACTACTGCAAAATGAAATAACAAAATACAGAATAAAAAAGCAGTTATCAAAAAATTATTTCTGGGAACGTTAAGATGATTGACAAGTAGTTTGGGTGATGTCACTAATTGTATATTTAGTCATAATAGTGGTATACTCAGGAACAGCTTATTAACCCTTTCACTGACAAATGGGCTTGCTATGCATTATGGGTTATTTTAAATAGTCTTGGAGTGTGAGACTCTCTAATGTACAATTTATTCTTTAAAAGACCACTGGAGACCTATATTTAGTATATACTCTTAGGAAGAGCCACACTTGAAGACAGGCAAATTGTTTTTAGAATCACGTAACAATATCTACTTGTTTACATTAACCCAATACCAATAATGGCACTGACACCAGGGTGGGGTACCACACAGGCCACAGCTGTATATTTATTAACATATTAACAACCAACTGAGGAGGAGGAGCCTGGGCAGACGCGGTGACCTCACGCCCTCAGCACGCACTCAGGGCCCTACCCTTTTTCTTAACCACGCCCTTGAGGCAAGGAGGGGTTAAAGGACCCTCTACTTCACAACCTGGCCCAGGCGACTCCCCCACCTGCAGCTGTGACAGCCAACAAACCATTTACATAATACAAAATCAAACAGTTAGAAACACTTGAAATCTTACTTTTCTTCTTTAATAATTTCCTTTTATTTTTTTACCATAATTTTACGCATTACATGTTCACAACAACTTTACAAGCACAATTAACAACTTCACAAAATGGGGATGGGTGGGAGGGTGTCTGTCACGCTGCTTGCTGAGGAGTGATCCAAAATGGCGACTGCGCGCCGTTCTCCTCCAGACTCCACCCCCTCGGTATGCCACGTGATACCCACCCTCCAAGGCTCCCCCATGTCAAACTGCACTCCGGGCGAGTCCCAGGGAGTGGGGCCGCCTCCATACATCCATGACGCGGGGAGAACCTCGTGGAACCTATATCTTAAATAACATAACTTAACATGTATACATATTTACATTAACCTGGGACCAGGGTGGGGTACAAACAGGCCACAGCTGTATATTTATTAACATATTTACAACCAACTTAGGAGGAGGAGTCTGGGCAGACGTGGTGACCTCACACCCTGAGCAGGCACTCAGGGCCCTACACTTTTCCTTAACCAGGCCCTTGAGGCAAGGGAGGGGGGGTAAAGGACCCCCTATTTCACAACCTGGCCCAGGCGACTCCCCCACCCGCCCAAGAACAGCCGGGGAACGCCTTACGTAGCCACAACTTTACACTGTTACCTTGAAGGCTAGACATCCACCAATTGTAATCCTCCCGAACCTTGCTTCTATACTGACACTAACTCACCAATTCGAGATGAACCCCCACCCGCCCCAGAACAGCCGGGGAATGCCTTACGCGGCTATGATCCCCATTTTCAAAGCTATGGCTTCTGAATACCCTCCCTGAACACCAGCATCATGAGCTCTAACCCCACGTCAGTCAAGTGCACACCATCAGGCCAGAAAAACAGGCTTGCATCCTCGTCCTCGAACTCAGTGTGCCGGAGCACCAAAAACCCCTGCTTCCTTTTGAAGCTGGCCATCAACTGGTTCACCTTCTGCCTCGCCTTGTCCACACTCACCGGGTTCCTGGCACTCCTCCACATCCGTCTCTTGATCATTTCAGACCAGATGATGTACACCCCTTTAAACTTGTCCACCCAGACCAGCAGGTCCCTTCTCATGTCCTTCATCAGTTTTTTCATTGGGACTGCGCCAAATTCATTGCCACCAGCGTGAACTAGAATGAAAGAAGGGTGACCCCAACAGCGGATATGTGCTTTCTCTTGCGACCACATCAAGCCTCGGACACCGATCCCTCGCACTTGCTGGATCTCCTCAGGTACGCCAAGCTGTGAATCCTTCCTTGTCCCTGCGGCAAACCTGTGAGCCCAATGCACATATGAGTGCCCAATGATCCACAACTGTCTCCGGGCACCTGCTAACAACAATGAGTTAGACTGTCCATTGCGTCCCACTTTCACCTGTCGTTGGTCGCACATAAGTCATGTAGCGTCTGGAATCCCATAGCCCAATCCGCTTAATTGTCTCGGCTGGCAGACCCAACTGCGCCGCCTCCGTCGCAGTCCCTATTCGAAACGAATGGGTGTTAAAATCTTCCTGGCTAAACCCCAGACGCTGTATTCCAAGTTTCAGCACTCTTGTAAACTGAAAACATGAGAGTGCTGTGCCATCCTTATGCACCAGCACTGACCCAGTTAATCTCGGGGGCACCTACAGGTAACTCCTCAAGCACTTGAAGGGACAGCAGTCCATTCCTACCCTCTTCAGGGTTACCTCTTTTCCTCTTCTGCTATGTTCCATCTTGGACTTCCTTAGCCACAACTTTACACTGTTACCTTGAAGGCTAGACATCCACCAATTGTAATCCTCCCGAACCTTGCTTCCGTACTGACACTAACTCACCAATTTGAAATGAACCAAAAAAGGCTAGCGTGAAAGCAGTCTTGAATAGCAAGGATTCGTAGGCTGTGTAACACAATCGATCCAGCGCTGAGCATAACCTCACCAATACCGACAAGGTAATGGACCTCCTTCTGTCATGACTGTGTTCACCACGGAACATACCTCGCACGACCCGTTGCACCACAAATTCTTTTGTCAGGTCCCTAAGCCCTGCTAGCTTGAACATAAAAGCTAGTACCGCTACCGGACGCCTGACAGATGCAGCTGATTCCCTGGCGTCCTTGCATTTTAACAGGTACCACAACAAGACAACTTCCATTCTGTCTTCCATGGCAGCACCAACAGCTGCCATGACCAACTTCTGCCACTTGCCCCACACCTTCCTGTAACCGCTCCATGTAGACGGCAATAAGGATCTTCTGACAAGTGAGGCTATCTCTCTACTCTAAGCTTCCATATCCATGCTGGGATGTCATCCCCAATGCTTCTTCGCCTCTGGGGCCAACAACCTGAATCGATCCCACTGGGAACAAGAAAGGGCATCAACAATTCCGCTGGAGCATCCTGGCACATGTCTAGCCCTACACCATATATTATTTCTTAGGCAACCCAAAACCAGATGTTGAATGAGCCGAATGACTGGCACTGATGCTACCGTTGTGGTGTTAATGGCGTGCACCACCGATGTGTTGTCCGTACAGAAGGTGATCTGCTTGTCTGCTAACTCGCTTCCCCAGAGGTGGAGAGCCACTACCATCGGGAAAAGCTCCAAGAATGCCTGGTTCCTTGTCAAACCCGCTGCCTTCCATGGGTCCGGCCAAGGACTTGCGCACCATCTTCCTCCGAGGTACGCCCCCATGCCTTTCTGCCCTGAGGCACCTGTGTACAGCTCCAGGTCGTCACCCGATTAACACACCTCCTGTATCATCGTTCTACCATTGAACGTGCTGAGGAAGTCAAACCACACTCTAATGTCTTCCTTTAGCACCGACGTGATACTGATGAAGTGATGCAGGCTCCTCATGCCTGCAGTTGCTAATGCCAGGCGCCGGCTGAATATCCTCCCCATGGGAATTATCCTGCAGGCGAAGTTCGACTTCCCCAGTACCGACTGCAACCGCCTCAGAGTGATCCTCCTAGCTCCGCACATCGCTTCCATCTCCTCCAAGAGGATCTCCACCTTCTCCATGGGCAAACTACACTCCATCTTCTTTGAGTCTATTTGTATCCCCAGAAAAAAAAGCCTTGTCACTGGCCCCTCCGTCTTTTCCTTTGCCAAGGGAACCCTGGATTCACCGGCTATGTGCGTGAAAGTCTTCAGGATGTATCCACATGCTTCGCCACCTTCAGGCTTCTGATAGAAAGCTGAACATGAAGAGGAACTTCATCTTTCAGCATGACGACCCAAAGCATACATCCAAATCAACAAAGGAATGGCTTCACCAGAAGAAGATTAAAGTTTTGGAATGGCCCAGCCAGAGCCCAGACCTGGACCCGATTGAAAATCTGTGGGGTGATCTGAAGAGGGCTGTGCACAGGAGATGCCCCCGCAATCTGACAGATTTGGAGTGTTTTTGCAGAGAAGAGTGGGCAAATCTTGCCAAGTCACAAAGTGCCATGCTGATAGACTCATACCCAAAAAGACTGAGTGCTGTAATAAAATCAAAAGGTGCTTCAACAAAGTATTAGTTTAAGGGTGTGCATACTTATACAACCATATTATTTTATTTTTATATTTTTTCTTCCCTCTACCTAAAAGATTTCAGTTTGTTTTTCAATTGAGTTGTACAGTTTATAGGTCACATTAAAGGTGGAAAAAGTTCTGAAATGATTTATCTTTGTCTAATTTTTTTTACAGCACAGAAACCTGACATTTTAACAGGGGTGTGTAGACTTTTTATATCCACTGTATTAATGTGTTACGCGTCTCGCATGTATTTTCCGTTATTTGTAATAGTATATTTTGTATTTCGTTCGTTGCTGTGTGAAAGTGCAGTGTTTTGCCTGGTCCGGGGTCTTGTAGTCTTGTTTTAATTTTTTTCGCCGCCCATTTTTTTTCTCGCTTAGGCAACTTTCGTGTGATGAAAGTTGTTGAAATCACATTTAAATCGCATTGCACCTCACTCCCAGACGTCCTGGCTGTTCCCCAGTGCTTTGTGTGATTTTTTTGTTGTATTTCTTTGTATTTTTTTGTGTGTTTTTATTGTTTCTTTATTGTTTGCGGTTCGGCCGTTAACCTCGTATTTTTGCTCTGTCGTATTTTTTTTTTCTAAGTCACGCATCTTGTTAAGCGGCATGGTAAAGCGATGCGCGTTTGGCAGTGTTTTGCGTGGTCCGGGGTCGTGTAGCCTCGTTTTCCATTTTTTCAACCCCCATTTCTTTTTCTTACTTAGGCGATTTTCGTGTGGTGAAAGTCATCAAAATCGGTTTAAATTCACGTTGCATCTCACTCCCAGACGTCCTGCCTGTCCCCCCTGTGCTGTGGGTGATATTTTTTTTTGTATTTATTTGTATTTTCTTTGAGTTTTTTTAATGTTCGTGGTTCGACAGTTAACCTAGTATTTTTGCTATCTCGTATTTTTTTTTTCAAAGTCGCGCGTCTCGTATTTTTTTTTCTAAGTTCTGCGTTTGTCAAGTGCTAGAAGGCTAATGCGATTGCGCGTTTTACTAACACTAAGTGTTTTGTGGCTAAGTCCTGCGTGTTTAATTGCCTTAACAGCTCGCCTCGCTAAGTGTTACGTGTCAACGGCTTGCCTCGCTTCGCAAGGCTTGCAGCGATGGTCACCTTTGGCGCTCATCGCCTAACTCGGACGCACCACGCGAAGTGTGACGACGTCTCGCAGTTTGACAACTATTATATGTGATATGTATATATTCTTGTTCCTGTATAAAATCATACAAATAGTATGCGCTTGGATCTGCCCTCTGTAGCTCATGAAGACACCGACTCTGCTGTACATTTTCATACTAGCCAGTCAGTGACTATCTCTCAGCAATCGACTCTGCTGTACATACTAGCCAGTCAGTGACTATCTCTAAGCAACCGACTCTGCTGTACATTTTCATACTAGCCAGTCAGTGACTATCTCTCAGCAATCGACTCTGCTGTACATACTAGCCAGTCAGTGACTATCTCTAAGCAACCGACTCTGCTGTACATTTTCATACTAGCCAGTCAGTGACTATCTCTCAGCAATCGACTCTGCTGTACATACTAGCCAGTCAGTGACTATCTCTAAGCAACCGACTCTGCTATACATTTTCATACTAGCCAGTCAGTGACTATCTCTCAGCAATATTCTCCAATATGCTTATTGCCTAATTTGAAACACTACACTTCAGAATCTGTGTCTTCATGAGCTGCAGAGGGCTGACTCATGTAGGTGTCATTTCTATGATTTTAGGCAGAGCTTGTTAATAAAACAATGTATATAAATGTAAATACACTGCTCAAAAAAATAAAGGGAACACTAAAATAACACATCCTAGATCTGAATGAATTAAATATTCTTATGAAATACTTTGTTCTTTACATAGTTGAATGTGCTGACAACAAAATCACACAAAAATTAAAAAATGGAAATCACATTTTTCAACCCATGGAGGTCTGGATTTGGAGTCACCCCCATTATGAGAGTGGAAAAACACACTACAGGCTGATCCAACTTTGATGTAATGTCCTTAAAACAAGTCAACATGAGGCTCAGTAGTGTGTGTGGCCTCCACGTGCCTGTATGACCTCCCTACAACGCCTGGGCATGCTCCTGATGTGGTGGCGGATGGTCTCCTGAGGGATCTCCTCCAAGACCTGGACTAAAGCATCTGCCAACTTCTGGACAGTCTGTGATGCAACGTGACGTTGGTGAATGGAGCGAGACATGATGTCCCAGATGTGCTCAATTGGATATAAGTCTGGGGAACGGGCGGGCCAGTCCATAGCATCAATGCCTTTGTCTTGCAGGAACTGCTGATACACTCCATCCACATGAGGTCTAGCATTGTCTTGCATTAGGAGGAACTCAGGGCCAACCACACTAGCATATGGTCTCACAAGGGGTCTGAGGATCTCATCTCGGTACCTATTGGCAGTCAGGCTATCTCTGGCGAGCACATGGAGGGCTGTGTGGCCCCCCAAAGAAATGCCACCCCACACCATTACTGATCCACTGCCAAACCAGTCATGCTGGATGATGTTGCAGGCAGCAGAACGTTCTCCACAGCGTCTCCAGACCCTGTCACGTCTGTCACATGTGCTCAGTGTGAACCTGCTTTCATCTGTGAAGAGCACAGGGCGCCAGTGGCAAATTTTCCAATCTTGGTGTTCTCTGGCAAATGCCAAACATACTGCACGGTGTTGGGCTGTAAGCACAACCCCCACCGGTGGATGTCGGGCCCTCATACCACCCTCATGGAGTCTGTTTCTGACCGTTTGAGCAGACACATGCACATTTGTGACCTGCTGGAGGTCATTTTGCAGGGCTATGGCAGTGCTCTTCCTTTTCCTCCTTGCACAAAGGCGGAGGTAGCGGTCCTGATGCTGCGTTGTTGCCCTCATACGGCCTCCTCCACATCTCCTTATGTACTGCCTTGTCTCCTGGTAGCGCCTTCATGCTCTGGACACTACACTGACAGACACAGCAAACCTTCTTGCCACAGCTCGAAATTGATGTGCTATCCTGGATGAGCTGCACTACCTGAGCCACTTGTGTGGGTTGTAGACTCTGTCTCATGCTACCACTAGAGTGAAAGCACCGCCAGCATTAAAAAGTGACCAAAACATCAGCCAGAAAGCATAGGAACTGAGAAGTGGTCTGTGGTCACCACCGGCAGAATCACTCCTTTATTGGGGGTGTCTTGCAAATTGCCCATAATGTCCACCTGTTGTCTATCCCATTTGCACAACAGCATGTGAAATTGATTGTCACTCAGTGTTGCTTCCTAAGTGGACAGTTTGATTTTACAGAAGTGTGATTGACTTGGAGTTACATTGTGTTGTTTAAGTGTTCCCTTTATTTTTTTGAGCAGTGTAGATTCATAGGTATATTGTGTTCCTAGGGAAATCTTCCATGTCCCTTTAACTTTTTTGCTACTGCTGTCTCAGAAGGTTGTGTCTTTGTAAACTAATGAGCTTTCCAGTAGATCTAATGAAAGCGCTGTAGCTCATACTCTCCCAATGTGCAGATAGAAACTTCCTCAACAAGTAAAACATCCTCCCATCTCAGGAAGTAGATCCAAAAATGGTACATTGCACTGCCGCAAAAGGACATATAAAAGGCATTTTTTTAACATGTATTTTAAGCCATATGGAATAGAAACAATGTAAAAAGCCCTAGTTATAAAGTGTATTTGTAACTTAGCAGTGTGTACGGTGTTGAGCTGCAGAGACGTGCGCAATACGAGCGCTAACCACAGTAACCAGAGACGGCGGAGGTGCAGGTTACATATCAATGTTTAAGGAAATGAGCCGGGTCTCCTGAGCATGTAACAGCCACCCTATTAGTTACAAAGAGGAGTGAACATGGTAAAGGAAGTTGCACATTAAATTTATGTTCAGAAAGACCTGATCTGCAATGGTTGTTGACCTTAGAGAACCTTCACATGGCAACATCTTATTAAATGTATATCTGAATGTCACTGTTTTTACCTTTTTCTAATCTAACACATACTGGTTGTATCAGAATCATACATTACATTGAGTCATTATATACGCACTAGTCGCTTACCCTTCAAGGTATAATATTTAATTTTTCTGTTGCCCCCTCCGTCTCTTACCCTACATCTCCTTTGTCTCTCCCCCCCCCCGTCTACCCTGTGTCTCTCCCACCCCCTCATTTGTTTCTTTCCCCCTCTCCCCCTCCCCTGTGTCTCTCCCCTCCCTTCCCCCTCTCAATCCCTGTGCCGCTTTACCCCTCCCTCCCCTTTGTCTCTTTCCCTCCCTCTCTCCCCTGTGTCTCTTTCCTCCTCTCTCTCCCCTGTGTCTCTTCCCCCCTCTCCCTCCCATGTGTCTCTTCCCCCCTCTCCCTACCCTGTGTCTCCCCCCCCCGCCTCCCATGTGTCTCTTCCCCCCCATCTCCTTTGTCTGTCCCCCCCCTCTACCCTGTGTCTCTCCCACCCCCTCATTTGTTTCTTTCCCCCTCTCCCCCTCCCCTGTGTCTCTCCCCTCCCTTCCCCCTCTCAATCCCTGTGCCGCTTTACCCCTCCCTCCCCTTTTTCTCTTTCCCCCTCTCTCTCCCCTGTGTCTCTTTCCCCCTCTCTCTCCCCTGTGTCTCTTCCCCCCTCTCCCTCCCATGTGTCTCTTCCCCCCTCTCCCTCCCCTGTGTCTCCCCCCCCTCTGCCTCCCATGTGTCTCTTCCCCCTCTCCCTCCCCTATGTCTTCTTCCCACCATCTCCTTCCCCTGTGTCTCTTTCTCCCTCCCTCCCATGTGTCTCCTATCCTTCTCTCCCTCCCCTGTGTCTTCTTCCCCCTCTCCCTCCCCTATGTCTTCTTCCCATCATCTCCTTCCCCTGTGTCTCTTTCTCCCTCCCTCCCATGTGTCTCTTCCCCCTCCCTCCCCTGTGTCTTTACCCCGCCTCCTTCCCTTGTGTCTTTGCCCCCTTTCCTCCCCTGTGTCTCTTTCCCCCCTCTCCCTCCCCTGTGTCTCTTTACCCCCTCTCCGTCACCTGTGTCTCTTCCCCCCTCTCCCTCCCCTGTGTTTCATTCCCCCTCTCTCCCTTGTCTGTGTTGCCTTCCCCCATCTCCCACCTGTTTCTTTCCCTCCTCCCCTGTGTCTCTTTCACCCTCTCCATCCCCTGTGTCTCTTTCCCCTCTCTCCCTCCCATGTGCCTCCTTCCCCCCATCTCCCTCTACGGTGTCTCATTTCGCCCTCTCGGTCTCCCCTGTGTCTCTTTCTCCCCCTCTCCCTCCCCTGTGTCTCTTTCCCGGCCTCTCCCTCCACCGTGATTTGTTCCCCCCTCCCTCCCCTGTGTCTCCTTCACCCATCTCCCTCCCCTGTGTCTCTTTACCCCCTCTCTGTCCCCTGTGTCTGTTCCTTCCCTTCCTCCCCTGTGTCTCTTCCCCCCTCTTGGTCCTGTGTCTACTTCCCCCCTCTCCCTCCCCTTTGTCTCCTTCCATTTCCCTCCCCTGTGTCTCCTATCCCCCTCTCCCTCCACTGTGTCTTCTTCCCTCCTCTCCCTCCCCTGTCTTCTTCCCACCATCTCCTTCCCCTATGTCTCTTTCCCCCTCCCTCCCATGTGTCTCTTCCCCCTCCCTCCCCTGTGTCTTTACCCCGCCTCCTTCCCTTGTGTCTTTGCCCCCTTTCCTCCCCTGTGTCTCTTTCCCCCCTCTCCCTCCCCTGTGTCTCTTTACCCCCTCTCCGTCACCTGTGTCTCTTCCCCCCTCTCCCTCCCCTGTGTTTCATTCCCCCTCTCTCCCTTGTCTGTGTTGCCTTCCCCCATCTCCCACCTGTTTCTTTCCCTCCTCCCCTGTGTCTCTTTCACCCTCTCCATCCCCTGTGTCTCTTTCCCCTCTCTCCCTCCCATGTGCCTCCTTCCCCCCATCTCCCTCTACGGTGTCTCATTTCGCCCTCTCGGTCTCCCCTGTGTCTCTTTCTCCCCCTCTCCCTCCCCTGTGTCTCTTTCCCGGCCTCTCCCTCCACCGTGATTTGTTCCCCCCTCCCTCCCCTGTGTCTCCTTCACCCATCTCCCTCCCCTGTGTCTCTTTACCCCCTCTCTGTCCCCTGTGTCTGTTCCTTCCCTTCCTCCCCTGTGTCTCTTCCCCCCTCTTGGTCCTGTGTCTACTTCCCCCCTCTCCCTCCCCTTTGTCTCCTTCCATTTCCCTCCCCTGTGTCTCCTATCCCCCTCTCCCTCCACTGTGTCTTCTTCCCTCCTCTCCCTCCCCTGTCTTTTTCCCACCATCTCCTTCCCCTATGTCTCTTTCCCCCTCCCTCCGATGTGTCTCTTCCCACCATCTCCCCCCTGTGTCTCTGTCCCCTCCCCTGTGTCTCTTTCCCCCCTCTCCCTCCCCTGTGTCTCTTCCCCCGCCCCTGTGCCTACTTCCCCGCATCTCCCTCCCCTGTGTCTCATCTCCCCCTCTCTCCCTCCCCTGTGTCTCTTTCCCCCCACTCCATCCCCTGTGTCTCTTCCCCTTCTCTCCCACCCCTGTGCCTCCTTCCCCCATCTCCCTCCCCTGTGTCTTATTTCCCCCTCTCTCTCCCATGTGTCTTCCCCCCTCTCCCTCCCATGTGTCTCTTCCCTTCCGTGTGTCTTCTTCCCACATTTCCCTCCCGTGTTTCCTTCCCCCCTCTCCCTCCCCTGCTCCTTCTTTCCTCCCATCATCCCTCCCCTGTGTCTCTTTCTCCCTCCCCTGTGTCTCTTTCCCCACCTCCTTTCCCTGTGTCTCTGCCCCCTTCCTCCCCTGTGTCTCTTTCCCCCTCCCTTCCCTGTGTCTCTTTCCCCCTCCATCCCCTGTGTCTCTTTCCCCCTCTCACTCCCCTGTGTCTCTTTATCCCCTCTCCGTCCCCTATGTCTGTTCCCCCTACCTACCCAGTGTCTCTTCCCCCAATCCCTCCCCTGTGTCTCTTTCCCCCATCTCCCTCCCCTGTGTCTCTTTACCCCTTCTCTGTCCCCTGTGTCTGTTCCCTCCCCCTTCCTCCCCTGTGACTCTTCCCCCATCTTGGTCTTGTGTCTTCTTCCCTCCCTCGCCCTCCACGGTGTCTCCTTCCATCTCCCTCCCCTGTGTCTCCTATCCCCCTCTCCCTCCCCTGTGTCTTCTTTCCCCCTATCCCTCCCCTGTCTTCTTCCCACCATCTCCTTCCCCTGTGTCTCTTTCCCCCTCCCATGTGTCTCTTCCCCCCATCTCCCCCATTTGTGTCTCTTCTCCCTCTCTCCCTCCCCTGTGCCTCCTTCCCCCATCTCCCTCTCCTGTGTCTCTTTCTCCCCCTCTCCCTCCCCTGTGTCTCTTCCCCCTCCCTCCCCTGTGTCACTTCCCCCCATCCCCCCTGTGTCTCTTCCCCCTCTCTCCCTCCCCTGTGCCTCCTTCCCCCATCTCCCTCTCCTGTGTCTCTTTCTCCCCCTCTCCCGTGTCTCTTCCCCCCTCCCTCCCCTGTGTCTCCTTCACCCATCTCCCTCCCCTGTGTCTCTTTACCCCCTCTCTGTTCCCTGTGACTGCTCTCCCCCTTCCTCCCCTGTGTCTCTTCCCCCTCTTGGTCCTGTGTCTACTTCACCCCTCTCCCTCCCCTATGTCTCCTTCCATCTCCCTCCTCTGTGTCTCCTATCCCCCTCTCCCCCCACTGTGTCTTCTTCCCCCTTCTCCCTCCCCTGTCTTCTTCCCACCATCTCCTTCCCCTATGTCTCTTTACCCCTCCCTCCGATGTGTCTCTTCCCCCCATCTCCCCCCTGTGTCTCTGTCCCCTCCCCTGTGTCTCTTTCCCCCCTCTCCCTCCTCTGTGTCTCCTTCCCCTCCCCTGTGCCTCCTTCCCCCCATCTCCCTCCCCTGTGTCTCATCTCCCCCTCTCTCCCTCCCCTGTGTCTCTTTCCCCCCACTCCGTCCCCTGTGTCTCTTCCCCTTCTCTCCCTCCCCTGTGCCTCCCCCCTCTCCCTCCCATGTGTCTCTTCCTTTCCGTGTGTCTTCTTCCCACATTTCCCTCACCTGTGTTTCCTTCCCCCCTCTCCCTCCCCTGCTCCTTCTTACCTCCCATCTCCCTCCCCTGTGTCTCTTTCTCCCTCCCTCCCCTGTGTCTCTTTCCCCCACCTCCTTTATTATTATTATCTTTATTTATATCGCGCCAACATATTCCGTAGCGCTGTACAGGGGTTGAGTACATAGCAGAAAACAAATTAAACACCTTGTAAAGAATGGAGGGCCCTGTTTTTGAGCATAAAATCAAATGTACTCCTTTCCCTGTGTCTCTGCCCCCTTCCTCCCCTGTGTCTCTTTCCCCCTCCCTTCCCTGTGTCTCTTTCCCCCTCTCACTCCCCTGTGTCTCTTTATCCCCTCTCCGTCCCCTATGTCTGTTCCCCCTACCTACCCCGTGTCTCTTCCCCCAATCCCTCCCCTGTGTCTCTTTCCCCCATCTCCCTCCCCTGTGTCTCTTTACCCCTTCTCTGTCCCCTGTGTCTGTTCCCCCCCTTCCTCCCCTGTGAATCTTCCCCCATCTTGGTCTTGTGTCTACTTCCCCCCCTCGCCCTCCACGGTGTCTCCTTCCATCTCCCTCCCCTGTGTCTCCTATCCCCCTCTCCCTCCCCTGTGTCTTGTTCCCCCCTCTCCCTCCCCTGTCTTCTTCCCACCATCTCCTTCCCCTGTGTCTCTTTCCCCCTCCTATGTGTCTCTTCCCCCCATCTCCCCCCTGTGTCTCTTTCACCCCTCTCCCTCCCCTGTGTCTCTTCCCCCTCTCTCCCTCCCCTGTGCCTCCTTCCCCCATCTCCCTCTCCTGTGTCTCTTTCTCCCCCTCTCCCTCCCCTGTGTCTCTTCCCCCTCCCTCCCCTGTGTCTCTTCCCCCTCCATCCCCTGTGTCTCTTCCCCCTCCCTCCCCTGTGTCTCCTTCACCCATCTCCCTCCCCTGTGTCTCTTTACCCCCTCTCTGTTCCCTGTGTCTGCTCTCCCCCTTCCTCCCCTGTGTCTCTTCCCCCTCTTGGTCCTGTGTCTACTTCCTCCCCTCTCCCTCCCCTGTGTCTCCTTCCATCTCCCTCCCCTGTGTCTCCTATCCCCCTCTCCCTCCCCTGTGTCTTGTTCCCCCCTCTCCCTCCCCTGTCTTCTTCCCACCATCTCCTTCCCCTGTGTCTCTTTCCCCCTCCCATGTGTCTCTTCCCCCCATCTCCCCCCTGTGTCTCTTTCACCCCTCTCCCTCCCCTGTGTCTCTTCCCCCTCTCTCCCTCCCCTGTGCCTCCTTCCCCCATCTCCCTCTCCTGTGTCTCTTTCTCCCCCTCTCCCTCCCCTGTGTCTCTTCCCCCTCCCTCCCCTGTGTCTCTTCCTTTCCGTGTGTCTTCTTCCCACATTTCCCTCACCTGTGTTTCCTTCCCCCCTCTCCCTCCCCTGCTCCTTCTTTCCTCCCATCTCCCTCCCCTGTGTCTCTTTCTCCCTCCCTCCCCTGTGTCTCTTTCCCCCACCTCCTTTTCCTGTGTCTCTGCCCCCTTCCTCCCCTGTGTCTCTTTCCCCCTCCCTTCCCTGTGTCTCTTTCCCCCTCTCACTCCCCTGTGTCTCTTTATCCCCTCTCCGTCCCCTATGTCTGTTCCCCCTACCTACCCCGTGTCTCTTCCCCCAATCCCTCCCCTGTGTCTCTTTCCCCCATCTCCCTCCCCTGTGTCTCTTTACCCCTTCTCTGTCCCCTGTGTCTGTTCCCCCCCTTCCTCCCCTGTGACTCTTCCCCCATCTTGGTCTTGTGTCTACTTCCCCCCCTCGCCCTCCACGGTGTCTCCTTCCATCTCCCTCCCCTGTGTCTCCTATCCCCCTCTCCCTCCCCTGTGTCTTGTTCCCCCCTCTCCCTCCCCTGTCTTCTTCCCACCATCTCCTTCCCCTGTGTCTCTTTCCCCCTCCTATGTGTCTCTTCCCCCCATCTCCCCCCTGTGTCTCTTTCACCCCTCTCCCTCCCCTGTGTCTCTTCCCCCTCTCTCCCTCCCCTGTGCCTCCTTCCCCCATCTCCCTCTCCTGTGTCTCTTTCTCCCCCTCCCCTGTGTCTCTTCCCCCTCCCTCCCCTGTGTCTCTTCCCCCTCCATCCCCTGTGTCTCTTCCCCCCTCCCTCCCCTGTGTCTCCTTCACCCATCTCCCTCCCCTGTGTCTCTTTACCCCCTCTCTGTTCCCTGTGTCTGCTCTCCCCCTTCCTCCCCTGTGTCTCTTCCCCCTCTTGGTCCTGTGTCTACTTCCTCCCCTCTCCCTCCCCTGTGTCTCCTTCCATCTCCCTCCCCTGTGTCTCCTATCCCCCTCTCCCTCCCCTGTGTCTTGTTCCCCCTCTCCCTCCCCTGTCTTCTTCCCACCATCTCCTTCCCCTGTGTCTCTTTCCCCCTCCCATGTGTCTCTTCCCCCCATCTCCCCCCTGTGTCTCTTTCACCCCTCTCCCTCCCCTGTGTCTCTTCCCCCTCTCTCCCTCCCCTGTGCCTCCTTCCCCCATCTCCCTCTCCTGTGTCTCTTTCTCCCCCTCTCCCTCCCCTGTGTCTCTTCCCCCTCCCTCCCCTGTGTCTCTTCCCCCATCCCTCCCCTGTGTCTCTTCCCCCCTCCCTCCCGTGTCTCCTTCACCCATCTCCCTCCCCTGTGTCTCTTTACCCCCTCTCTGTTTCCTGTGTCTGCTCTCCCCCTTCCTCCCCTGTGTCTCTCCCCCCTCTTGGTCCTGTGTCTACTTCCTCCCCTCTCCCTCCCCTGTGTCTCCTTCCATCTCCCTCCCCTGTGTCTCCTATCCCCCTCTCCCTCCACTGTTTCTTTTTCCCCCCTCTCCCTCTCCTGTCTTCTTCCCACCATCTCCTTCCCCTGTGTCTCTTTCCCCCTCCCTCCCATGTGTCTCTTCCCCCATCTCCCCCCCTGTGTCTCTCCCCCCTCTGTGTCTCTTCCCCCTCTCTCCCTCCCCTGTGCCTCCTTCCCCCCATCTCCCTCTCCTGTGTCTCATTTCCACCTCTCTGTCTCCCCTGTGTCTCTTTCTCCCCCTCCCCCTCCCCTGTGTCTCTTTCCTGGCCTCTCCCTCCACCGTGTTTCTTCCCCCCCTCTCCCTCCCCTGTGTCCCCTTCCCCCATCTCACTCCCCTGTGTCTCCTTTACCCCTCTCCTGTGTCTCTTTCTCCCCCTCTCCCTCCCCTGTGACTCTTTCCTGGCCTCTCCCTCCACCGTGTTTCTTCCCGCCCTCTCCCTCCCCTGTGTCCCCTTCCCCCCATCTCACTCCCCTGTGTCTCCTTTACCCCTCTCCTGTGTCTCTTTCCCCCCTCCCTCCCCTGTGTCTCTTCCCCTCCTTTCCCTTCCCTGTGTCTCCTTCTCCTCCCCTCCCTCCCTTGCCCCCCCCCCCTTGTTTCTCCTTCCCCCCATCTCCTTCCCCTTTGCACATGCCCGGTTCTCGGGGCGCAATGCGCACATGCAGCATTCGGCACACACTGCACATGCGCTGGTCTCGGTAAGCAATGCGTATGTGCAGCTCTCGCCATGCACTGCGAGTTTGTGTGTCGCCATTACGACAACTATATATGTGATACAAACATATTTTATTTAAAATGAAAACTTGTTTTCCACCTCCACCCCGCCCCCCCCGAGCTGCTCACATAGGCACAGGGAACCTACCAATAGAAACACTGCATTGGAGTACAGATTTTAACTCTTTACTAACCTGCAAGCCAACAGCAGCTCAATGCAGAGATCTACAGATCAGTGTCTGGCTCCTCCTGCTTCCTTCTAAAGGGGGACTACACATCCCATGATTCTTTCCTGCACAAACTGCTGTCACTGATTGTTACAATGTATTAAAATGTATTAGCTGTCTGTGATTGCCCAAAATAAATTATGAATTTTAGGCTAATTTAGCAGGGGCGTTAAGCAACTGCTTGCTAACTCAAGAGATTTAGCAGACATCAGGGTGAATTTGTTAGTGATTATTTTGGTATTTTGTTCATGCAAAAAATGTTTTCATACTCTACTGATTCTCCTCTATCAGATGCATTCATAATCCAGGAAATTTAGATATGCCTTTAAAAGGCCACTATGGTCATTTTGTTTGTATACGGCTTTTTGAATAACTAAACATGATAATGTATAAAATGTTTTTAGACAGTAAAAAAAAACATTTTTCTCTTTTATATGCAATTATCCTTTGCTGCAGGCCTCCATTTTCATTACTAGACTGCTTCTGTCTGTGTCCCTGTTTATTAATGAGCTTTGCATTAGTCCTAATGAGAACATTGGCAGTCAAAGCTGCCACATTACCATTGTGTAGATAGAAGCTTTCTCTCCTCTTTCAGAAAGCTGCATAATTGCTTGTTAAAGGCATATTTAAGTTTCATGGATTATGAATGCATCTGATAGAGGATAATCAGTAGTGTATGCGAAATTTTTGCATTATAAAATACCGAAATAAACATTAATATACTTAAGTTTTCTGGCAGTTGATTTTGAGAAGGAATGCCCCTGAAAATTCTAGCTACTGTAAATGACTTATTCTGGGTACAGCTTCCATGAAAGAGCTCACATGTCATTAAAGGATCACTGTAGTCATATATTTTAAATATATTGTTTTAAAAAGCAATACTCGAAAGAAAGGAAAATGGTTTAATAAAATAATACTAAAACATTCCATTTAATATATTTTATGTGCAATTATGCTATAGTGGACGCTTCTAGTTTAGTTTCTACTAATCTGCTTCCTGAGTTGTCTGGAGACTTTGAATGCAGAGGGAACTTCTATCTGGAAAATGTGGCATCTAAAACTGCAAGTGCCTTTATTGTTATTAATGGAAAACTCATTAATTAACAAGGATGCCTCTCCTGAATCTGCAAGAAAGTAGAGAAGTTTGCAGTAAAGAATAGTTCCAGATAAAGACAATAAAATATTTTGCCCATTATCAAGTTTAGCTATTTAATAATCGATAGAAAATAAAGTGATCCTTTAAACTGACACAGGGGAGATTCCAGATATTAGAAAGAGATCACAGTCGGTCTAGGTGGATCTAAAAGATTGATTATCAGGTAAAATTGTTTCAATTTAGTTCTGTTGAAATAAATTGTTTAATTTACATTTAACCTATAAAGATTTTTTTACATAAAGTTTAAAAAGTGATATTTAGCATATTCTTCATTCACATATCAGCAATGCAAAACAGACTATTCTGACACATTTAACAATATTAATTTAATATACATTAGGCAAGAATTACATTTTTCTTTGGTATACATGTATTGGGGTTCTTAGGACGTCCGTGGTTGTGGATAGTTGCCCGCATCAGGTGAAGATTAGAGTTAGGGGCCATGGGGTAATGATTATGGGAGTCATTATGGGCCCCTATGGGTGATAGGATTAGGCACTAACAGCCTTATTAAATTGCGATTTGGTCAATTGAATAGGGCTCTTTATAAGTACATAGCATACTTTTTTACAGAAGTTTTTAGTTAGTGAAGACCTTGCTTTTGGACAGAAGTTCACTAACTAAAAACATCTGTAAAAAAAAGATATGCTGTGTGCTTATATAGAGCCCTTTTCAATTGGCCAAATTGCAATTTAATAAGGCTGTTAGTTGTTAGGGGCATTGGGTATCATCATTGACCTCCATATTCCATGGGACTTTGGTGTTAAGGAGGTTGAGGGTCATCATGGTTCGGGGAACTTCATTTGTGACAGCAACAGGAAACGGTATGCCATTTATGTTTAAGATTTAGATTTAATGTGTTTGTTTAATATGTTTTATTTTGTGATTTATTTTTCATTGTACTGTGGTCCTGATCGCAGATTATTCTCACTAGGGCTTAGTAATGTATTAACCTCACCAAATTTCTACCTGGCTTTAAAATATGCTTTTAGTTTCAAATGTCCTGACTTTCAGTCTACTTAAGAACGAGCTCCCAAGGCTTTTTGTATGAGTTTTATGTTCTGTTTGTTTGAATTAAAAGAAAGAGCACCATAGTTACTGTCATTTATTATTACAGTACAGGGGGATTATTATAATTACATTGTATTAGGATTATTACCATATTTGAGCCATTATAGTAATAATATTGTTATTATTATTATTCATCAAGTATCTGACTTACATACAAATCCGACTTAAGGACGTTCTCAGGAATATATTGTATCCTTAACCCGGTGACCCCCATTATTATTGTTATTATTCATCAGGGACCCAACTTACATATAAATTCGACTTAATAACTTTCTCAAGAATAGATCTTGTCCTTAACCCAGCAGCCCCTGTATTATTATTATTATTATTTGACTTAATAACTTTCTCAGGAACATATCTTGGCCATTCACCTGGCAGCCACCTGTATTATTATTATTAATATTCATCAGGGACCCGTTTTACATACAAATCCGTCTTAAGAACGTTCTCACGAATGGATCCTGTACTTAAACCAGGGACCAACTGTATTATTATTATAATTATTATTAGTATTCATCAGGAATCCAACTTACATACAAATTCGACTTAAGAACATTCTCAGGAATGGATCTTGTGCTTAACCCATGGACCAACTGTATTATTATTATTATTCACCAGGCATCCGACTTAAGAATGTTCTCAGGTATGGATCTCGTCCTTAAACCAGGGACCAACTGTATTATTGTTATTCAGGGATCCGACTTAAATACAAATCCAACTTAAACATGTTATCAGGACCGGATCTGGTCCTTAATCCAGGGACCATCTGTATTATTATCATCATCATCATAATCTTTCTGAAACATGAACCTAGATAAATGCTTCCCCTAGTCCTATGGCAAATAAACACTATAAATGGCATGACCTTTATGATTGTTTTCCTTAATTACATTATGGGGTGTAGCTTTGCCTTCTCCCCCTCCTCAGACTAATTTGCCCCCTACAGAAGGTAGATTGGAGCCTGTTAGTCAGCAAGTCCCTGGCTGTGAGAGCTGGGTGTGGGTGACTTTAGCATCATCACAAGCTCTTCCCATCTGCTGCTGCAGCCATGTTTAGCTCTTTGTGAGGGGGTGGGAGGAGAGAGGGGGAGAGTGATGGAGGATGGTGGGAGAGAGCAGCCACACTGAAGCACAGCATCACAGTGAGTGGGGGCACTGAAATCAAACCAAGCCACAGAGGAGCAGCAAATAGAGCCTATCTGCTGCAGGAAGAAGCCAGAGAAAGCCCAGCAGGCTGCCCACTGCAGAGGACCATTGCTGGTATGTGGGACCTGCTCTTTTATATTTCTAGTGTTTTTGTCCCGTGGATCCTCCCACACTCTCCATTCATATATTATTTTGCGTGGATTGTAGAAGATCACACACATTGCAACAATGCATAATGTTCCAGACTAGTCAGTTATACCTTCTGTGGATGCTCTGTGATTAACCCCTTCAGAGCCCCCTGCTGCGATGGGTTGTGCAGCAGGTGCTCAGACAGGAAGGGCCGGGCTTAGCTGAGCCGAGCTGGGTGATCACAGACATCCGCAGCATCTGCTCAAACCCAAGCTGAAAAAAAGAGCTCAGACACGGGAGAGGTAAATATGAGCTGGGCACAGGGGGCAGCCATGATGTGGGACTGGGTGAGAGCAGCCATGGTATGGAGCAGCTCTGTATACTATCTAATATGGCTGCAGTGCAGCTAATGGGAACATTATTATCTGCAGTAGGGGGATGTAATGTGCAGTTATCGATATACAATCTAATTTGGCTGCAGTGGGGTAATATACAGTGTAGTTATCTATATACCATCTAATATGGCTGCACTGTGGTGATGTATTGTGCAGTTATCTATATACCATCTAATATGGCTGCAGTAGGGTGATGTACTGTGCAGTTATCTATATACCATCTAATATGGCTGCACTGAGGTGCAATACTGTGTAGCTCTCTATATACCATCTAATATGGCTGCAGTAGGGGGATGTACTGTGCAGTTATCTATATACAATCTAATATGGATGCACTGGGGTGATATACGGTGCACTTATCTATATGCCATCTAATATGGCTACATTGATGTGATTCACTGTTCAGTTATCTATATGCCATCTAATATGGCTGCACTGTGGTGCTGTACTGTGCAGTTATCTATATACCATATACTATTGCTGCAGTGGGGTAATATACTGTGTAGTTATCTATATACAATCTAATATGGCTGCACTGAGGTGCAATACTGTGTAGCTCTGTATATACCATCTAATATGGATGCACTGGGGTGATATCATGTGTAGTTATCTATATAACACCTAATATGGCTACATTGAGGTGATTCACTGTGCAGTTATCTATATACCATCAAATATGAATGGACTGGGGTAATATACTGTGCAGTTATCTATATACCACCTAATATGGATGCACTGCGGTGATATACTGTGTAGTTATCTATATGCCATCTAATATGGATGCACTGGGGTGATATACGGTGGAGTTATCAATATATAATCTAATATGGATGCACTGAGGTGATATCATGTGCGGTTATCTATATACTACCTAATGTGGCTGCGCTGAATTGAAAACACTTTGGGTTATCTATAGTCTATACATTATTCCACCTCTGTGAAGTTATATTAGTTATCTATAGACAGTCTAACTAAGGTGATATAGGAATAGTTATCTATATACAGTATGTATTGAGGTTGAAATGCTATGCAGTTATCAATCACATATAATAGTTGTCAAACTACGAGACGTTGTCATGCTTTGCCTGGTGTGTATGAGTTAGGCGATGAGCGCCTTTGCTTCCAATCCTTGCGAGGTGAGCCGTTAACACGTAGCACTTAGGCGATGAGCTGCAAACATCGCAAAGCAATGCGAGCCGTTAATGCGTAGTGTGGTTAGCAGTGAAGGCAATTATACACGCGGGACTCAGCCACCAAACAGTTAGTAAACACGGGATCGCCTTAGCCTGCACGCACTTGACAAATGCGGGACTTAGAAAAAAAAAATGACAAGACGCGGGCCTTTGAAAAAAAAATACGAGGTTAACGGTCGAACCGCAAAAATCCCCAAAACACAAAAAAATACAACAAAAACATTGCGCACAGCATGGGGGAACAGCCAGGACGTCTGGGAGTGAGTTGGAATGCGAATTTAAGCTGATTTGGACGACTTTCACCACTTGAAAATTGCCTAAGCGAGAAAAAAAATGGTGTCCCAAAAAATTAAAACGAGGCTACACGACCCTGGGCCGCGCAAAACACTGTCAAACGCGTAGCACTTTCACACAGGAACGTACAAACTACAAAATACACTATTACAAATAATGGAAAATGCTCGCGAGCCGAGGAACACATTAATAACATTACGAATCTACAATGCGCTTTACACAACTAAACCAATGGCTTTCCCTCGCGTACGCAGCCTATTTCTAATGCACAGTTGGGACATTCATTACACTTTAGCATCAGGTCACCAACATTCAAACTGTACATCATATGCTGCCTGGAAAATACAAACAGATTGCTAGCTCTTCAGGCTACTGATTGTTGGATATATTAATTACAAACAGGTAAAGTATATTAATTTTCCAAGAACTAACTCATAAAGATAAATATAAAACTCTCTTACTGATGAGTGACGAAGGTGCTCAGAGGAGCAAAAGTACACGAGAGGAGAGGCTCGCAATGAGCGCCGAAGGTCCTCAGAGTACAAAAACCTTGACATTGTGTGTCAAACAGCATTCCCATGGCGTCAAATTTTATTGCCCCGTCATTTTTGACGGGCAAGTTGCTAGTATAGTATAATATGGCTGCACTGGGAGAACATGCTTTGTATTTAGCTATATATCATCAAATATGGCTTCACTGGAGCTACATACTGTGGGATTGTCTTTATATTCTCAGTTATGGATGAACTGAGGTACATATGCTATGACGTCATTTAATAGGCTGCACTGAAGTGAAGTACTATGGGATTACCCATATAACATCTAATATGGCAGCACTGGTGTGAAGTACTGTGGATTATGTTCTATTTGCTCGAATGTGTTTGCACTGGTCTGAATATGCTATAACGCCATCTGATATTACTGTGTTAAAGTGAATTACTATGACATTATCAGTATTATGACTAGAGAGAGGTGATAATATTATGATGTCCCTCTTATAATGACTCTACAGGGGCAGTGAATGGAGGGGCCTGATCATTTGGGCCATTTCCTTGCAATTGAGGTGCCTGTAGGTGTGTATAAAAAGTAATGTGGTGAGAGCACACCTAGAGTGATCAAATTATTAGGTGTTCGGCAAATTTGTGTGATTTTGGGTAGAATAAAGATGTTATTTCTTGTCTGACTTTATAAAAGAAAGTTGCATTTTCTGTTCGGTTAAATCAGATGTAATATTTAGACACTGAAAGATATAGGGTTATCTACTTACTGGGGTGTGATTAGGGGCCTGGCACACACAGAGCCTGCAGATTATATCACATACATCTCCTGTAACTAAACACTGCTTATTATTTGGAGATGTAAAATTATATGGTGTTGATGTTTATCACAGGTGAGCGTTAAATATCAGTTTATGCCATAATATTGCTTATTAAACAGTTAAATATCAGGCAACTTAATGGATCAGCATAGCATAAATGTTTATTATAAATGGGATTTGGTAATTATACCACTATATATCTGTAGATTCATATTTTTTGCACGCGGCTCCAAACTTTAGTTACATGATTTCAAAGTATAGAGAAATATTTCTATTGGTAAGCTTTGTGTATATTAACAGTCCCAACATATTTCATATATATGAAAACCAATTGGGGAAATGTACTAGATGTGTAAAATAGCCTTCCAGCAAAAGTGGCCAGGCCAAACTTGGTTAAGGAATTTAAGCAAGCCTGGGATGAGCATATGGCTATGGGATACTGAGGGTTCCCTGGTGGTTCAGTGGTTAGGATTTGGTGCTTTCGACCCAGGTTTGATTCTAGTCAGGAAACCAGAAGGTCACACCACCCTTAAAGGGTTGGACCTGGTCAGTACTTGGATGGGAAACCACCTAGGAATACCAGGAGCTGTATGCTGTGGGCCACTGGGGAAAGGAACTGACAACCCTCTCCACTATCTCTGCCATGAATACCAAGTGGATCAGCATGGTGTGTTGCAGTACATGATGTCAGTGAGAATCGGACATGACTGAGTGATCCAAAAATACACACGTGGTATACTGAGATTTAATTAAGTTAAGTTTTAAGTAGATAAAATTGGCAGATTAGACAAGCCTTTCGGTTTTTAAATGCTGTCAGATCTATGCTTTTATGTCCAATCTCTATTGGACAATTCCATATCAAAATTCTGTTAGTACTAAATGAATTGTAGTAATTGTATCACATTCCACCATCAATGATAAGGACTTTGAAAAAGAGAAGAGCAGCTAATGGGAAAATTAGTGAGTTTCTACGTAAGGGTTATCTAAAAGTTCTCTGGATGTGGTAGGAGGATGATCTTTGTTGCTTTATAAACTTTCCTTAATAATACACTGGGCCTTGTCAGATCATTGTTCATATGTCCAACTAGTGCATGGGAATGAAGACGTTCTCCATATCTCTCTTTTGTATATCTGGGCAATTCTGTTGTGGAATAGAGTATTTCCAAATGGAGTGGTAATAAATAAATATATATATATATATATATATATATATATATATATATATACACGCATAGACAGGACTTTTATGTATGCAGATGATATTTTGTGCAAATGCTGTAGTAAGAAATGTCAGGGCAGTGTGCCGGATTTGCACAGCATTTCCTGGGATACAATGGATTACACATGGGCCCACAGCCTGGATGTGCGCATTGCCTATAGTACAACACTTCCTATTAACACATACAAAGACAGTACTATGCTATTTACTAAAATTGAATAATAATGGTTTGATGATTTGCATTCTCTGGTATTCGGTGACGCAACATCTATGTTTAATATTCTTGTTTACAGGATTCAGTATGTGACCCTTGAGAGGTCACTTTGAAACACAGGTCTGAAGTCCAGTACAAACCAAACTGTCTATTCTGACCAGTCTGACTACCTAAGCCTGGTTTAAATATCCCACAGAATGATCTTATGCTTAGCACATGTCTGCAGGAAAGCATTTACTAGTGTTTGAAGGCTGCTCCACTTATTTAATACCATTTCTATATATAAGTAGTACTTTCCAACATTTCCCCCAGATCTTCTCCAAGTTCAAATCATGACCCCTTGTTCTTGCATTCCTCATTTTCTGGAATATACTCCCTCCTAAACTCTATTACATCTCTCTTAATATTTGTTAATATTTATATAATATCACCCACTACCTTCTGTCCTTTAAGCTATATATAATAAGGACATGTTGTTTTTTCTTTTTGTTTTTAAAACTATAAACCATTTTATCTTCCCTCTTTGAGTTGTTTCCAATTTATTCCCACTTTTTGGGAGATACACTCTCCAGGACTGGACACAGTGCATTTGTCTGGTTTTATGCTCACTGTCTATTTAAAAAGGTCGGTCACAGATGATGAGGTCCTATTCCTGCCTGTTGGCACGGAAAGAAGTTCAAACTTTAAAAGTTAAATCTGCAAAAGAAACTAAAAAACTAAATAAGAAGGTGTAGTTCAAACAAATGCAGATGGGACTGAATATTCAATTTACAGCCCACTAGAAGGTAAACTTAGCCATTGTCTCAGTGGACAGGTGGTACTCTGCCCAGATATAGGTGCGCACCAGTGCCCAAAACATGGCAGAACTAGTCACAGTAAATTAGGCAAGATTAGAGGAATAGATTTATAGTAAGGCTTAGGACCTCTCTTTTTCAACTGTTAATTCTTCTTCCAATATAATATTGCATCTTATTGGCTTTTACTGCATCTTTGCTGTATTATTTGCCTACCTTTAAACCATCTGTTCCTTTCCTCATTGTCATTGTCATCAAAATGCTACATACCAGGATATATTCTGCAACTTTTCATACCATAAGTGCATAATTTTGCATTTATCAGCATTAATTAGAGCAAGAACATGAGGATATATATCCTAATGTGAATGAGAACTCTCATATTCCAATTCCTGTCTATGGGCCTCATTCAAATGCGATTTGGACAATTGAATAGAGCTCTATATAAGCACAGAGCATATTTTTTTACAGAAGTTTTTAGTTAGTGAAGACCTTGCTTTTGGATAAAAGTTCACCAACTAATAACGTCTGTAAAAAAAATGTCCTTTGCTTATATAGAGCCCTATGCAATTGGCCAAATCTCATTTGAATGAGGCCCTATGAAACCTACTCAGTGACCAACATTAGACATTATAAAATATACAAATTAGAAAATAGCTAAATGGAATAATTGACAAGATAAGTAAACAAGCACAAAGAGGAAGGTTTGTATACTGAATTAATACATGTATATAGCTATACCTCGTTTAACGCTGTAGATCGGTTCCAGGCAATATGGGGCCTCATTCAATTGTGATATAACCAATTGAATAGGGCTATATATAAGCACATAGCATATTTTGTTACAGAAGTTTTTAGTTAGTAAAGACCTTTTGGATAGAAGTTCAATAACTAAAAATTTCTGTAAAAAAAATATACTCTGTGCTTATATAGAGCCCTATTCAATTGGCCAAATCGCAATTGAATGAGGCCCTAGGAGTGCTAAGCGAAACAGCTCTAAACGGGCAGTTTAACATGGGGAAGATAGGGGAACTCATGAAAAAAACACCAAATTTCAATTGAAATGTAAACTTTTTGGGTTTTATATGAACTTCAAAGAAACAGCGCTAACACAAACGGAACATTAGCAGAAATATAAACTTTAAATTATTGATGTTGAAGCTTCTGGGTCATCCTGAATTCTGTTTTCTTCAGAGTTATAGCGAATCTGAGTGTGAAAAGCGGGGTCCGGCAGGCAAAAACAGCGTTATATCAGGGCAATGCTATAGAAAATCTGTGCGTAAAAAGGGATCTGGCAGGAAAAAAACGCGCTATAGCGGGATTTAGTATTAAAAGGGGTCTGGCAGGAAAAACAGCGCTATAGTGAATCAGCTCTAAACAGGGTAGCTTTAAGCGGGGTATACCTGTATGTTTTATAATTTAAGTGTTATAATCTGCACTACATGGGTTAAAATGCATTCCCTGTGTTCTTTATCGCATTGATAAAGGAATTAATTGTCTGGATAGGATTTGTAGATCAGGTGATATAGGCAATAAAAATATTTGAGATTCCTGTCATTCCATGGCATACAACCCTGCATATAAATGACAGTCTAACTTTGGTGAAATGTAATATATAAAGACAGCGCAGGATCTGTGTTCCAAGATACAGTATATTAAATATAAAAAAATAAAATAGATTATATATATATATATATATATATATATATATATATACAGAATATAACAGCACTGCCAACTGATTACATACTGTGGAAAGCTTTTTGATGACCTTGAAAAGCTTTGGTAAGAACTTGTGATATTCTAGTTTGTGATTTTGAGACCTTTGGACCGGTTTTGGAGTCTCGGGACACTAGGAGCCATTTAGGAGTATAGTGAATTTGTTTGAGGGATTCTTGTTGGATTCATTTTGGATGCCTTGATTAATACTTCTGAACCTAAATAGTGTGGGAAATACTGTTTCATATAAATATATAAGAAATGAACAGGTATAAATACGCTAGGCATTTTGTCCCTTGTAATACATGTAGATTAGCTAGATAAATAATTTACTTAGTATACTTTTTAAACTTTAATTTCATGATTAAAGTTAAAGATTAGTTTTAGGCAATGTTTAACTGTGTTATTAAATGACTGGAGTAATATGTTAAAAAGAAATAATAAAGGATCCAAATATGGCATAAGTTAAAGTAGTATTAAGAACTTCAGTTTAATATTATTTTATTGAATTTTCTTGCAGTAATATTGCATTGAAGTTTGTAATTTTGTGTTTGTCATTCAGCTTTTCTGATTACTACTCTAGATCTTCTTATCTTTGTGTTAGAGACCAATCATTGCTAATTACTCTGGGCCTCATTCTATTATCGGCCGTAAATCGGCCGTAAGGCTGCGATTCCTTGCGAGGGTTCAGTTAACTCGCGATTCTATTATACGGCCCCGCAAGGATCTCCTTTTACGGCCGGCCGCATATCTTGGAACCGGCCGTAATCTGTGAAATATAAAAACTGAAAAATAAATTCAAGCCTGCACTGTACAGCTCTGTAAATGCTAGGGATCATATTGGGGGACATGAGGATTAAAAGGAACCCACTCTCAAGCTTGCACATCTGCCCAAACCCGAGTTCAAATTAACTGTTTATTTTCCGGCTGCGGCGTGGGCGTGTCTGAGGTGCTCCAAGCACTCTGGACTTTTTACATGTATATTTTACGGATATTAAAAATGAAATATTTTACGGATTTGAGTACAGGATAATTATGTGCTATTTTTTCTAACACCTAAAATCCCTTTATAGTCTTCTCAAAGTGCAGGATGGCTTTATTTGAGCTACTTTATGTGCTTAATTGGTGCTAGCGAGACCTTTTTCCTGCAAGTAACTGCGGCTGGTTTTTAGCCTTGCAGAGAGGTTTCCCGGAGCAATTGAATTGCAAATCTCTTGCGGCCGTTTTAGATCAAAGGCTTTCCTCCGGCGCGAGCGGCCGCAAGAGATAGCAAGGCACCGGCCGCAAGCCTGCCGGAGCCTCCGTCCGTAAGGGAATAGAATAGCCGAATAGCTTGCGGCCGGTCCTTGCGGCCCCGCAACGGCTGCGGCCGCTAATAGAATGAGGCCCTCTCTGAGCATTAAGTCCAGCATTAAAACTGCTAATTGGTTCATTCCCTTTCTCCATGTACTTGTTTTTTTGTTGTTGTTTTTTTACTCTGAGCGTGTGCAAACACCTATATTGGAGCATGTGATACGTGGTATTTTTCAGTTAACCATTATTACAGGGGTGGAGCTGCCACTGCAATGTATCCTATCCAGGACATCCATTTATTAAGACACAGTATCGGTTATGGATAGGCTAGTTTAGGATTTTAGTTATTTTCTGTTGTCATATCTATGTTTCTATATTTCATTTAGAATTAATTTTAAAAGTGTTGCAAAGGTTTAAAATAGGGATTCTGACAGAAACCAGACAAGAAATATGCCAGAGTATAATATACCTTGATTACATTCAGATGCATATTTTATTTATTTCTTTTTTTTAAATGCAATCCTTGAAAGTGTGAATATTTAGCAGGGTCTTATTTACATCTATGGCCTGGTACCCCTTGGCTCCGGTGGCTCAGCCACCTCCCTGCACACACACACATATATATATATATATACCGTATATATATATATATATATATATATATATATATATATATATACTAGCGACTTGCCCGTCAAAAATTACGGCAATAAAAACTGAAGCCTGGCAATGCTGTTTGCCACACAATGTAAGCCTCTCCCCCTCTACTTTACTGGCCTTGTGATGAGCGCCTTTGGCGCTCATCACAGGCCTTGCAATGAGCGCCTTTGGCGCTCATCACAGGCCTTGCAATGAGCCCCTTTGGAGCTCATTGCGAGTCTCTCCCTCTGTCTACTTCCTCCCTCGTGTCTTATTTCCCCCCTCCTCTACATCCCTTGTGTCTCCTTCCGCCTCGTCTACCTCCCTTGTATCTCCTGCCCCCCTGTGTTTTTACCTCCCTCTCCATCCCGTGTCTCTAAACCCCTCCCCTGTGTCTCTTTCCCCCTTCTCCCTCCCATGCATCTCTTCCCTCCCCTGTGTCTCCCCCAACCCTCCCCTGTGTCTGTTCCCCCCTGGCCTGTGTCTCTTTCCCCCTCCCCCTGTGTCTGTTCCGGTCTTCCTCGTGTCTCCATTTCCCTCCCTTGTGTATCTTCCCCCCTGCACTCTCTCCCCTGTGTCTCTTCCCCCTCCTCTCACTCCCCTGTGTCTCTTCCCCCTCCTCTTTCTGTGCCTCTTCCTCCCTGTCTCTTCCCCCTCACCCTCTGTGTCTCTCCCCACTCTGTGTCTTCCACCCCTCTCCCTCTGTGCCTCTTCCCCCGCCTCTCTCTGTGTGTCTCGCCACTGTGTCTCTTCACCCCTTCCTCTGTTTCCCCCCCCTCTGTGCCTCTTTCCCCCTCTCTCTGTACCTCTTCCCCCCTTTCCCTCTGTGTCTCTTCCTCCCTCACCCTCTGTATCTGTTCCCCCCTGGCCTGTGTCTCTTTCCCCCTTCCCCCTGTGTCTGTTCCCCTCTTCCCCCCCCATTTCCCTCCCATGTGTATCTTCCCCCTGTTCTCCCTCCCGTGTGTCTTTTCCCCCTCCTCTACCTCCCCTGTGTCTCTTTCCCACCTATCCCTCTGTGTCTCTCCCCCCTCCCTCTGTGTCTCTTCCCCACTCTCCCTCTGTGCCTCTTCCCCACTCTCCCTCTGTGCCTCTCCCCCCCCTCTTCCCCACTCTCCCTCTGTGCCTCTCCCCCCCCCTCTACCCCACTCTCCCTCTGTGGCTCTCCCCCTCTTCCCCACTCTTCCATCTGCTCTCGGCTTGTCAAACTGCGATTCGGCGCAAGCGTGACGACGAATCGCAGTTAGACAATTATAATATGTGATATATATATATATATATATATATATATATATATATATATATATATACATATATATATTCAGGGAAACAATATTCTAGCAGCAAAAGCAGAAATGTAGAAAATCTAATATATTATTCAGACTGAGGCTTGTTCAGAGCCATGACACATTTTCCTCTTATTCCAGTGCAGGTATGTGAGTAAAAACAACTGAATGACTCATCTAAAAACAGGAAATTCTGAAAATATGTCCTGATACCAGCATTTTCATACTAGGGACAGGCAAGCCTGGTATTGGTAGACATATTTGAACTGAACTTTTGAATGTAATTTAATTAATTTCACTGTTCTACAAATATTTTGCTATTACAGAAATTTTTAAGTTTAAGGTGTCAAAAACATTTTTTATTGCTTCAATATTATCCTATAGCCTTCAATAAGTCCTGTCTGGATGAAACGCATAGGGGCCTGTAATGTTCTGCGGATACCATTTTTTTTGTGAATATATTTGTTACTTAAGCATATACAGCCTTATTAAATTGTGATTCGGTAAATTTAAAGGGTCTCTGTTTAAGCACACAGCATATTTTTTTTACATATTTTTTTTTAGTTAGTGTATTTCTATCCAAAAGCAAGGTCTTCACTAGCTAAAAACTTCTGTAAATAAAATATGCTATGTGCTTAAATAGAGCCCTTTTAAATTTACTGAATCACAATTTAATAAGGCTGTTAGTGTTTTCATGCTACATTAGTTGGTCCTTCTGTTTGCTTCCCCTCGCCCTTCTATACTTCTTGTGTACATAGTGATATTTGTATTGATCCCAATAACATTGGGTAAAATAACCGGCCTTTTGAGAGATAAGTAGAATGTATGCAAAATTATGCCTTTAGATTGCTGGATATTTTTTGTATTTTAAAACATGCTCTTTAAAAAGCATTACCAAATATTTGGGAATTCAGTGCCCTTCAGAGATCAATACACAGAGTGGGAGTACCATGTCCATTTCATTGATCAACAAGCAATAGGCATAAATAAACACACAAATTCAGGCCCCTGTTCAATTACAAGCCCGTAGTTTATTATACAGGCCATATGTCTGCGGGCTTGAGATCGGCTAAAATTACAGAGCGATTCAATTGAACAAGCCTGCATCAACCTGATTGAAAGCCGAAATCATAAACCATGCAATCATATGTAGCACTTCAGAACGTGATCATGATCAGTTAAGCAAGGCCATATCTACCAATTTAGAAACAGCCAATAGTAAATGAGTACAAAAATCTATTAGATTGACCTATTGCATGTATCCATTGGGTGCCTAACACCCCTTTAATTGTATATAAGAATTTATATTTTATTAGGATACACTCTCTCCGGGAAAAACGCTCAGAACAGAGAGTATCCTAATAAAATATAAATTTTTATATACAATTGTAAATGAGACTGTCATCATTACGTCAGTATAACATGGTGGTTACACACCAATTATGCGATCAGACTCGCAATCTGACAATGTGCAAAATAATCAAAATTAAAGAAGAAAATATAATACTCCATGTGGGTGAGAGATCTCAAGGATCTCCCCACTCATTCGTTAGTATGATGATCACTTGATCATATGGATACAGACCAACTATGCTTTATTTATTAGCACTATTAAAGATACCAATAATTGATGATGAATTAGATTAAACAATTATAGATTCTCATATCTGTTGCACTTAGGGTATATATAAATACACAGTGACGATAACGGCTAATTCTATATATTGTTATATACTTTTAGATATGTTTTAAGCACCGATGTTTGTAATGTTTTATATTGTGATCAAAAAAATGATCTGATTTTAGATCACTTATATTTCTCTTCCTCTGACTTAAACATATTGGGGTTGATGGTTTAGATTGAGTGTCTTTCCTTTTCTTGTATATACATATGTTTATTACACTCACTAATCCTATGTACTCCAGTCACTAACATTATTGATGATATTGGGAGTTTTACCCCTAAACAAAGATTACCCATTTCCTTGGTTCAATAGCCTGATATGTATTAACTCATTGATTCTCGAGATGTAACACCGAAATGACACATAAAAAGTGCAGTATTGATTTTATTTTAACTTTTACAGTGCTACGGACAGGGTTTAGGACCCGCAAGGGGGTTTATCTGGTGACCGTAGGATCTGCTCATACATTTGCCGTTTACGGGTATGAAAACATTTGCGGGCTTGAGGAATTGTAGCAATTGAATAGCGATTTGCAATTTTAGCGATTGTAACTCTTGCAGGCTTGAAAGATCAAAGGCTTAGGGCCTCATTCAATTGCAATTTGCCAATTGAATAGAGTTCTATATAAGCACATAGCATATATATTTTTTACAGAAGTTTTTAGTTAGTGAAGACCTTGCTTGTGCATAGAAGTTCACTAACTAAAAACTTCTGTAAAAAAAATATGCTATGTGCTTATATAGAGCCCTATTCAATTGGGAAAATTGCAATTGAATGAGGCCTTTAGATGGGGTGTAAGTTAAGTTTTTGACAACTGCAGGGATTTTCAGCCTGTAATGTAGATCAGGGGTGTCCAAACTCGGTCCTGGAGGGCCGAACCCAGGCCTGGATTTCCCCTGCCGTAGATCATTTGCGGCTCGCTAAAAGATGCCAATTGAATAGCAAATTAGTTTACGGGCTCCATTATGTCCTCCAATAACTTACAATTCCACAATTGAATAGGGGCCTCAGTATATAAAAATGTTGAAGTTAAAAAACAGTCACGTTCAGAAGCCAAAAATACATTTTAACCTCAAAACTGATCACTTTCAGAGGCTCAAATTACACTAGCTTACATAGCTTAATGTCAGACACATTTAATAGGTGTACGCCACTTTTTATCATTGTATAGCAATGGACTTATTTGAATCCAAAACATATACAAATTTAAGCGACTGAATAGCAGAGATAGTCAAATGAATTTAAATCTGTTTAAGGTCCCCTGTTGAACAAGGATCTAAATGTGAGATGCGAATTGTTTTATTTCTAAGGATGTGAAAATTCCCGAACACCGCGTTACCATGGCAACTGCAAATAAAGGATTGGTTTTACAAAACCCTAAATCATTCCACCCCTTGGTTATCACTGGGTTAAAGCAGCCAGCAAAATGCTCATTTAATGTTAGTGGTATGTTTAAATAGCCCCATACATTGTTATATATGATTATTTATACACCGTGAGAATATTTTTTTTCTTTGTTTCCTTTCAGTATCAAATGTTTCAGAAGGTTACATTGTTACTGGGTGTGATGTAGTCTTCATTGAATATGTGTATATCGCTATATGCTGCATCACAACTATGTAGCGTATATGTAGCCTGCAGTGTAACTATATAGTGTCATTGTGTGTGTCTCTCCTAAACCAGCATTGCTACTATTTAATTGATATTATGTACATCAATATGACCCTTCTGGATCGTTACCTTGTTGTGGTGAAGTGGCTTGTGTACTTCAGTATACCATGTAGGGTCATAGCAGAGAGGTCAGACACTGGAGAAAGAACTGGCAACCCACTCTAGTATATTTGCCAAGAAAACCTTATGGATAAGCACAATTACAGCCATACCATAGGGTCACGGAGAGTCGGACAGGACTGAATGACTAAACAACAACATCAATATGTACAGCATTACGGCAAACTTGGCTAACGACTATATGCAAGAATTTGCTTTCTACGAAAGTTTTTTTAGGCTCCTTATACTCCTTTTTTAATGATTCCCAAAATAGTCATCAAACAAGCTTTATGTTGAATTAAGCACGGGATATAGGTAGAGAAATAGACACTACAACATGGAAGGGGATCTGCCCTTACAAGAGGATCCTTTACATATAGCCTATTGGAGACTTCGGTTAAGGCTTTACACAGAACTTTAACCATCATTAATGCACAAATTTGAACCACATCTTAGTGAGAACTGTTTCAGAGGATGCCAATCTAGGGGGGATTTTCTTCATATTTGGTGGACGTGCCCTCTGGTGCAGAGATTATGGGGGAACTGATTAGATTGTTCTCACAAACAGTTAATTCTCCCTTATTACCCACAATTGAGTTGTGCCTCTTAGGCCTACATGTAGACAATCTATCCGGACTCCATAACAAGCTTTGGCAATTCTTTAGCGGTGAAACATGCTATTGCGGAAAATTGGAAACCCCTACTTTAACTCATTATGAGGTAATTCTAAAAATCAACTATATTATCATTAACTAAACATTGACTCATATTTAGCAAAATACATATCCCCAGTTTCTTACCATTTGGACACATTGGCTTGACTCTGCTCATAGCATCTCAATATAGCTATTGGTCAGTGACGTGGACAAAAAATGACCGATGTGAGGATGTTAGGACCGGGGGGACCCGGAAAGCCGCACACCCTTACTACTCAGGGACTGTTTCAGTGGGTGAGTTTGCCAGGCCTTTCTTCCCTTTCCCCTTCTTTCCCTTCCCCAATTAATCTTTTGATTCTCTTAGTCATTGATTTTTCATATTACTTGGTCAATAATCACGTGTCTTGCAATTAGCGCCTTCGGCGCTCATTGCGAGGCTCTTGGTTGTTGTATTTTTTTTTATCAGAGGCGCTTTTGCTGTCTTTGTAAGGTCAGCGCTGATCTGCTTTTTGCGCCTATTGCAAGGCTGTCCCCTGGTGTAGTTTGTGTGCTATGAGCAGCGTTGGCGCTCGTTGAGGCGTGCAGTGAATGGCTTATGTGTTTATTGCTATAGTGTTTTTTTTTTTTTTGTGTGTATATGTACTTTTGTATGCTAATTAAATAATTAATAAATCAATAAATTAATATACTTTACCTATTTGTAAGCAATATATGAATGAAGCATTGTGCTGAAGAGCTGACAATCTGTTTTGATGTTCCTGCAGCATACAATGTAGGTTTGCAGTGTTCTGGAGCTGAGGTGTAAGTGTCAGCAATGTGTGCAGTGTGTAGTGTAAATAGGCTGCATGCGCGAGGGGAAGCCGTTAGTGTAGCTGTGTACTTCCGCATTGTGTAAGTTAGTAAAAAGTTGTAAAATGGCGGCGAATGTGTATGTGGTACGCGGGTGTGGATGATTTAGAATCCTTGCAAAAAGTGTATCTTGTACCTCGTACGGCTTTTTTGTGCTTGGTGGTGTTTTGCGGCTTTAGGGTCCTGTATCCTCGTTTTTGTTTTTTTCCGCTGCCATTTTTTCTCTTGCTTAGGGGATTTTCGTGTGTCTAAACTTGGCAAATAGGACTTAAATTGAGGTGTAAGTTCACTTTCAGAGGTCCTGGGTCCCCCCCCCCCCCTTGCTGTGGGTAAGCTTTTTATGTCATTTTTGTGTGTATTTATTGTTTTTTTTATGTTTTTATGTGCGCGCAATTTCGGCCGTTAAGGTCGTATTTTGGCGAGTTTGTAATGGATTTTTTTTCTAAGTCCTGCAGCTCGTATTTTTTTGTGTAAGTCCGTATTTAGTCATTGCGTGTTAGATGTATTTTCAAAGTCCCACTTCTGTGGGTGTTTATAACCGCTTGTGAGGCGCCGTAGAGCCTCCACCTCCGCAAATACGGCCTCTCGCCTTCGGCTCATTGCAGCCGACGTTGGAGCCTCTACCTTCCGCAAATTTGCGACCCGAAGTGCGTCCCTCCAGTTCTTTGCGAGCTTGCAAAGCGTGACAACGATTCGTAGTTTGACAACTATTATATGTGATATGTACAATTCAGCGTTACTTGACTCTTTATTGACATATTAAAGTTAGCAATCATCGTTATGGCTCAGGTGATGCTGTTATATTTTGTATGTGATTACCTGCTATCATTGTATTGCTGTCTTTAATACAAAGAATGGGGAAAAAAATAAAAAATATGTCCAGCATTGCTACAATATCTATGTAACTATCATTGCTTCATTTTAGATCTATATAGCTTGTTTTAAATATTGTAAACCTGCTGATTATTGTGAATATGGCTGCTGCAGATGTCAAATAGTCCTTCTTATCGGAGTTTAGTGAATATAGCTCATTGAGTTAGTTCTCTGCTGCAAAATAGCAAGACTCCAGATATTTTTTTCTCTCATATAAAATGTAATGCTTTAAACACAGACATTTGGATATAGTTTGTAATGATAAAAACACAACTTTTTATATGCCTGGCAGACAGTTTAGTAGTTCTATGTCCTTTTATTTTTTATGGGGTGCATGTGCATATAGGCATTTTTGATTTTTATTAATGTAATTATACATATAAATCAATCTCTTTCTGTAGCAAAGGTAGATGCTAAGTATAAATCAAACTTTAATTTTAACGCAGATTGAATATATAATTGTGATTATTATAATCACTACTTGAGCAGTGTGCATGATATATCATATAATAATAATTATTATTATTATTACTATTATTATTATTACCAATACCAGTAAACACTGGCGTACATTTAAAATATTTTAGTTATAGTTAAATAAATGTAAAATTAAATATTTACTTGGCATATATAAATAGAGTAATACAATGAACAAATAAGGCTTTTGAGTTCATAGATAATATTGTCCATACTAATAAAGTGATATTAATAAAATAGAACATCTTTGTGCATGTATTTCCATAATATAACAGTATAGATTGATAGATCTGTACAATACTAGAGTGCTCGGTGCATAAAAGGGTAGTTCTAGGGCAAAACCATTAGGTTGTGGCCATCGCTGCTCACCGCCTGGATGTAGAAGTGATTGACAGGCAGCACAATGTCTGGGTGCAGGCTGGGCCCCCACAAAAAAAGTCACTATACAAAGCTCTTTACCCATGGGTAAAAATGTTCACAGCGCCATCTAACGGCCAACGGCACTTTTGCTGTTTTTAAGGCACCACGGCCCCGTGGAATAGATGCCGCAGAACGGTGTTGCGCCCCGGCCCGGGGGTTGGGGACCCCTGCCTTAGAAGATCCATGAGCTGGTGCCATATGGGAAGCAGCCTCTTTCACGAATGAGCTTTAACAGAACATTAAATATTTTTTTCAGGTCTGCAATGAAAGGGAAACTCAAGTATGTTGTTGTAAAGAACTAAACTTAAGGTAAAAAATATATGTTAATTTATTATCCAATTATTTGATACTAGATATAGTGGATCTTTCCTTTTATGAGAACGCTACATCACTCTCTTCACTGTGAGCGCGCCTGAAGGCTGCGCTACAGCACCACCTAGTGTCAGGAACGCACTACTGTGCTGGTGTATCGGCGCATGAGTAGCCACAGTGTTTGCAAATAAAGAAGTGATGGCTGAAGCTTAACCCTGACCCCTAACCTCTAACCCGAACCCCTCTCCCCTGGAGCATTCCATTGTAAAACTGCCGGGTAGTACCGCATTGTGAGCAATAGGTGGTGCTGCACACGCTCGCTTTGGCAATGGCGGCGCGTTGGTGGCTGCGGTGCGCAGGGTTGATGCCCTTTTAATAGGAAAGGACAGGTGTAGCCTTTCCTTTACTGAGCTGCATGTTTGAACTGTTTTCTTAACAATGGGTGATATTTCTGTAAGTCCTACTGAAAGTAATACCATATTGCAATAAAAACAACTGACTTTTTGATTTTTGATGAATTAAATAAATAAATAAAAACTAAAATGGCAGCTCCCAATATAGTACAAGAGCAGTATAGTATAATTAATGGCCAAATCCATAGGCTTGTTATACTCGTCTGAATATTGAGGAAGGGATTTCTGATACACAGCTAGTGACATAATAGGTGCTAGTGGAGAGAGAACAAATTGGGTGCCATTTGCATAAGGATTATACTGGAACAAAAAAGTGTACTATTTGGATTAAACGAGTAGGTGAAAAAGCTAAAAAGGCTCAAGAGCCTGGTGGCGTTTCTGTAGAAATTTTGTAGTGGAAAGAAACTAGTATCGGAGAGGAAAATTGCCAAGAAGATTAGTATGAGAAAGTGGATTTTATGCCATCTCAGTTGGTCAGTAATCACTTTAATGACAGCTGACCTCATCAAGGGTTTGAGAGAGAGACAGATTGTTAGGCCTCGGTACAGAAAGTAAAAGGTTATGGCAGATAAAAAGCAGTCTTTCATTCATTTATCAGCAGATATGAGCCAATAGGCCCATTTTATTTACCCACTATATCTAGAGACTGAAGACCATGCACTTCACCCAGGTCTTGCAATAAGTTACAACTCTCTCTGTCTCTCTCTCTTTTCTTTTCTATCCTAAGCACTTTGTGAAAAGTGCTATATAAATTAATTATTTGTATTATCTACTTAACAAGCTTGACTTAATAAATCCTTCAGATACCTTTATGCTTATCCCAGCTAATTATTCCTAAATCCTCCACTCAAATCATGACCTCTTGTTCTGGCTTTCCTCTATGTCTGAAAGATGCTACGTTTCCAAACTAATGCTTTGGATAATTTGAAGGTTTTTAATGATTACCTCTTTTCCTTCAGTCCTGTAAGCTGGACATATTCAGGTCACAAAGTCTTTCTTTATATATTATGTGTTTTATACAATACACTATTTTAATCAACATCCTTTGAATTGTTTCTGTTTCATTATTATCCTTTTTGAGAAAAGGTCTTGACAACTCAAGACCGTATTCTACGTCAGGGCTTGACAGATTTATAGGAAGCAAAGGAGCCAGCTAGGTTAGTTAGAAGTCAGTCCAACTTTTCTTTAGCAGCCATGGTAGGAAGTATATACAGAAATATACATAAATGTATGTATGATAATGGAAGTAAAACTTTAGGAGCCGCGTCTTTCTGGCTCCTGGGATTTGAGAAGCCCTGTTCTAGGTAAAGTCTGACTAAGTATATATAATATCTCTGTTTCACTGCTACTTATTACTCTTTCAATATAACCCAATCGTACTGGCTTTTCCTGTAGCTTTTGTTGCATTGTTTGCTTGCTTTTTAGATCATTTGATATAATAAGCCCCAAGTTCTTTTACCCTTCAACCACAGTCATTACTTAGATATTCTACATTGGTGGTCTTGTGTCAAAAGTGCATAATTTCTGTTAAATCCTTTGACCCAGATACTTGAGCATCCTCTGTTTGTATTTAAATGTTTATACTTTTGATTTACTCTTCTTGGGTTGGTAAATCCTTCCTTGAAGCCCATTAATATTATCACTAATAAATATATTAAACAAAAGAAGCCCAGCATGGATTATTGATGCACTATGCTAATACTTATCTTTTGTTGTAGATTTACAGTTACTAAAAAATAAATCCATTCAAGGCCTAACCTTCATCCAATATCCAATCAACTACTTTTGAATCTAATACCAGACTATGCAGTTTAAGAATTAGTAATCTTATAGTTCAGGCGCTATAGAAAGTAGATATAAAGAGATAGAATTAGTCACCTAGACTTAGGATGAGTCTTTAGGATTCAATTGTATTGTGCTTATTTGAATTATTATGCAATATGGCCGATGTTTAGAGTGGGTTTGATAATGGGAATATAAGGTATTCTGTTAGCTTCTGGAGATATATCTCTTAACCAAGGCCCGTCAACTTACATTCCCATTTGCACATTATACTATCTGTAACATATTACATGCCAGAGCCACTCACCTCAAATGGCTTTCAATCAAATCCTTTGCTTTTCCTTCTAAATAGAAATCATTCTAACTTTGCATGTCTTCCTACCTAAGTAAACTTCCCTTTCTTCCTGACCCTTGCTATTCCTTATCTGTCTATTCTTGCCCAGGCTTCTGCCATACCCTTTAGATTGTAAGTAGCTAGCTTCCAATCTTGTAGGGTGCTTTGGGAAAAAGTACTTTCTACAAAGATTTTAAGCTCAAAACAGGGCTTTGCATGTTCTGTAGTTTGATAACACTGTACTTTTTCTTGTTTTAATACCCTGTATAGTGCTATGGAATATGTTGGTGCGTTACAAATAAAAGTTAATATTATTATTATTATTATTATTATTATTATGGCAGAAACTGACCAGAGCAACTTACAATGTAAGTTGAATGGGGTGTCGATACTCCATCCTTAACTTCAAGTGTAAAGCAGATGAGCATATATTTGAGAAGGGAATCGTCCTATTGTTTGTGTAAATTATTCTTAAATCTGATTTACCATAGAGGTGAACATGCTAACCAGTCAGAATAATCAGTGTGGCAGTGTAATTGTTACAACCCTGATTTTTTTCATTGTTCTTTATTAAGGACAAGCAAAAATAATTTTACAACATTGATATAAAGAAATCCACAAGTAACAATAGATTAATACAGCAGAAAAAGAAAAAAACACATGTATCTCGTAATCATCATAAAGAGGGCAATGTTGTATATTTTGAACTATAATACAGCAACGAAGTACAGTCCTAACATATTTTATAGTTTTTTTTTATATTTCTACCCTTCATCATTACACTATACAAGGCTTCACACTAATTGACAGAAAGTGACAGCCTGCTTAAACTATGCCATGCCTTTAGAAGACTACTTATGTATTGAGGACATTCAGAGGATCAAAAAGTTATATGTTTGAATTAACTAATAAGTTTCATAAGTACTTTAAACAAGAGTTAGAGATAAATCTTGACCGTACATATCAGGGAGGAGAGAAAGAAAAGTCAATTAAAGACATACAAAAAAAGGGGGGGGGGGTCCATGGAGGCCCATTCATCCCCTGGTACAACCTTTTATTCCCCCCCCCCCCAAAAGGGGTTACGAGATAGTTCATATCCAAGCATCCCAGCTCCATCTCCAGGCTACGTGTTCCAATCCGCTCCTGGCTCCACTCTCCTCCACAATTGGGTAATAAGCTTCTAAAGCTCCTTAATTTCAAGGCACCCCTGAAATACACTCTGGCGATGACATCCAGGGCTCCCAAATAAGCAAGAAGACAGGGTATCAGTCTAATAAAATATGGTTCATAGTTTCATTTATAAATATATAATTAATTTTATTGATTACGTCCTGGTATCTAATAAAATTATCCTTCCAGGACCTGGCAATATTTCTGGCTGCCAACCATATTAAACTGAGCCAATCTATTACCCTGTGAGTCTAGATTAGTGAAATGGATGCCCAGCAGGCAAGTAGCAATAGCCTGTTTCAGAGTATTCTTGAGTAATTTCGATATTAATTTTGTAGTCTTAGACCAAACTTCTTGAACTATGGGGCACAGCCACCATGTGTGTAGGAAATCACCCTGTGCTTGACATCCACTTGGGAGAGATTTTGTGCATCCGCACGGGGGTCATATACGCTCTATGAAGGATCTTTATGGAAATTTCTAAGAGGCTATAACTAATCAAGCCTTTAGTAAGGTTCGAGCAGGCCTCGGTCCATTTGCTATTATCCCATATTTGGTTCAGGTCCAACTCCGATTTCAACATGATGGAGAACTTCTGTTTGTCAGATGGAGTGTTAAACATTTTGTATAGGGACCCTAGTATCCCTTTGGATAGGGGCATTTTTTTATACAAATCACTGTTAACAAAGAAGCCTTGTCTGGGAATTAAGAAATCCTGTCGCATTTGATCTGAATAAATGATGCAGTCATTTATGAACCATGTTCCCACCTTATTTAGTTTGAGTGAAGCCCAAAAAGCTTTTGAATCTACTGAGAAGGTGGCTTACATGGTTGGAAGTGAGAATAGTTAGGTGAGAGGTGATAGAGGTTGGTGCTCGGACTTGGCCCATCTCCAGGTTCTCAAAGTAAGGTTGATCATTGGGTTTAGGAATTTGGGTTTAAGTGAGTCAGGGTAAGGGGACCACAAAATGTCCCCCCAAGGTGAAACACCGTCCTAGCCTCAAATCACGCACAGAGTCACAGAGTGGTACAGTTTTTGCTCAAGAATATCCCTGTATTTAGCACCATCCATCTTTCCCTCAACCCTGACCAGTTTCCCAGTCCTGGCTGCTCAAAAACATCGCCACAGCATGATGCTGCCACCACCATGTTTCACTGTGGGGATGGTGTTCTTTGGGTGATGTGTTGGGTTTGCGCCAGACATAGTGTTTTCTTTGATGGCCAAAAAGTCCAATTTTAATCTTATCAGACCAGAGCACCTTCCTCCATACATTTTTGGAGTCTCCCAAATGCCATTTGGCAAACTGAAAACATGCCATTTTGTTTTTTTTTATCCTGAATGTAATGGCTTTTTTCTGGCCACTCTGCCATAAAGCCCAACTGTATGGAGCGTACGGCTTATTGTCGTTCTATGTACAGATACTCCAGTCTCTGCTGTGGTAATCTGCAGCTCCTCCAGGGTTACCTTAGGTCTCTATGCTGCCTCTCTGATTAATGCCCTCCTTGCCCGGTCCGTGAGTTTTGGTGGGAGGCTGTCTCTTGGCAGGTTTGCTGTTGTGCCATGTTCTTTCCATTTGGTTATGATATATTTGATGGTGCCCCTGGGGATCATCAAAGATTTGCATATTTTTTTTATAACCTAACCCTGACTTGTACTTCTCAACAACATTGTCCCTTACTTGTTTGGAGAGTTCTTTGGTCTTCATGGCAGTGTTTGGTTAGTGGTGCCTCTTGCTTAGGTATTGCAGCCTCTAGGGCCTTTCAAAAAAAGTGTGTATATGTAATGACAGATCATGTGACACTTAGATTGAACACAGGTGGACATCATTTCACTAATTATGTGACTTCTGAAGGTAATTGGTTGCACCAGAGCTTTTTCTGGGCTTCATAAGAAAGTGGGTGAATACATACGCACATGCCAATTTTCTGCTCTCTATTTCTAAAAAATAGTTTTATGTATATATCTTTCTCATTTCACTTCACCAACTTAAACTATTGTGTTCTGATCCATCACATAAAATTCAGATTAACAAATCATTGAATTTAAGGCTGTCATGTAACAAAATAGGTAAAAAGTCAAGGGAGATGAATACTTTTGCAAGGCACTGTATCTTTGCCAAGGAAACCTTATGGATAAGCATGATGAGAGAATTAACAATAGATATGCCTGGCATCCAGCGCTCCATTGGGTCATGGAGACTCGGACACGACTAAACAACAACAACATAACTTTTGTAGCATGTAACAGATTATGATAACTAGAAACCGTACTTTCTTCACCATGTGCAATTTACAAGCACAATTTCCTTAAACCCCAATTATATATATTGCTGTCAATTAAGGGACTACAGAGATCTCATATTTACTTTATGCTGTTTTTAACGTGACTTGTTAATGACCAAAATAATAAATTCGGCCTCTAAATTATTAAGCTTTATATTTAACTAGCGAATTGCCTGTCAAAAAATGACGGCAATACAATTGTAAGCCAGGCAATGCTGTTTGCCACTCAATGTGAGGCTTCTGCTTCTCAGCGCACCCTCTGTGCTCATCGCAAGCCCATCGATAAGTGCCTTTGGTGCTCATCGCGTGCCTTGCAATGAGTGCCTTTGGCGCTCATTGCAAACCTTTCATCCCGCGTACTGTACGGGCCGCTCATTAGCTTGCAAGTTTTGTGCTTGGGTATGACCTGAGTCTCTTTCCAGCATCTCCCCCTGTTCCCTCCCTGTGTGTTTGTGTGGAGCGCGCTGACAGTCGTTTGTTTTATTTTCAAAGTCCCGTTTGCCTGGCGTTGTTTATGTGTTACTGTCTTTCATTGTGTATTTTATAAGTCCTGCGTGCCTGGCTGTGCTCAGCCTCGTTTTCATCCAGTTTCAGATTTTTTTTTTTTTTTTTCGTCCTCCGTTTTGTTTTCGAGTGACAAAACACAGCAAATAGGGCTCAAAATTGCTTGCAACCTCACTCGCAGGCTTCCTGGCTCTCCCCCTGTGCTATGTGTGTTTTAATTTTTTTTAAATTATTTTTCTTGTTTTTCGTTTTTTCCGATTTCCGCAGTTTGGCTGTTAACTTCGTATTTTTCCGAGGTCTGTATTTTTTTTTACCCCAGGCTCCCAGGGCCCTTTGGCGCTCATTGCTCAGTCCTGTGAGCTCGGAAGGCTTCAATGCCTCAACGGCTCGACTCACTTCGCGAGGCTCGCAAGCATGACAACAAATCGCAGTTTGACAATTATAATATGTGATTCTTGCTGAGCCATAGTAACTATACAGTTTTGTTCATAGAACTTCTATAATGATAAGAAATTAAATGGATCCACAAAGGAGCTAAACTTGCAATATCCACTCATGTGACAATGCAACCAAGCAAATAAAGCATAGTAAAGAAAAACTGTAATAGTAAATACAATAAATGTTATGTATTTTAACACATTTTTCACATCATCTAGTTCTTAAACAGATCACACTATTAATATTAGACTAGCGAATTGCCCGTCAAAAAATGACGGCAATAGAATTGTAAGTCAAGGAATGGTGTTTGGCGCACAACGTAAGGGTTTTGGTTGTGTGAGTACTTTTTACGCTGATTGCGAGCCTCGTGGTGAGCGCCTTTGGCCCTTATCGTGTGGCTGGCAATGAGCGCCTTTGGCGTTTATTGAGATGGTGTGTTGTGGTGTTTTTTAAAGTTTTGTATATATGCATGTTTTAATAATAATTAATTAATAAATAAAGGAAATCATAAATTAATATACTTAACCTATTTGTAATTAATATATGCAGCAAGCAATGTGCTGAAGAGCTAACAATCGGTTTTGATGTTCCTGAAGCATACAATGTAGGTTTGCACTGTTGTGGAGCTGGGGTGTAAGTGTGAGCAATGTGTGCAGTGTGTAGTGTAAATAGGCTGCGTGCGCGAGGAGAAACAGTGTAGTTGTGGGACTTCCGCATTGTGGGACTTCCGCAAGTTAGTGTTGTAAAATGGCGGCAAATGTGTATGTGGTACGCGGGTGTGGATGATTTAGTTGTACCTCGTACGGGTTTTTGTAAAAGTCGTATGAGCTTGGTGGTGTTTTGCGGCTTTTGGGGTCGAGTAGCCTCGTTTTGGCTTTTTTTGGCGGCCATTTATTTTTCTTGCTTGGAGGATTTTCGAGTGTCTAAACTCTGGAAATTGGAGTTAAATTGACGTGTAAGATGACTTGCAGAAGTCCTGGGTGTACCCCCTTGCTGTGTGTGATGTTTTTACTTTATTTTTGTTTGTTTTTTTAGTGTTTTTTGTTGTGCACGGTTCGGCCGTTAAGTTCGTATTTTTTTTATGCAAGTCGCGGTTTCCTTTTGTAAGTGTTACGGGATGTATTTTATTTCTTGAAATTTTTTCAAAGTGCTACAGGTCTCGCAGTGTGAATTGTGTACTTGAGTGTTGTGTAGTCCTGCAGGTCGTAGGTATGATGGTAAAGTGTTGCGGGGTCGTAGGGATGAGCGCCTATGGCGCGCCTCTCCACCAGCGCAGGGAGCGCCTTTGGCGCTCCTTGCCTGGCCCGCATCTGCGGCCCTCGCTTCGCCAGCCCGCAGTTTCTTTGTTGCGTTACCAATGGATTTTGGCAAGCCCGGCTGCTGACCGCTATATATGTGATGTCCATGTTCATTTAACAGAAATGTAATAATTATTTAAAGGATCACTGTACTTCAAGAAACAAGACACTTATTTGTCAATTATATACCAAACTACTAGCAGGAAATAAAACATATTTTGGGGAAAAATCTGAATTTTTGAAGACTATGTTATGTGTTTGTTACATCACTTCCTCACAGCTGAATCATGAGCGGGTGTGTTTTGGTTATCCGTGGAGGGAATGGTGCAGAAGGAGAAAACAGTGAGCTTTTCTTAAGATAATTGTATAAGACTGACATTGACATCATACTCCTTTTCCCTCACTGCCCAGAAGCGGACTTCTTGTTTCAGGAATTGCAAACCTATCTCTCCAGGAATGTAAACACCCCCTCTCACATACAAAACTCCCACCATTGTATGTATCATGGATATATCCATTAGAGGCATGAAATATGTTGTTCTTATTAATAGCTAACTGTAGGACTTTTTTTCTGCTTAATTATGCTCTTAGTTAGACTCAATCTTTTTAAACATGTATTTTATTTAACTGGGCAGTGGTCTTTTAATGGATTTATTTTAAAATTTGGTGTAAATATGTTTTTGGTGACAAACAATCCACTGGATTTAATGTACATCTTTCACTAAAATCAATGTGTTAAGTAGGTTTCTTACTTTTGAAATATCTAAACAGTTGGTGAAAGTTCCTTTTTTTCCCCATTGGTACACAGATCTGTGAAATAATGTACCCAGCAATCAGGTAAAGCCAGAAGAGAAAACACTTATAATGTGTCAGAATAAAACACACAAGAGGAACTGGTACTTTGAACCAGCTGGCGGAAGCACTTCCTGCCTCAGGCGCTAGCATTGAGTGCCGTGACTGGTGACATTTACAAGTGAGAGGTCACAAACACGTCATTAGGACATGTCATGGGGAACAATACCACACTGAAACACATTTGGGGTATTACTAACACATTCAGCTTAGATGCCAGCAGCAGCCTTCCAAACATAATCTGAGTAGGGCAGAGATAGAACAATATCTTGAAGCACATGAGTATTTTGTCTTGCCTGCAAAGCTAGACACTGCTGGAATGCTGCAAAAGATAATCTTGAGTCAATATAGATGATTATATTCCTTCATTAGATTTGTATTACAATTACAGATTTACAATAAAATAAAATGGTGGAAAGAAGTGGAAAAAAACATTTAAAGGCAACTGAAGCCAGCATTTGTTCTCTGTACCATGAATGCAGTTATGAGCAATAGAAGTCAGAGTTAGTGTGTTGCCTCTGCCCTAATCAGTAATGAGCCTCTCAAAGCATTTATAATAAATGTTATTTAGAGCCAGCAATGGAGCCTTTAAATAAATGGAAATGTAATATGTTTATTATTCTTATACTAGAGAATTGCCCGTCAAAAAATGACGGCAATGAAATTGTAAGGTAGCTAATGCTGTTTGGTGTGTAATAATGAAATATATAATACATTAATAAATGAATATACTTTACCTATTTTGAAGCATTGTGTTGAAGAGCTGGCAATCTGTTTTGATGTTGGTGCAGCATTAGTGGTGTGGAGCTGCTGTGTAAGCGTGCTGAATGTGTGCAGTGTAATAGTGTGCGTGCGCGAGACCAAACCGTTAGCGTAGTTGTGTACTTCCGCATTGTCGTAAAATGGCGGGTAATGTGTGGTATGCGTCTTAACGAACTATCCGTAGGTATTTGTGGTGTTTTGCGTGTTTAGAGTGCCGTAGCCTCGTTTTCGTTTTGTTCGGCGGCCATTTTTTCTCTCGCTTAGAGAATTTTTTAGTGTCTAAACTCTTTTATTTTATGTTAAATTAAGGTGTAAGTTGTTTTTTTTAGATCCTGGATGCTCCCTCTTGCTGTAGGTAAGCTATTTATGTACGTGTTGTGTGTATTTATAGTGTTTTTAATTTTTTCCTGTTCGCGGGTTGTGGCTGATTTCTACGAAGTCATAATGTGTGCTAACGTGTCTCATATGTTTTTTGCGTTACGACGTGAAGTTTGCGAGTGTCGCAGTTGCTGGCAAGGAGCGCATTACGACGTAAAGTTTGCGAGTGTCGCAGTTGCTGGCGAGCCCACAAGCGTTAGCAACAACTCGTACGCTCACAACTATATATGTGATACAGGCATACCCCTTTTAATGCTATAGATACGTTCCTAGAAGACTGAGTGCTAAACACATTTATTATTTTAAAGTGTATTCGTGGTGCTTTAAAATAATAATATGAACTGATCTATATAATATATATATATATATATATATATATATATAATGAAATTAATATACTTGTAAACAAATAAATATAGTACTTAAAAAAAAAAAAGGGGATGGGATGCAAACCAATGACTTAACAATGGTAAAAAAAGAAAATCCAAGTACATTTGCCAATATCCTAATGTTCTATATGTTGGAAGGGAGTATGAAAATATAGATGTAGAAAAAAGTATCTTAAATATAACACTAACATCAGTAGTGGTCAAACTGGTCCCTACCGCACACTAGTTGGCGATTCAAGCTTTCATGGTGGGCGGCAGGGTAATCGCCAGGTGGCGTCGCGGACATTACACACTGGAGATCGGCAGCGCCACACGTGGCTGGTTGGAGAGCTGGTGAGAGAGCCTAGGAACAGCAGTCAGGACTGGATCATTATCTAGCACAGGGGTCACCAAACTTGGTCCTGGAGGGCCGACCCAGGCCTGGATTTGTGGATATCCTTGCTGCAAACAGGTGAGTCAATCAGGATGGCTGAAGAAACAAGATTCTCACCTGTTTGCAGCAAGGATATCCACAAATCCAGGCCTGGGTCGGCCCTCCAGGACCGAGTTTGGTGACCCCTGATCTAGCAAGTACAGGGCGATACATAGCTAGGGTCATGTGATTTATGTAACCAGAAATGAGAGGGGAAACTCAGTTACTGCTGCACCAGTGGGCGCTAAGGAAATGTTACCATCAAAAGTGGGCGGTAGGTATTAAAAGGTTGATGACCCTTGAACTTACATACTTCACTTTTATAATCTATTCAGATTCTCATGGTGTGGTATCAGCGCTACGGAATGGTATCAGCGCTACTGAATATGTCGGCACGTTATAAATAAAAGATAATAATGGCTACAAGTTCCCTAAAGCTTTCTCTCTTACTTTCTAAGAAACCAATATCTACAATTCTAAAAGTATGGGACCAGTGTACAAAAGAAAAGAAACATTGTTTAATTTTAAAGTAAAAAAAAACCTCTGAATATAAGTTACTGTTAAAGAAATTTTAAAAATGTGTGAAAAAGTGTTGTCACCTGCCTTTTACTGTAATAAGATCTCTACATTAGGTGATGTGAGCTGCTGGAGAACACAGAAAAGCAAGTGTAACTGTTAGTTTAGAACCGCGACAGCATTTTTTGATTTGCTCTTGACATTTGACCCGATCAGATCACACAGCTCAGAATTCTGGGTGTCCATGACAGAAAAGAAACACAATTGTTCCTTTAATGGCAGCTTCCACTCTGCTCAAACATGGAGCAGTAATTACCCAACTGAGCAAGTTGGCAAGTTAGATAGCTTTTATACGGATAATAACTGGTTTGCAAAAAAATCAATGTGGCTTCATAACCTGTTTTGTTTTCTCTTAAGCACAATTAATTTATTGCTTTTTAATTATATATATTTTTACCAGTCTATTATTACTTGCTTGGAGAAGTATTACAATTTCAGGATGAATAGAATTCTTCATACTTTTAGGAACAAAAATGCTTGCCAAAAGATTCATCAAAGAGGATTAGGTTATGGAGTATAAAGTTGAGTGTATTAGTGTATATCATGGTGTTTGCTTTAACATGTATTGCGTTTTCTCCTTCTTCTCCCCTCAGGTTTCTTACAATAAGTTTTCCTGGCGCTGTCACTACCAGATCTGATAACCATGACGACCCACGTGACGTTGGAGGATGCGTTATCCAACGTGGATCTGCTGGAGGAGCTGCCCCTCCCTGACCAGCAGCCATGCATTGAGCCGCCGCCATCCTCCATCATGTACCAGGTAGAGTTACATTACGTGATGTTCACATCATCGGTATTCTTGTATATATGGAAATAGTGATCTCAGTCCCATAGAGCCGTGGTTTTCAACAGCCAGTCCATGGACCGGTGCCAGTCCGCAGACATTTACTACCGTTCCGCGAAAAAGTTATTGTTGTTTAACACATGGTACCCCTGGATCATGTAGTGGAGAGGGACAGCGCTTCGTCGCAGCACGTGGAGGCATGTAATCATGGTTTCATACGTCATTTTGCCAGTATTACGTAAGCTCTTAGTCACGTCCTGCGCACATTGCCTTCCCCGAACGCTCTTAAAATCACTGCGCCTGTGTTTGCTAATACTGTGTTTTGGTATCTTGGAAAGCATTTTATAATATTAGATTTAAAAACTAATACACAAAATACTGTATAAATAATGGCTTTTATTTCTGCCTTAGCCGTTTCTCCTATTTTCATCGGTTCACAGAAGTAAAAAGATTGAAAACCACTGCTGTAGAGAACTAATTCCTACATAAGAAATGTATCTAAACTGTTACCTGTCTGAATGTGAGGCTAGGCACTACTACAATGTAGGAAACACTAATATGACCCATGACAGATACCAATAATGGCAACACACTTGCTTTTCAGTCACAAGTTTACAATCAGTAAGTTTTTAAATGTTACAATCAATTTCTGGTAAGTAAACACGTCTCAGCAACTACTTATAAGTGCTTAGTGTTGCATTTATATTGTACAGGCATTTTCAGAGGTGTTCATGCCCAAAATAACCTACAGTCTCTTTAGATCTTTTTTTTTTTTAAATCTCTTTTAGATTACTATTAAAAATCATTGCTTTTATTTTGTATTGATGTTACAATGGGGTCTGGACATGAGAACAGTACTTAATGTGTTGAGTGCTTTAAGTATTACTCAAACACTGTCATTATATTGCAAATATAATATGTAACTTTAAGCATATATATATATATATATATATATATATATATATATATATATATATATATATTTATATATACAGTAAACTCCCCGTTATCCGGCACCTACAGGGACTTCTCTATTGCTGATAACTGTAGTTGCCGGTTAATCGGGAGTACCCGAATTTAAGTGTCTAAACAACCCTTAAAGCCCCCAGAACCCCTGAAAAGGCACTAGCACGTAAACTGGGCCATTTAAGGCCCAAAAAAACAATTACAAAAAAAAGTTAGCTTTTCTTTTTTTTGCAGTCTCGAACTGCCGGATAGTGCCAGTTTAGCTGGAGTTTTTTGAAAATAGGGAATTGGTGGCGGTTACTTGAGAGTGCCGGTTGGTTAGGTCCTGGTTAACCGGGCGTTTAATATATATATATATATATATATATATATATATATATATATATATATATATATATATATATATATAGATAGATAGATAGATAGATAGATAGATAGATAGATAGATAAAAAAAATGAAGTAGACGTGAATGTCCAGTAATTTAGATGAATTATGAGTATTGGTTTAGATGGTAATACTTTTTTTTTTCATTGGACAATCATATTCATAGGGCTTTTGAGAGGTTTGACCTGTTTATCAAGTCGAATGATTGTCCTATCATGATTCATATATATATATATATATATATATATATATATATATATGTATGTATGTAATTTTTGGTGCACAATGTAGTGTAATGTATGGAACTAAGTCCTATCTAAGGGGGTCCTTAATCAAAATAATTATACTGTATAGAGTGTTTACATTACTTAATGCTGATGTTCTTATGTCTTATGTCTGCACAGGCTAACTTTGACACCAATTTTGAGGATCGGAATGCCTTTGTAACAGGAATAGCCAGATACATTGAACAGGCTACGGTACATTCAAGTATGGTGAGTACTTCACATATGGTCCAATAGGGCCTCTAAAGTAACCCAACCAATAATTATTGCATAGAAGATATGCAGATAACTCCCAGACCAATATTTACAATGTGTCTTTAAGTAGTATGAGACAAGGAGGGCAGACACCACATGGCTACATTTTATCCAAACTTTGCTGTTCTATAATTTATTATACAATTTTGAAACACAATGAAAATATAAATATTACATTGAAAGAATTACTTTATAGAGATCTACACTTTGACATTATTTATTGAAAAAAGAAAATAATTTTAAAGTTTTGTAGTAAAGCTATTCTTAGTTACGATTAACACTTGTATCAATATAGGGGAAGCCTATGTAATCACAGTTGTACTTTTGGATGGGACATTGCCATATGCAGTTCTTCTTTCTTATTTTCTACTTGCTACATTCTACACTTTCTTATTTCCCGAACTGGGACAACAAACTGTGGTATTTTTGATAAACATAACAGCATTATGGGAAATTATAGTTCTTTTTCACTGCAGTGCAGCAAAGCAAAAGTGTGCGTTCTGATTAAAGATCAAAGATAATTGTTCAAATTAGGCAAAATGATCAGTTTCACTGGTATACATATGAATAAGGCAGCATCTATGCATTATAGTGACAGAGAGAGAGAAATACGCATTTTCTACTGATTCGTTCAAGGCAGTAGATATTATTATGTGATATATGAAGTTCTGAGTGATTCACAAAGAGGAAGCTACGAACCAAATAACGTTAGTCATAACAAGAATACGAGCGATCCGACATGCTATAGCTCATGCTGAGAGGAAATAGCTCTATTAAGAGAAAAAGGGGAACTTTTTTACATACATAAAAAAGGAAAACAATAAAAATAGCATAACAATAAACAAGAGTGAAAATAGACACGTCAGTATGGTGGCATGGGATACTTACAAAAATGGTAAAGAGGCTTATGTGGTGTGTTTATTGTGCCATAAAACAGGATTATGTATTATTCCTTATAACCAGATATTCAAGGGACTATTCAAGGAAAAATGGGCATATACATTACCACCAAAAATGGAAAGGCTGACGGAAACCATGTTTGTTGAATAAATCACATGCAGCATCAAAATACTTGGAGACCACTGTAGTTATATATATATATATATATATATATATATATATATTATAATTATTATTATTATTATAATTATTATTTATTTTATTTTTTTTAAGAACAAAACTTACTATTGAAAGTAAAACATGTATGAACATAAACCGTTATTTGAATTATTTTGGGGTGTTTTTGTAAACTAGTGAAAATTCCTGGTAAAAACTGAAAGTTTCAGTCGTTTTGAAGTATCCCACCACCTGTAGAAGCAGAAAACAAAATTATTGCACTATAATTGCACATAATAGTTAATAAATTAAAGGGTGTATTATATGGTGGTAATGTATATAGCACTACATAAATTGTTAGAACTTTATAATTAAAGGTTATTATTGACCCTTAAAGAGACATGTGTGTCTAAAATCTTCTGTCATGCACTCAATAGGACATTATTTGTACATTATATAGGATTTCTGTATTCTGCATGAAATAAGTTGGGGATCTAGAGTTTAGAAAACATAACACAGAAAAGCTACAAACGCTTGTTTGCTCCTCATATATTATGATAGTGAGCCTTGGTAAGCAGTAAAAATGATTTAGCAGCACTCCCCAACTTTGTATGATTTCATAGGGAATCTAGTATCTCACTCTACAGCTTTTCTAGGTCAGTTTAATCAAATTTATATACACTGAAGATCTCACATTTTTCATATAAACAAAGGAAAACATACATGTTTAATGTATGACTGACAATGTCTGCTTGTGTCCATTTAAAGGGCATGAAGTCATTTTTATGTTAAACCTATTTTTTACTTCACCATTAATTAACATATAAATTCATGGGCAACTAAGCTTGACCCAGAAAATATGTTCAAAACACAGTTTACCTCATTGCTGTACCCCTCCCCATCTCTCTCATTGTCCTGAGCACTAGTGAAAGGAAGTCGGGTATAACATTTATTAGGCTGTCTTGGTTAGGTTTGAATAATGCTATCTCAGTAGTGCTCAAGACAGTGAGAGAGGTGGCTAGGAGTACAGTCCTGGCCATCAATTAAGTAAACTGTATTTTTACATAATATTTTCTTTGCTGCTGTTTACACATGAATTTTTAAATAGTGAATCAAAAAAATAGGTTTAACATGACAAGTGTGTACTTTGGCTCATTAAGATACTGGAGGCCTCATTCAATTGCGATTTGACCAATTGAATAAGGATCTATATAAGTACAGAGCATATTTTTTTACAGAAGTTTTTAGTTAGTGAAGACCATGATTTTGAATAGAAGTTCACTAACTAAAAAAAAATCTGTAAAAAAAGATGCTCTGTGCATATATAGAGCCCTATTCAATTGTCCAAATCACAATTGAATGAGGCCCTATGTGTTTTTTGCACTAATGATCTGTGTTTCTTGTGTTACAGAATGAGATGCTGGAGGAAGGGCAGGAATATGCGGTCATGTTGTACACTTGGAGGAGCTGTTCTCGAGCCATTCCACAGGTGAGATATGGGGCGATAGTAACTCGTTCTAGTGTAGAGAGGCCTCATGAAATCCTATGTAATTGTATAGGGTACATACACCGTTATATGTAAGATCACTCCTTATTTTAATGAATAGGCTCCATAGAATAATATAAGAATGGGTACTTTTTTCTTATAATAGATGCTATTGAAATTAGTGTAATATAGATTATGAAGTTTAGACAACTCTGCACACCACACACACTATACACACAGGGCCTCATTCAATTGCAGTTTGGCCAATTGAATAAGGATCTATATAAGCACAGAGCATATTTTTTTACAGAAGTTTTTAGTTAGTGATCTATCTAAAAGCCAGGTCTTCACCAACTAAAAACTTCTGTAAAAAAAATATGCTCTGTGCTTATATAGAGCCCTATTCAATTGGCCAAATTGCAATTGAATGAGGCCCACACATTATACTGTGCACACATGCATAAAATACAAGAGGGTACCTGTGCATTGACAAAATAGAGCTCCGTCATTGCACAGTAATCATCTTTTATCACAATTGCTTTGTTCAATTATGTGTCTGTATATTTTAATTATAGAGTATGGATAATGTTTAATCATAGAATTAATTTTGGAATGCATTTAAACAAACAGAATGTACATCTTTGAATAAAAACCAAATTCAGCAAAGGTTTAAACATTATGTGCCTCATTCTATTATCGGCTGTAAATCGGCCGTAAGGCTGCGATTCCTTGCGGGGGTTCAGTTAACTCGCGATTCTATTATACGGCCCCGCAAGGATCTCCTTTTACGGCCGGCCGCATATCTTGGAACCGGCCGTAATCTCAGAAATATAAAAACTCAAAAATAAATTCAAGCCTGCACTGTACAGCTCTGTAAATGCTAGGGATCATATTGGGGGACATGAGGATTAAAAGGAACCCACTCTCAAGCTTGCACATCAGCCCAAACCCGAGTTCAAATTAACTGTTTATTTTCCGGCTGCGGCGTGGGTGTGTCTGAGGTGCTCCAAGCACTCTGGCCTTTTTACATGGATATTTTACGGATATTAAAAATAAAATATTTTACGGATTTGAGTACAGGATAATTATGTGCTATTTTTTCTAACACCTAAAATCCCTTTATAGTCTTCTCAAAGTGCAGGATGGCTTTATTTGAGCTATTTTATGTGCTTAATTGGTGCTAGCGAGACCTTTTTCCTGCAAGTAACTGCGGCTCACTTTTAGCCTTGCAGAGAGGTTTCCCGGAGCAATTGAATTGCAAATCTCTTGCGGCCGTTTTAGATCAAAGGCTTTCCTCCGGCGCGATCGGCCGCAAGAGATAGCAAGGCACCGGCCGCAAGCCTGCCGGAATCCCCGGCCGTAAGGGAATAGAATAGCCGAATAGCTTGCGGCCGGTCCTTGCGGCCCCACAACGGCTGCGGCCGCTAATAGAATGAGGCCCTATTGCTGCAAAGCTACTGTGAAAATGCAGTTTTGCAGCAATGCTTTAACATTTACAAAATCAGTCTGAATAGGAATTAAAAGTTAACTTTTTTACTTTTGTAGTACTAATTCTTTATGCAAAAAAAAAAAATATGGGTTTCCTATAATTAAACTGTACCTGTCATGTTGCATTTCATCAAAATGAAATGGCCTTTCTATAGAAACATTAAACATATTTTGTATGAACTATTTTCAGCCCTCTATGATTTTTTTAACTAACTCTGCCAATAGACCCTATCTTAAAGTAAGAGGTTTTAATGCACAATTGTTTAATAGTATATATATATATATATATATATATATATATATATAATTTCTTAAAAGGTATATTTTACAGTTCAGGGCTAGTGTTCTATTATGACACTTGTAACAGTTCTTTCAAAATGCTACCTAGCTACCTAATGACATAGGGCCTCATTCAAATGTGATTTGGCCAATTGAATAGGGCTCTATATAAGCACATAGCATAATTTTTTACAGAAGATTTTAGTTAGTGAAGACCTTGCTTTTGGATAGAAGTTCACTAACTAAAAACTTCTGTAAAAAAATATGCTATGTGCTTATATAGAGCCCTATTCAATTGGCCAAATCTCAATTGAATGAGGCCCCTAGTTCTGTCAGGTTCCTTACAGATTTAGCAGACAAGGGGCCTCATTCAATTGCGATTTGGCCAATTGAATAGTGCTCTAAATAGGCACATAACATATTTTTTTTAAATAAGTTTGTAGTTAGTGAAAATCTTGCTTTTGGATAGATGTTTACTAAGTAAAAACTTCATTAAAAAAATATGTTATGTGCTTATTTAGACCCCTATTCAATTGGCCAAATTGCAATTGAATGAGGGCCATGGGGTCTCATTCAAATGCGATTTGGTCAATTGAATAGGGCTCTATATAAGCACATAGCATATTAATTTTACAGAAGTTTTTAGTTAGTGAACTTCTATCCAAAAGCAAGGTCTTCACTAACTAAAAACTTATGTAAAAAAATATGCTATGTGCTTATATGGAGCCCTATTCAACTGGCCAAATCACAATTGAATGAGGCCCATAGACCTCAGCCTCTGCATGTCAAAACCGGCTAAATAAAATCCATCAGGAGATGTTAAAGCAATAATTTAGCCAAAGCCATTAAATCTAATTTCCTCCAAACTCAGGGCTTTACTAATAGACTAAAAGTTGGAGCCACATTTTCCAGAATCTTTTAATGCCACATTCTGCAGAACGGGAAGGGAACCCGCTGAGAGATTAATACCAACCACAGGCTGACCTGGTTGCAGAATGTGCCCCTTTATGTAAGACAGATAAACAAAGTCCAGGCAATCCAGGGTCAGTAGACAGGCAGCCGACGGGGAGTAAGACAAGTAATCATGAACAAGGCAATCTGGAGGTTAGTAAGCAGGTAGCAGTCAGAATATGGTCAGGAGCAGAGCGAAGGGTTAAGAATGGGAGTCATGAGAAACATACCCGAATATTTACATACTTTAGCACGGGAGGTCTCTGCCAGTAAAAAAAAAAAACTGTACTTAAAGCCCAAAAGCTAAAATATTTGCTAATTGGCAATGATCATTTAAGCTGGATTGTGTAAACTGTGAGTAGAATGTTCTTAATGTGAGTTGACCGGAGTTCTAGACTCACCATTCAATTGTGATTTGGCCAATTAAATAGGGCTCTAAATAAGCACAGAGCATATTTTTTTTAAATAAGTTTTTAGTTCGTGGAAACCTTGCTTTTGGATAGATGTTAACTAACTAAAAACTTCCTTTAAAAAAATATGGTATGTGCTTATTTAGAGCTCTATTCAATTGGCCAAATTGCAATTGAATGAGGGCCCATCTGAGAAGAGCATTTTGAGCAGCAGCCACATGCAACCCAGGAAGCCTGACAATCTTACAACACCCCTAGGGCCTCATTCAATTGCGATTTTGCCAATTGAATAGGGCTCTAAATAAGCACATAGCATATTTTTTTTAAGAAGTTTTTAGTTAGTGAAAACCTTTCTTTTGAATAGATTCTCACTAACTAAAAACTTCTTTAAAAAAATATGTTATGCGCTTATTTAGAGCCCTATTCAATTGGTCAAATTGCAATTGAATGAGGGCCCTAGCATGCTACATTAAAGAAATTTAACCATTTCAGGATATACATTAAGCTCGTCTGATGATTTATTAAGCCATAGCTTTTTATGTAGATAGAGATGGCAGGTGAGATGGACCTATTTATTCTAATCTGATGTCAAATCTTTCTATGTTTGTGTACTATAGACTAGGGGTCTCATTCAAATGCGATTTAGCCAATTGAATAGGGCTCTATATAAGCACATAGCTTATTTTTTTTACAGAAGTTTTTAGTTAGTGAATTTCAATCCGAAAGCAAGGTCTTCACTAACTAAAAACTTCTGTAAATATAATATGCTATGGGCTTATATAGAGCCTATTCAGTTGGATGAAAAAGTTCATTTGAATGAGGCCCTAGCACTGCAGGGTCAATTATTTAATGTTGTTCATACCTTTCAATTAAATTTTTTACCCCCCAAAAATTGTAAACTGTATGTATTCTCATCTCTGATTTCAGGTGAAATGTAACGAGCAGCCAAACCGTGTGGAAATCTATGAAAAGACGGTGGAAGTTTTAGAGCCTGAAGTCACAAAACTGATGAAGTTTATGTATTTCCAGGTGAGGGGAGAGATTGGTGAGAGGGACAAGGGATATTAATGGACAGTAGTTGTGGAAATAAGGGATAACATACAAAGGTCTTATAGCAATAAAAGGCAAGTGCTAAAATGTTTAGACACAAATAGAAACTTCCAGAAGTGAACTCTTTCATATAAGAATAACTTGTGTTAACCTCAAACTCAAACTTTATTTTAAAGTTTTCCACACTTTGATCAATAGATCCAAGTGATAAGAGTTTATAAAGTTGAATTACTAAAGTAAGATTTTTTTTTTTCAATTTATTGGCTAAAAGCTTGCCAGCTTTGTTCCCAAAATGGTTAAGACGTTTTTGAATAGACCAGAGAGAATTATCTACTAGTGTCTGTTCTATTTTTTTGTATCTGTCCTTGAACCCTTCTAATCTGCTCCAAATAATTCTTGTTTGCGTTAGTTTTATTTTGACGATCCACTTTGGCTGAATCAATATACAATTCTCTTAAGGACTTCCCTCTCTGGATTTTCTTTTGAGCCTGCCAGCTGATCATTAATCTAACCTTAATAAACTAACATAAGCCTTGTGAGCAGACCATACAGTCACGTTAGATGCTACAGAGCCCCTGTTTATGTCAAATAATTTCTCAACTTCTTTTTTAAGATTAGTTTTCAAAAGCCGATCTTTTATATCCATTTTCCAAGAAGGGCGATTCAACAGTTCTTTACCGGTTTTCAAAACAATTGAGACCAAACCATGATCTACCCTTGAAATTGGATCAGTTTTTGTTTTTAAAAGGTTTTTAAGCGTAACATCATTGACAAAAATATAGTCCAGTCTAACATAAGTGTCATGTCTATAAGAATAAAAAGAGTAATCTTTATCTAAAGGGTGAAGACATCTCCATGAATCATATAAACTATTTTTCACCAAAATGTTATACATATTCTTAGATTTCTGTTTTGTATTATGAGCCAAGTTTAAGTTTTTTTACGGTATTTTTTGTCTAATTCTGGATTTAAACATAGCTTAAAGTCGCCACAGATTATTTAAAAAAAAACGCAAAAGTAACTTGACCCTTATTTGGGGCGTAGATATTAAGAATTGTGTATTTATCGTTATTTATACAACCTGTCCGTAAAGCAAACTGACCTTCCAAGTCTGTCTCAATGAATTCCTCTTTTATCAATACCTTATTGTAAAAAATAGAAGTACCTCAAGCCTTTTTCTTAAATCTGGAGCTACACGCGTGGATGAAGTGTTTGTCCAAATATTTAGGGGCCCTATCAGTCTGCCAATGTGTTTCTTGTAGGCAGATGATATCTGCTCTTTCTTTATGAAATGAATTGAAAAACATTTGTCTCTTGCCAGGACCATCAAAACCCTGAACATTTTGACTTACTATTTTAAGTGACATCTGTGGGCCTCACTCAATTGCGATTTGGCCAATTGAATAGGGCTCTATATAAGCACATAGCATATTTTTTTACAGAAGTTTTCAGTTAGTGAACATCTATCTAAAATCAAGGTCTTCACTAACTAAAAACTTTTGTAAAAATGCTGTGTGCTTATATAGAGCCCTATTCAATTGTCCAAATCACAATTGAATGAGGCTCTGTATGTCTAGGCCTATTGATACATTTATCTGACATAACTGCAGCCTCCACTTCTGCCTCCCCCAGTAACAGTACGACAAACACAAAACCAACAATACACATAAACACAATTTAAGGTACAATCACCCCCCCCCCCCCCTCCGGTTACGCATAAGACAGAAAGGCAACCCTCTCACTGGGCAAAATAATTAACTTAAATAAGTTCAAAGAACCAAAACTACACAACATTTTAGAACACAGGATTATATAAGAAATGCACACTAAAAGGAATTTCAATAATCAGTTTCTTTCATAAAGCCTCATTTTAAATCCTTAGAGCTAAAAGATTAATTCTGATTTACAATGCTCTCACAGAAAACTCTGATGGCTAATGGGTTTAAACCAGGGGTGTCCAAACTTGGTCCTGGAGAGCCGCACACAGGCCTGGATATCATTGCTGCAAGCAGGTGAGACTATTGCTTCTTCAGTCATCCCGATTGACTCCCCTGTGCACAGAAAGGAAATCCTTAAATCGAGGCCTGGGTGCGGCCCTCCAGGACCAAGTTTGGACACTCCTAGTTTAACCCAACTGATTGTTAAATAATGTGCAGAGTCAGTGATTAAATATTAAAGAGAAATAACTTCCATAACCTTATGTTATCTAAGGTCTTGTTAAAGGGCAGTAATCTGAGTATCACAACATCTAAAGGAATGTATTGCCTGAAATAAACAGATGTGTACTCTTACCAAAACCTTTACTACTCTTATTCTGTCCCCTTGTAGCGTAAAGCCATAGAGAGGTTCTGTAATGAGGTAAAGCGGCTGTGCCATGCGGAGCGCAGGAAAGATTTCGTATCAGAGGCGTACTTGCTGACACTGGGGAAATTCATTAACATGTTTGCTGTGCTGGATGAACTGAAAAATATGAAATGCAGTGTGAAAAATGACCATTCTGCGTATAAACGGTGAGACAAGAGAGGAACTGGGAGTTATATGTAATTTGATGCTGGGCATACTCATACTGCCATCTTTTAAAGACACATGGTAATAGAAACTATTTTCAGTCTGAATGTAGAATAATGACCGTGAAAAAGTTTCAAATAGGACATGTTAGATGGAAGGAGAATGAAACAGACAGAGACACTGGAAATGGACTACATTGCTCAGTCATTTAATTGGGTTTGACTCTTTGTGACCTTATGGACTGCATCACGCCAGCCAAATCTTGTGTCTGGCTGTGCTCATACATAAGGTTTTCATGACAAATATACTGTAGTGGGTTGCCAGTTCCTTCTCCAGTGGACCACCATTTGTCTGACTTCTCTGCAATGACCTGCCCATCTTGGGTGACCCTACATGGTACAGCTCTCAGCTTCACTGAGGTACACTAGCCCCTTTACCACGACATGGTAGCAATCAGAAGGGGGGACTATATTGGAGTCAAGCAAATGAAGAATAAAAAGCGAGTTATCGTATTTAGAATTTCTTTGCGTGACAGTTGACATTTTATTTTTTACTATCATTATTCTAATTTACACTCGGATTGGAGAGGGCTTTTATGACAGTGTCTATAGGCAACAAGATTTCTCTACAATATGCTGCTGTGAACTATAATATATACAACTTTTGAGTAATGTAACCATGTTCAAGAAAGTCAAGTTGAGAAGAATTTACACTTAAACTTTGATTTCAGCTAGTTTTAAGGACGCAGTGTTGTGGTAGCAGGGTGCTTATGTATAATCATTTTATAATATTTTAAACTGACAAATGATGAGTGTCCCAGTAATAGTTTGCTTATAATAACGGTTATACATGTTGTACTATGTCTGTTCTCCTCTGCTGCAGAGCTGCCCAGTTTCTTAGGAAGATGGCCGATCCTCAATCCATTCAGGAGTCTCAGAATCTCTCCATGTTCCTGGCCAACCACAACCGTATCACCCAGGTACTCTATCATCTGTGCATGCTGCCTGCTAGCTTTAGGTAACATATATTTAATAAGGTAGACACTATATAGTAATATGTGTTTAATCTATGAAAGAAAAATGTGTGTATGCATAAAAAAACTACCATGCCAAAAGAAATATGGTGCTTTTCAGGTTCTATTTAGTTACAGAACCTACAACATGTATTATACAGATTTCTTGTTGAAAACCATATGGCGCTTTAACTATATCTGTTAATCTTAAAAACACTGCTCTAGACACTGCTTTATTTGAAGCAACTATGTTTGAAAATCCAGCATTGCTGCTGCCACTCCATGGGAACTATTTTTTAGTCCCTTATCCAAGTGCCTTGGATAAAAAAAAAGTGCACGCCTGCTCACAGCTGTGCCATGCTATACACCACTTGTAATTGTGCTGATGTCCATCATTCAACGATTACGGTTTATTATAATACTGGGAAGTTTTGTGCTGTGAATGGTGCAACTAATGGAACTCCAACAATTCTACATAGTCTCTAATGATTGTATGGTTCAGTTTTCAACAGCTGCATTGGCCAGTGTGCATAGTAATATGATATCTGTTTAAATGCTGCTGGGGCACTTCCAATGCAAGTCGCAGATGTTTTACCAGGGCACTGTGATGGAGTCTTTATTCAAAGTACCACTGCAGTTTGGAAAACTCTTCCATGTTTGTGAAGTATATAACACACTGACAACAGTAGCAGTCTATACCTGATAGATTCCATGTTTATGCTGGCTTGTAGCATGATGAATGTGTTCTGCAGATTGTTTTTTCTCTATTCGGGGGTTGAAGCAAGGAAGACATGAGGGGGCTTTGTTGATTTATAAGATTTTAGCATTTGATATCTACCACTCTTACACACATGCTCAGTAAAAGGCAGCTTGAACGTAAACGTGCAAACCATGCTTGCCTTGTTCTGCTGCCACTCCTCTATGACATGAAAAGTATTACTGCCATGGCATCTTCCGTGCACTTGCAGAGTCTGCAAACATTAAGATCTTCTATTAAAATTATTTTATGCCCAGAACTTAAACAGCTGCTAATGTTGTAAGTTGGTTGCCTGCTTTACAAAAGTGCAGTTATTTTTAAACTTGAGTAGTCCTCTATGCTAAATCATATAGATGTGAATTAATTTACCTATAATGAAGTAAACTTTCTGATAAATGTATTAAGAGTAATATGTTCTAGTTATCATTCATCTGGAGGCATGGATCACCAACCTTAGCTACAAGTGATGTTGATAGACATGAAGGAACATTTATTTTAGCCTGGTAATAAATGCAACCTGAGCGAGGCTACATGAGTAGTATGAGATAATTCTGTCTAATGATATTCCCAACAGTGCCTGCATCAGCAGCTGGAGGTGATCCCTGGCTATGAAGAGCTATTGGCTGACATTGTGAATATCTGTGTGGACTATTACGAGAACAAAATGTACCTAACACCAAGTGAGAAGCACATGCTTCTGAAGGTAATATATGTTGTTGTTATACAAAATTAACACATGATATTTTTCTTCCGGTTGAGTTGCTTCAAAGGTGCAAAATCTGCTAGGTTTTGGCTGGTGACATTACTGCAAATGATGCTACTGCAAATCATTTATACTATACATGGAGGTTATTATATTATCTAATACTTAAAGGGTCCCAAAAAAAGGTTTCATGTCTTTATTTAATAAATGATCAGCCATAAAATCGGTATTTGAAGAAGAAAACTAATGTAACTTTTAAAACTTGCATTTATTTGGCTATGGCATAGAAAATTCTCTACCCAGGAGGCTGTACCAAAATGTGTTAACTGCTTTTTTTTTGGTTATATACTGATTATATCATTCATAATCTATTAAATAAACAAATTAAAAGTCATATTTTAATAATATATTAGAGCAGTTACGATATATTCCTGAAGTGAAGTACCAGTCTTCATAAGGACTAAGAAATCACTTCTGTAGGGGCTTAGCCAGTGGCACTGGGCCTCATAACATCCACCTGAACAGAGGCACTGACCAGCTGACCTTTTTCTCAATTCCATTCACCATCAGGTTTAAGCTGTCACTTCTGCAAGGGCTCAGCCAGTTACCAACTAACATATTTCCCAGTCCCATTAAACATCAGGACTAAGCAGTCACTTTTGAAGAGCCTTAGCTAGGCACTGGGCCTTGTACCATCCACCTGAACAGAGGCACTGACCAACTGTCATTATTATTATTATTATTATTGTTTATTTGTAATGCACCAACATGGGTTACAATAAAGGCAAAACAATAGCAGTATTAACACGTTGCAATGGATGGAGGGCCCTGTCTTTGAGCTTAGAATCCAGTTTCCAAAGTGCTTCCCTAAAGCACCTTGCCAGATTGAAAACTCACAATCTTGCAATCTAAAGGGCTTGGGTGAGGTGCAGGAGAGTGAAAGATAAGTTGTGCAAGTTATGGTGAATGGTGGTAGCCTTCTTTAAACAGGTGTATTTTTAGTGAGGGTTTGAAGGTTTTTTTTATGCAGGGAGATAGTCTGGTGGAGCGAGGCAAGGAATTCCAGAGAATAGGGGCAGCATGACAAGTTCTGAAGGTGGGAATGAGAGGAGGTGATAAGAGAGGTGGAAGTGGACAGCTTTCCCAATTCCATTCAGCTGTCACTTCTGAAAGGGCTCAGCCAGTGACTAACTAACATATTTCCCAATTCCATTAACCATCAGGACTAAGCAGTCACTTCTGAAGAGCCTTAGCTAGGGCCACTGTGCCTTGCACAATCCACCTGAACAGAAGCACTGACCAACTGACATCTTTCACAGTTGCATTCACCTTACTTTCTTTTACGTCCAGACCTAGAGCCTCAGACACCACCACTCTTCTTCCTCTGAAGTCATCTAACATGAGCTCTTGTTTTTCCCCTTTACTTACTTAATCCCCTTTTGTTCCATTAATCGTTTAGTTTGGAAACTCTCAGTCATGCCAGGCACTTTGTATAAAAGTGTCAGGCATATGATGTTTAGCTCAAAAGCATGTTCGTTAACTACTTTTGTACCAGTCTGTGAAATTACATATTGTCATACCCATGTTTTACTGTACCCTGGCACTACAGAATGTGTTGACCCAATATAAATGAGAGATGATAATAAGAATAAGAATAATCCACAGTTATGCAAAGTTTTAGCCAATTAGATAAATAATACAGCATCTCTGTAAAGAGAACCAACAAACATGGGGTAGCAGAGACAAATATGTTGCCAGATTTGCTAAGATTCACAGAGACTTCAGAGTTGTTCCAGGAGCCTGCAATTTCTGATTTCCACCGAATAGTGAATGGAAAACAATCGTTGCAATATAAGAGAACCCCATCCACAGACTGTGAAAAATGTTGTTAATGGGGCCTACAAAGGATATGCTAAAGAATAAGTATAATTTGTAATTACGTTTTAGATGGAAGCTCACCTTAAAACTTCTCCACGTTTTATCCATGTCGAAATGCCAGATGTCTATTATAGTAGCAACTCCACGATAATCCTATCTAATCACATTAACAGGTTAAACATCAGTATGATGTTACCATATACACTTGTGATCGTTAAACGGGCCAGTTTAAGATCCTTACTATAAAACATATCTGTCAAGGAGTGGAGCGAGTATGTAAGACAACTTGGTTGCCCATTTACAACATCTTAAAAGCTGTTTCCATCTGTATATTGAACATATTTGTTGGCTAAAACAGCATTAAATGTAGAAAGACAGGGGGAGGAAGAAACTGAAAAGTGTGAAAATCATACAGAAATGGAAAGGGTATGGTATTGGTTACAGCAGTATACCAAACACATTTAACCATTGATCTCTCATTGATCTCCAAAAGTACTGACAGAACCCCAGGATACACCAACTAGTCCACACCTTTTTCAATTCCATGTTTGGGTCCAAATCCATTCAAATGACCTTTAAATGGTCCAGTACCACATAATCATTAAAAAAAATTAAAATTCCTTTACGGATATATCCAGGACACAAAAAAATGCTTTCCATGGAGAGAAAAATGTGTGGGCAGTCTTGTGAAACCTCTAGCCGCTGCTAATGAGACGTAAGGTTGGGAAAACTTTACACAATATCAGAACTAAAACTAGGACTTCCATTCATACCAACACTAACTCCTGAAATAGTTGATGTAATATTGATGTGACTTTTAAAGGTATTTCAGAAACTCAGCTAATTTTATGGTCATCCAGGGATGAAAGCACCGCCGATGCAATGCACTGGGCCCTGCTCTGGAGGGGCCCTGGCAATGCCCCAGTTTATTGCATTTAGTTTAAAAAAATATATAAATATGTAGTGTTGTGGGCCCAACCCCCTCAGCTGCAAAAGCCATCCCACCTTAAAGTGGTTCGCTGGTGGTTCAGCAGTACTGCTATCCCTCCCCTGCTGGCGCTTCTTTTCTGGGAGGTAATCCCGAATGACATCACTCACACGTGACTTCATCCGGGATTCTGTGCCCTGGAGAGACGATGTGCTGGCAGGGGAGGAATAGCAGTACTGGAGAACCACCAATGATTCTCTCCTGGATTAGAAGAAGCTTACATTAAGGTAAGGGGCTGATGATGATGCTGTGGGGGGCCTCAGCAGGCTGTGGGGCCCGGGGGCCACTACACTACAGAAATAAAACAATTACAATTAAATATTATATATAACATTTGTAAGCTCATCTGCATGTCTAAAAGGCGGGGGCATGCAAATGAGAAAACAATGTACCTTACTCTTTGGATCCAAAAAATAGCAATTTTATACATTGCTCCCTTAAAGCATATATGATCGCTGTATTTAAAGAGCTTTTAAGCAAAGCATGGGTGTGGATTTGGCACAAACCAAGAATCACTCACATACAGAACGGTTTCAAGCTTAGTGGCTATTGTCTTCTCATTTGCATGTCCCCGCCTTTTAGATATTCAGATGAGCTTACAAATGTATTATTTGTTGTCTGTACTCTGTATGGTGGAGAGCTTCTCTTACTCTTTTGCTCACCATATACTAAACTTATGTTGTGGAAAACTCAGTCCCACAAGATCTAATGCACAAACCAGAATCCGCCTCGCACTGATGAGAGCCAGTAAGTGTGAAACAGTCCTGTATGTGAGTGACTCTTGGTTTGTGCCAAATCCACACCCATGCTTTGCTTCAAAGCTCTTTAAATACAGCGAGCATATGCTTTAAGTAGAGTAAGGTACACTGTCTTCTCATTTGCATGTCCCCGCCTTTTAGACGTGCAGATGAGCTTAAAAGTGTATTTGTTGTCTGTACGGTGGAGAGCTTCTCTTACTCTTAAGCTCACCATATACTAAATTGAAATATATATATATATATATAATCTCAACAATGAGGGGACCCAAAACAAAAATTGCTTACTTGCTATATCATGTTCTCTATGTGAAAGTGAGCAGCTACTGAATTCATAAAGGAAGTGACAAACGCTTTCCCTTAGTATAAGAAATAATTGATTTATTTTATAACATTTTATTTGTGCATGATCTTACAATGATGCTCTTCAGAACTGCCTTTACATTTCTGCTTATAAATAATTTAAAGTCCGGATGTTAAGAGGAAACAGTGTTATCGTTATGGTGTAAAGTAAGCTCCTTATCTGTTCCTTCTGATAACCTTCACACCACTATCAGGTTCCTTGCACCTGCAGTTCTTACATTTATCAGCAGGTGGTGCTGTTGATTTTTCTCCTCGGCCTTTAAAGGCATCCTATTTATACTACTTTTCTTCATTTTTTATTGTATGTATGACACAGTGGAGATAGAGCAATCAAAGCACCACTGTAGTGGTCATACAATATGGATTTGTTTATTATTGTTGTTGTTAACATTAGTACAAATGAAATCAGTATTTGAAGAAAAATAATTGAGGGTGGAGAGAAGCAGCCCTGCAAGTCATGACACACTAGCGTTCAAATTTTGTTTTTAAAATGTATATTGCATTTAAAGGGACATGGAAAGTTTCTGCATTTCTATATGAATATAATATGCATATGTATCTCTTTACCTCTGTGTACTTTATTTTCTTAAAAAATGCTTAAAGGTATATGCAAGTGAGGTGGGTTATGAATGCATCCTGTAGAATGCATCATAACCCACCTAGCAAAAAATGTTTGCATGAAAAAATGCAAAAAAAAATGTGTTGGGGTGATGTAGACACCCCCAGCAATGGCACTGCGCATATTGGGTACTTCATTAACAAAATGTACCCAATATAAAAGTGCATGCACTTGCTGATCGGCTAAAGGAAAGTGTCTGAAATCATGTGACTTCCCACAGTAGGGAAGACTTCAAGTGCTAACTGAGCATGTCTGCACAATCCCCAGGCCCAAATTATACAATGTATTACCTATGCTAATATTCCCTTGGAATTTCAGGGGGTGTCAACATTGAGAGAAAACAGTTTGCAAATGCAAGAAATTCAGCAAACTTCAGGCTAACAGTTTAACTGTTTACTTTGGAATTTTTTGCACATTTTTTTTCAGACACTATAAATTCTCCTCTATCAGTTGCATTAATAACCCAGCTCACTTGCATATGCCTTTAATAGCTCTTACAAATATTTCCTAACTGGTTTCTCCCTTCTGCAGCTCATGGAGAGTGTACTTTTAAGCACAGGGGTTGCAGAGTCTCATAGTAGCCAATCAGTGCCAACAGTCTGCAACGTGCTACTTGAGAGAGGTGACTGACAGGTTAATTTGAAAAACTGTATTCTTGAGCTGCATGAGCTACAGAGTACAGACCCAATGAGGTTTAAAAAATCATTTTATGCAGAAGAAAACAGAACTATTAAACACTTCTTAATAAAATAAAGTAGATACAAGTAAATTAATACAAAGGTGTATAATATTCCTAGTGAAATCTGGAAACCTTCCATGAACCATTTAATTAGTCTTCAAATACTGATCTTGTAATTAATTAGTTACCAAACAAAAATAAAAGTGAGATATAACAATTAACAACTAATCCGCATATTGCAGATCGGCGAGAACTAAAAAGGTTTAACTTGATGTACTAAAGTCTCTTTTTTTAACCTCTGTTACTATGTAAACTATATGTTTTATGACCAATGCAGTGACCTGTTTTTTTTTCTTCATATTTTGTTTTTAATGAAAAAAAACATTTGAGAGGTGGTTCTTCTTCTCTTTGCTTTGCTATATGTTAATTTGTATTTATCTTTGTCTGAACGTAATTTATGTACAGCGCTACAGAATATGTTGGCACGTTATAAACGAACTATAATAATAATAATAAGTCTGAAGCAATATATTAATACATTTCAGAATATTCTGTCTTAAAACACATATCAGTTTAATTTTAAATGGGAAGAAATAGTTTTTTAGTGCATAAAATCATTTGAGATAAATTCCCTGCTTCTTTTAAGAACGAAAAACAGAACTTAATGAAAGTGCACAAATAATTGTATTCTGGATGCAAATATAAAAGTCCTGTTTGCTTTGGAGAAAAGCAACTTGTTTTGTCTTGGTGATATACTGTATTGTGGGATGTGTATTTGATACACTTCACGTTCTGTATTGCAGGTGATGGGATTCGGTTTGTACCTGATGGATGGAAATGTCAGTAACATTTATAAACTGGACGCTAAGAAGAGAATAAATCTCAGTAAAATCGACAAATTCTTTAAGGTGATGCCAAAAACAGGGTGATGTAGAATATTCATTTGCCAAGCCTTTCTACATAGTAAATCTAATGTCAGAACTTTACAGCTAGGAATATATATATATATATATCCCTTTTAATGTCACTGATTTTTAACCTAACGCATGCTTCTCTGCATAATTAACAACTTTGCTATATTTTTATGTACAGTTGAAGAACCTGTATAATGCTTCACAAAGAGTATTTTTATTGTTTTGAATTATCCATTGAGCATTAATACCATTCATATTCAATGGTTTATAAAAACATTAAGAGGAGAGTTTGGCTGGAAGACAGACCAAAATAGTATTAAGAACAATCTGATTAGACAAAAACAACTTGAGCAAAGAAAGTTGTTGTAAAGGGAATCCACTTTAACACAAGTCTGAAGCCACTGGGACTGCGACAAAGACCTGGCAGGAAAATAGAGAAAATAAATGGGTAACATTTAACTTTTTACTAAATGTACACATTTCATTAAAATAAGTAAAAAAAAAGTAAATTGCAACCCATTTGGCTTATCAATGATTTTAAGAACAAGATAAGGATTCGAAAGTTAAAACCTTTTCAATGTAACAAAATCTTATAACCATTTGGGAGGACTATGAAGCAGTATATGATATACTGGAAAACATCTTACAATTGATCAAACAATTCTGTGTTGGAATCATTCTCGGACAGATTAAAAAACACCTAATAAAACGTCCTGGTCCTTTATAGAATGATAAAATATTGCAGATTTTAATTAGTTTGGACTTTTTTCCACAGTCTTTTGCTGCAATTCTCTGTATCTGATTACTAGGGAATACACATCAACAAAACATGAGACATAAAAGCACCACCCCTGATACTGCAGGTAATATTTATTTCAAGTGATCACAAAAATAAAAGCATATGCACTCACATTTATTTACCTCAAGGTATGAGGTTATAAGCAGACATAGATGTGATCACTCCCTAACGAGACCAATTGGATTTCCTTTTAGTGAGGGAGGAACTTGTCTGTCCCACCACTGTGGTCTGTAAAAGGTAATCTGTCACTGTAGAATTGACCGGATTGGCCAAGAAACAACTTTGGCTTTTTAATATACTAATATCCAACAGACTATAACATCAGAGATTACCTGATACAAACCAGAGATAAGTAGAGGCGAGACTGACAAGCTCCCCCTTTACAAATAGGAATTCAGATTGATCTTGTTTGAGACTCTATTGTTGTCAATGGTGATTTAAACTGTGTTTGCTTGTTACCTCATGCTTTTGGGTAAATAAATGTGAATTCATTTGCTTTTATCTTATTTTTTTTAGATCAATTTAAATACATTTTATCTTTATTATAAGGGGAGATTAACTTTTCTCTCCTCTTCCCTTCTTAAGCTTTACAAGTGTACAAGGAATATAACCAGTCTTGCAAAAAGCTATTATATTGTCTAAAATAGAAAATTAGATTTAATACAAATAAATGTAAAGTTGTGCATTTGGGAACGAAAAATAAGCATAATAAATCTAAGGGATATCAGTGATAGAAAGGGATTTGGGAGTGCTTGTGGACAACCACCTATATAACAGTGCTCAGTGCCAAGCATCATCTGCAAAGGCAAATAAAATATTAGCATGGATTAAGAAGGTTATAGAAGCCAGGGAAGCAAATATAATTCTGCCACTATACAAATTCCTAGTACGCCCTCATTTGGAATATGGAGTTACATTTTGGACACCACTTCTAAAAAGTACATTATAGAGCTTGAAAAGGTGTAGAGAAGAGAAATAAAATTAATATGAGGAATGGAGGGGCTAAGCTTAGGGAAAAAAAAACTAACCAAATTTGTTCTTTTCTCTAGAAAATGGCACTTATGATGGGGTTTGATTACCTTTATATAAATACATGGATGGTCAATACAAGGGTTTGTCAAAGGAACCTTTTGTGCCAATGGGTACTCAACTGACATGAGGTCATTCCTTGTTGTTAGATTAAAAAAAAGATTCAATTTTTAAGACACACTGTGGAACTCTGTTGAAGGAGTTTGAGACAATAGATTCAATGGATAACTTTAAAAATGGGTTGCATGTATTTTTAAATGAAATAGCATTCAGGGTTATGTTGGATAACTATAGTAGTAGGAGCATTGTTCCAGGGAGTAATCCAGTATTTGTGTTCAGGAATGATTTATTTTTTGCAATTATGAGACAAATGACAGTGTTTCAGTTGGGTTTTGATGTGCCTTTCTCTGAATTAATTAACAATTCACATATTTCCAGGATCAGAGGGCCTGTCTGTTTTCACGTGTGTATCTTTCACTGTTTTGCTGTATACAAATCCCTTAGGGTCTCCTTAAGGCATATAAGTTAATCAAGATATGAGCTTGTTGCTCCCTATTCCTAGAGGGACCAGTGGCTATTGTGGCTGAAACATAGATGTGGGGGTTACTGTTTCTCTTATGCAAAGGAGACTTACCTGGCATTATGTTTCTGGTCTGCTCTTAGTGGCAGTTACAGACTGATAGATCCTCTGTAATAGTAAAACTCAAGAGACAGCCCTCTGAGTGGGTACCATTCCATAGGGCACACTGTTAAGTAGTGTCTGTAGTAGTGTGCATGTCCCACTTGTGTTTCTTTCAGCCCATTATATTTACATTTATATCTGAGACTGGCTGTTTTACAAGTTTCTGAACTCTCTATACCTACTGTACTTGTACTGATAGGCCGCCCCTGCTCTGACTCCGATGAATGTTCCCACTAACTGTGTAGTGCGTCTCTTTTCTCTCTTGCAGCAGCTGCAGGTGGTGCCTCTGTTCGGGGATATGCAAATAGAGTTGGCCAGATACATTGAGACCAGTGCTCACTATGAGGAGAACAAATCAAAGTAAGTGCATGCCGTAATGTGTCCCAGCTCCGGGGAGAGACAGGTGGAGTCATTTGTTGGGGTTCACATACAGAAACTGGAACAACATGCGGTATACAGCAGCTGGTGGTTGTAAGACGCACCGATTATGGGGCCTTGGATTGCTGCCAACGGCTGCTGTACGCTGCAGTAGTGTATTCTAATTTGCAGCTGCATCTCCTTGGCTGCTTGGGGATAAGATGCTAAAGTAATGTCACTGCTTCTGTACGTTTTAATGTTAGGCTCTAAACACTGGTACTTACCACAGGTTAATGTGAGTGAATAGGAAATGAAAGAGTTAAAGGACCACAAACGTCATTAGTGCTCTGTACCGTCAGTAAGAGGGTGGAAAATCATGTTGAAAAATTGTTTACATTTTTAAAAATGATCAAGAATTGACTTTTATATTGTCATTATAGTTTAGCCCTTGAAGCTGTCCCATAGATAATAAGGTTAGAGATTGTGACTGTTATAAAAGTTAATATATCGAGTACAGAATTTATATTTACTGTTGACTACAGCTTTAACTTTTTGTGCTGTTTGTTCCGTTGATATACTGGCTGCTAAAATATAGTTAATTAGTTACAAATCACTGTCTGGTAATGGGCACATGTCAAAAACCTGCCACAGTTCAGATGTGCTAAGATGCAATGTACAGATCGCATAGTCCTAGCACAACGTTTCAGAGACAAATCTCTTTAAGGACTTGCAAACAAAAATTAGCATGGATCATCATAAGTAAATAAATGCGCATTTCCACTTATGTTATGTTAGTAAAGTCCAGTGTTGGGTTTTTCTGATTTAAAATGAACAGAAGTAGTAACTTATCTCAAAGCTGCCTAGAAGACCAGTGTAAGGATAGAAATCAGTTCTGGAGCATGTTGCACATTTTATGCATCGGTTCCGGAGCATGCACATTTTGTGTATTTGTTGTGGAGCATGCACAATGTGTGTATCGGCTTCGGAGCATGCACAATTTTGTGTATTTGTTGTGGAGCATGCACAATTTGTGTATCCGTTTCGGAGCATGCACAATTTTTGTATCGGTTTCGGAGCATGCACAATTTTTGTATCGGTTTCAGAGCATGCACAATTTGTGTATCGGTTTCGCAGCATGCACAATTTGTGTATCCGTTTCGGAGCATGCACAATTTGTATATCGTTCTGGAGCATGCACAATTTGTATATCGTTCTGGAGCATGCACAATTTGTGTATCGGTTTCGGAGCATGCACAATTTGTGTATCTGTTCCGGAGCATGCAAAATTTGTGTATCTGTTCCGGAGCATGAACAATTTGTGTATCGTTCTGGAGAATGCACAATTTATGTATCGTTCTGTAACATGCACAATTTGTATATCGTTCTGGAGCATGCACAATTTGTGTATCGGTTTCGGAGCATGCACAATTTGTGTATCTGTTCCGGAGCATGCACAATTTGTGTATCTGTTCCGGAGCATGCACAATTTGTGTATCGTTCTGGAGAATGCACAATTTATGTATCGTTCTGTAACATGCACAATTTATGTATCGTTCTGGAGCATGCACAATTTGTGTATCGTTCCGGAGTATGTTGAATGTTTTCTGGTAGCCTTTTTAACCAGTGCAATCATACATATAGTTCTTCAAGGCACTTTCTATGAGCCCTATTCAAGTAGATCATTGGCCTTAAGCAGCTGCTTTCCTGCCCAGGTGGACTTGCACCCAGAGCAGTATCAGTCCCCAGTACAATATCTGTGAGCAGATGGTACAGATCCGAGACGACCATATCCGCTTCATCTCTGAGCTGGCAAGATACAGCAACAGCGAGGTAAGGAACCACATGAAATACATGCGGTGACAGGAATAGACCTAGAAATAATGTTGTTTAATATTAACCCTCAAAGGAGTACTATAAATGAACAAAGCAAAGGTCCTAGTTATTGTAGAAATTAAAATTATGCATAGAAATAAACTTAATTGCAATTGGTAGTTATTTAAAAAAATGTGTAAGTTTTTGCTAATCTACAGTGGTCCTTTTAAAGTGACTGATACCTGAAATAGAGTGTGTCTGAAATAGAGTGTGTATGACCGCATATTAAAAAAATATGAAATCCAGTCTCTAGATAAACAAAATCTTTAAAAAAAAAGTGGTGTACTGGATTAAATTTTAGGTTAGTATAGGTAGGTCGCTTGGTGATTAAATGTAGATAGCAGTTCCCATAAAATGTTTTAGTTCTTTGATGCTGTGAAATGGTTCATGCTCTTGTTGTTGATTTCTGGCAGGTGGTAACTGGCTCGGGTCTGGACAGTCAGAAATCAGATGAAGAATACCGGGAGCTCTTTGATCTGGCACTAAGAGGTTTACAGCTCCTCTCTAAATGGAGTGCACATGTCATGGAGGTGGTGAGTCCTCATAGTTGAATGTGCCATGTTGGAAATGGTCAGCATATTGTATTTACCTTTTTGTATAGATAAAGAGATAAATCATGAGACATTGGTGTCTATGCATTTGTTTTGTACTACAGATCGGTTAAAACATACTCTCCAGCATTTGACTATTCTTATTGGGTTAAGTAAACATGTTTATATCTCCATCACAATGGATTTGTCCATCACGTTGAGATATAACAATGCAGAAACGCAGAGATTATGTTTTAACCCATTGACATATAGGATGTCATTGTGATAGTCCTTATTGCACTGAGGCCTCTCTCTTTCGTCTCCTTTCAGTACTCCTGGAAACTTGTCCACCCCACAGATAAATTCTGTAATAAGGATTGCCCAGGAACAGCAGAAGAGTATGAGCGGGCTACACGTTATAATTACACCAGCGAGGAGAAATTTGCCTTTGTAGAGGTATGGGCAACCTACAACCAACTGTGAAACTTTCTCAAATTAATACTTAGGAATCTAATGAAGAAAACTTTGCAGGAAGCCATGTACAATATGGAAAAGTACAACTCCAGACTGCAAGAACAGTAATTGTTCAGGTTTAAGGACATTTTATGAAACACTTGCTGCCTAACAGTCTATAACTAGTGTCTTGATTTAGTATTTTTATGGTGTTTATAATATATAATAATAAAATGGTCAATAATATATTTCCTAATAGAATCATTTATCTAATTTAATTTGTTGCATAAAGCATACAAGCAGGATGGCATTGTTGCAAAAAGCAGACTGCGTTGTATTTTTGTGGCTCTAAATTCTCATGCAATATTGTCATGAAACTCTTTTAAATCCATAATGGCCAATTTAAACATAGAAACATGGATTTGATTTCAGATAAGAACCCAATGGTCCATCTAGAGTATCTATCTCCTTAAAAACATGCTTAGTGAAAACTCATGATATTCCTATATTTATCCCAGGTATTTCCTTACCTGTGTTTGACCCTACTATTTCAACTGGGAGGCTGTTCCACTTATCTACTACCCTTTCTGTAAATTAGTAATGTCCCTAAATCTCACATTCCAACTACTGTATAAGTAACAACCTCTTGTTCTTACATTCCTCCTTTTCTGGAAGACATTTCTCTCCTGATTTATTAAATCATTTGGTGATACTGGAAGATTTTTTTCGACCTTCTATCCTCTCAGCTAAAGTCTTTTCTGATGGGTTTTCCTTTTAGACTTTACACCATTGTAGTTGCTCTCCTTTGAAATGGTTATTTATATTCTTTTGGGGAATCCTCTCCATCACAAAGTATTCTAGGTGAGGTCTAAGAAGAGAGCTGTTGAGTTGCATTAGTACCTCTCTTTTTCTTCAGCTAACTAATCTTCTAATACAATCAAGCTCCAATGATCCTATAATGATAGCCATTTGACATACCGCTGTAAATAAGTTTATTTGTAGATGTCTATTGAAGCACAAGGAATGGTTAATTAATCAAGTCACCTTTGATTTATCCCATGATTAATTCAACATGCTTGCTTGTCTTTTCTCCAACCTTGTCACTCTTGCCATTCATACATGGAAATCGCTTTTCCTCCTCCTTCAGGTTATTGCTATGGTGAAGGGTCTGCAGGTCCTGATGGGTCGCATGGAGAGTGTGTTTAACCAGGCCATCCGTAACACAATATACGCTGCACTACAAGACTTTGCTCAGAGCGCCCTGCGTGAGCCCCTCAGACAGGCCGTGCGCAAGAAGAAAAATGTCCTGATCAGGTAACTAACAATACAACATAGAGACAAACAGTAAGAGAGAGTAAGAAAGGGGTACATTTATCACAAGACCACTGTAGTTCAAAGAAAAATCCCATACTAGCTAAGAACGTAATAACAATTATAGAAAAAAATCTGAACTTTTGAAAACTCTATATGTAGAAGGTTCCATCTTGTTTGGTTTGAACTCATCCTGACAGGTTGAATTCTGAAGGGTGAGGGAGGAGAGAGAATCCCACTGCATATGCTCATATGTCACACTCAAAGTTTTCAAACGCATATTTTTTTCATTGTATAGTGGTTCTTTATAGTGTGAACTTTTGAGCAATGAGAAATACCAGATGTGTATATTGAGAATATCTTTTAGCATGTTGACACATTTTGTTATGTAGTAATGATCATGTAAATATATCTTTACCATTTAACAAATATACAAATAGTGATCGTTAATGGAGGTAACACGGGTGCACTTTCCTTAGGTTGAGATGTATGTTATGCCCTGACCTGACATATTTTGTTTATTCAGGTAACAACTGAAGTGGAGATACTTGTATCATATCTTCAGTATTTAGCATCTCAATTCTATTCTTCCTTTTTCAGTGTCCTGCAGGCTATACGTAAGACTATCTGTGACTGGGAAGGAGGCCGTGAACCTCCAAATGATCCTTGTCTACGTGGAGAGAAGGACCCCAAAGGAGGCTTTGATATTAAAGTCCCCCGCAGAGCGGTTGGTCCCTCCAGCACTCAGGTCTGTATCAAGTACCAATCCCTGTGCTGTTATCACATGATGTGAGGCATAAAAATTACAAATGCCACAAAACAAAAAAAGTAATTTAAGATTTTTGTAATTTTCAAGTCTGCATTTCAATTTTAACAAAAACAGAGCCAGAGGTGCACTATCTGCAAACAAACAACACCTAAGTAGATTTGTTTTTTAGGCTGGTTACCTGCTCCCTGAGTAGGTTACCAGGCCAATAGAATAAACCTTTGGCGTTTTTCGTTCTCAGTTTTAGAGCCTTTGCATTTGTTTTTGCATATGCAAATGACCCATAGGGGTTTTCTCACTCTGTGATCAAGACGTGGACTCCTTTCTCACTGTGCCTTAGGGAGTTCAGCTACACCTCACTAACAAAGCCCAAGAGGCGGAAACATCCGTCCGGGGTTTGCGGCTTCTCCTGTTCAGGTTAGAATTTCCTGGTATTTCAGGGCTGGATCACTGTTTGGAGTGAGACCAGACTGATAAACCACAGGATATTTCTCACTGTGAAGAGCACAAGTGAGCTAAAAGATGTCACTGAGTATGCCTGTGCCTATAAAACAAATTTACTTGTTTGTCAATTTTCAGTTTGAGTGTCTCTGACTTTGTTTTTGCATATACATTTAAATGTTCTCTCATTACCATGATAGCTCTGCCTTCTGACGGATCTTCTCTTTCAACTGTAGTATAGAGCATGCTGTCCATATGCCAAACATAGGAAATTTCACACTGAAGGTCATTCACGTTGACCTTTGGTGGCCATATGGCTAGGTGCTTGGATATAGTGTGCAGGTGCCTTACTTTAGTAAAGATCAGTATAAGCAACTTCTTAATTTAATGTGTTTTGAAAAAAGTTTATCTTGCATTGTAAAATAGCTGGTTTTGGTGCAGTCCTCTGTACAGCACTATGGAATATGTTGTGAGTTCCAAATAAAAGTTACATATAATAATAATCTGTTTTTTAATGATGGCAGATTGCATTACCATTTCCCTTCCCTTGTGCTCGCAGTGTAGCACAGTCAAAGTACATTACAATCAACCACCAAAGCATTTTGTAAGATGTTTGTAAAAGGAGCAAGAGCTGCTCCAATGTTTTGCAAACCGCTTGTGTGGCAATTTTTTTAATCATAATAAACTTAAATGTTGCTTGTACTAAACTTTATTACTTGAAAATTCTGAAAGATGGACCATTGCATTAATTTCTTTAGGTTTAGGAAACTAATCAAGCAGAATACCTGTACACTACATAACCATTTGCTTAAACCATGAACACATTAAACAATTATTCCTAAAACTACACTCAAAATACTGGTGACTATATGTTTTCCCATTTTTAATTGATAAATTATTAGTATTAAAGAGTTTGAATCTTTTTATTGTCAATTCCTTCCAAGCATAAGATTTTCAGATTTTTAGACTTTTGATTTTCTCTGCCTTAATCACCATAAAACGATTGTGACCACTTCAAAGGAGAGGTTCCACCTTAATACTTACACGTTAAAGGTATAGTACATATAGAAGACACGTGTGTGTGTGTTAGGTGATGTAAACAGCTGAAGAACACATTGGCTGTTGACCTTTTTACCCAATAAGATCACACTGGTCAGAGAACTAAATTGAATACATGCTTTGCTTGTAATGGCAGCCCCTGCTTTACTCAAGACATTGAGCAGTTACTGGCAAACTAGACATATTCCTTGACTTTTGCCTATAGAGTTATCCTTCTATAGGTGTGGCCTTTCCTATAAAAGAAACTTTTATGTTTGGGTGGAACTTACTCTTTAAGGACATGTTTGTTTATAAGTACATGTGCATATCTCCAATCATTTATTCTCATTTACCATAGTTATACATGGTACGCACTATGCTGGAGTCTCTGATTGCGGACAAGAGTGGCTCTAAGAAGACCTTGCGCAGCAGTCTGGATGGGCCTATAGTACAGGCGATAGAGGAGTTTCACAAGCAGTCCTTCTTCTTTACTCATCTCCTGAACTTCAGTGGTGAGTAGTGGGGAGGCGACAGATGAGAGGGAGACTGTGAGTTATGGAGACCAGATTACTGCTAAAAGTAAGCTTAAAGAGTTCACTTGAATATATAGGCCTATTTTAAGTTGTTGTTTTTTTTGTAACTAGTACTAGCTATTGGTGCCGTATCCTCCTACCTGACATGTGGGTCTAGGAAACCAAGAGGGAAACAGGGAAAAGTGCTCACGTCCCCTCCATCTCTTCTTCTTCCTCATCATCTCCCCATTGTTCCCTCTCAACCTTAGTGGTTATTATAAAGAAGAGCATAACACTGTGTGGTATCTTAATGTTAATTATACAATCTGACATCTCAGCTGTGTGTATTTTATTTGCATAATCACACAGAACATTTCCAAAAACTTGCAATTTGTACCTCAACCATACTACCTTTAGATGACAAAGAAACCAAAAAAACTGGAGAAATAAGAACAACATACTAATACAGGGCATTGCCAAGTAAAGAAATATACAGGCTGAATTACATTTCATGATTACATTATTCCAGGAAGAGAACCCTGTTTAATACAGTTTTACCATCATTTCTCTCAATTTTATTAGTTAACAGAATGCTATAGTGTATATGAATATTTTCTGTTTTGCGGACGGTAGTGTTCAATCTCTGTTGTGTTAAGGTTACCATAGTCATGTTCTTTACAACAAAGTGGACATAATAGTTCAGATTCCCAAGAAGGTCCCCTAGCTTTTCTCTATGGCTTTTACTTGTGATGAACACTGATTCCTGAGATACGTTGTGCTGAATCCATCCCTTGTATTTCAATTATCAGAGGCCCTGCAGCAGTGTTGTGATCTTTCTCAGCTCTGGTTCCGGGAGTTTTTCTTGGAGCTCACCATGGGACGACGTATCCAGTTCCCCATTGAAATGTCAATGCCTTGGATACTCACTGATCACATCTTAGAGACCAAGGAACCTTCCATGATGGAGTAAGAAACCTCCAGGCCATTTTATTTTAGCTAATTGTTTTCAAGATATAATAATATTGTTTTGAATCCAGAATGATCATGCATACGATTGTGTAAATTGCATGTAAATAATATTGCTATTTATTAACATTTACAATAAGTAACTCTAATGCTAGAAATCTTTTTTTAATCCTATTGAAAACTGAATTTTTATCTGTAATCATCCAATGCCATTTTCACACTTTTTCCATTTAATTTACTTTTTGTTTATAACATTAAATTGCTTATTTAAACTTGTACTTTACTGTATTGAAACCTTTTATTTGTCCATTTGCTCTAAAAGCCATTCACATCAATATGTTTAGTTTCAATGATTGCCATATTGCATTTCTTGCATTCCTAGGCTTATGTTTTCGTATCTCTTCTAGGTACGTGCTATATCCCCTTGACCTGTATAATGACAGTGCTTACTATGCTCTGACCAAATTTAAGAAGCAGTTTCTCTATGATGAAATAGAAGCTGAGGTAAGCTCTGCAGTAAAATGGTTTGCATTTTATGTTTACTTCTTCATTATATTCTGTGCGTTTCTTCATTAGAAAAGTGCTATTTCCCTGTAGCACTTCCAGTCTATTTGAGCTTTGGTGGGAAGTGCAGAATATATCCCTAGAATCTGCCCGTAGATCAATAAATATACAGCTGCAGACTGTGCCATAGTTTTACTACTGAACTATATTTTGATTTTGCCTTAAATGGAAGCTGACTCCTTAAAACTACTTAATTTCATTTTGAAGCCACAGTTAGCTCCCCTCTCTAAGTGACTGTCGCCTCTCTAAATGGTCTTGGTAGAATCAATGAAAAATTTCAACCTGAGATGGAGCTGTCTGGCAAATCCAACCTGGTGTTATACTATGGGAAGGCTAGATCACGCAACTTACCAAAATTGGAGAAATATCCTGTGTGGGCTTACGTCTCAAGACTTGTCAAGTTCAAGTTTATTTTGATGTGTCAGTTTTTCTTTAGAGCCAAGTGAGTCTGAGGGGTCCATTTTACTATAGCATCAATGATCTCCAATGTCTTCTCAGCCCCCTATTCTTTATGGTTCTTTTTAATCTTTAATATATTTCTTTTCAGGTGAATCTGTGCTTTGACCAGTTTGTATACAAGTTGTCAGATCAGATCTTTGCCTATTATAAAGCCATGTCTGGCAGGTAAGAATACTGTTTATTTACTCCTTGTTATTAATCATTTATGGAATACCGGTAGTCTCAAGGGGATTAAATTGAAAGGTCTCAGAGTAATCACTGAACACTCATTCTGGAAGTGCCTGGAATAGTTGAACCTAAATCCCTATGTTTTTTTTTATGGAGCCTATTCAATAAGTGTGAGGAGATCTATCTATCCGTACAGGCTCCATAGCACAGTCGTTGGAGACTCTGGTGAGGTAAATCTGTTACATTAGTGTATTATGCTTGCCCATCTGGTTTTGGTGGACAGGTGAAAGGAAGAGAGGGTGGTTGGAGGAAAAGTAGAGAGGGTGGGTAAAGTATACCAATAGGGGAATGCAGAAGAGACAGTATGGGTAAAAATTGGTTAGTTTTATGAACATGATAACCCACTCTGGGAGCAGCACATTTTAGCTCACTTGTGCCTTCACAGGGAGAAATATCCTGTAGTATATCAGTCTGGTCTTACCCAATAGAGTGATCCAGACCTAAAATACCAGGCAATTCTACCCTGAACAGAAGAAACCGTAAACCCCAGGCGTATGTTTCGGCCTTGATAGGGACAGAATTGGGGTGAATCTCCAAAAGGTGATCGGTGGAAGAGACAGAGAGGAGGGGCAAAAGAGAGACTGAGAGCAGGGGTGGAGAAGAGACAGAAAAAATGGATAAGAAGTGGAGGAGATAACCGAAGGGTGGAGAAGAGACAGAATTGAGGGGTGGATGAAAAAAAGATAGGAGAGGCCAAGAGGACGGATGGATGAGAGAGTTCATTGTTGTAAATAATACTACACAGCTATATTATTTGGATCACTGAGTCTTATTTCTCTCTGTTTCAGTGTTTTGTTAGATAAACGTTTCCGTGCTGAGTGCAAGAATTACGGTGTGATTATTCCATACCCACCATCGAACCGCTATGAAACCCTTCTCAAACAGCGGCATGTACAGGTGGGACAAATCTTCAGTGAACTCATTAATCGTACATTGATATCATCATAGTTGGCCATAATTTCACTTTTCATACTTATTTGCTCATCAAAGAATATCTATAGGGACACAATCTCTGCTCTGTATGGTATACAATTAATTGAGATGACTCGGTATCCAGTCTCTGCTGAAAATGCACTCTGTACAAATTCATAAGAATGCTTTCCCCTTGCACTTCAAAGTTTCATTACCAGATCAAAGCTGTTCAAGGAGGGGGTGGAAGTGAGTAATGTTGGGAAACATGTTAAACAGAACTAACAAAGATTTAGAAGATAGATAAAGAGAAATCAGGGTGGACTTAAAGGACCACTGCACAATTACAAATATATATGTTTGAAAACTTTCAGCCTTATTTAAATTGCGATTCGGCAAATTTTAAAGGGCTCTATTTAAGCACATAGCATAAAAAATATATTTGCTTAAATAGAGCCCTTTACAATTTGACGATTTGCAATTTAATAAGGCTGTTTGAGTTTAAAAGGATAATTAAGCAGGAAAAAGTCATTCACTATCAGCCTTATTAAATTGTGATTCAGCAAATTGAATAGGGCTCTATTTAAGCACATAGCATATTTTTTTTACAGAAGTTTTTAGTTAGTGAAGACCTTGCTTTTGGATAGAAGATCACTAACTAAAAACTTCTGTAAAAACAAAATGCTATGTGCTTAAATAGAGCCCTATTCAATTGTCCGAATCGCAATTTAATAAGGCTACTAGTTCTTAGTTAGAAAAAGAAAACCATTTTCCCTTTACTGGACCCTGAAAGGGTCCATGATTCGTTGGTTATGTGTGAGAGGGGTGTTTACATTTCTGGAGAGAATAATGCAAGTGGTCAGCTTCTGAGCTAGTAAGGGGGCGAAGTGGTGTCAATTTAAATCTTATTCAATTATTAAACCAAAACTCTGTACTCCTGCCTGTTCTCTCTTACAACTAACACGCCCATTGTCCAGCTCTCAGCATGTGATGTTAGAAACACAAAATGGATTCTTATACTCATAAACAGAGTCTTCGCAAGTTCAGATTTTCCCCAAACAAATTATGTCCATGGTGTACACAGCTGCTAATATTATTAGTGTGGTTCTTTCATTATAATTTTTTTTTCTTCAAATCAAAGGACAAGCTCCACCTAAAATTAAATTTCTTTAATATTAAAGAGCACTCCTTGAGAATATTAATGATGTATGTAAAAGTTATGAAACTTACCTACTTTTCCAATTACTCCTTCATGTTTGAGGAAGCTTAATTTGTGTCACTGGCACCTAGAATACAGAGTTAATGAAGTCAAAAGTTAAGGAGTCAGATCAGAACTAAAGTTGAGTTTTAAGGTGTAACAACTACTTGAACATGTGCCTAAACTTCTGTAAGTGCACTCTCAGCAAATTCCGTTTAGGTGAAATTTCTCCTTTATCAATAAGTTCTAATATACAAGAAAATCACCTACATTTGTATATGTAACGGGTAGGGTAGCCCTCCCATTGTATTTAGGACTTGGAAGAAATATATGGGTAGGATCTTCATCTGATGAGGTCATCAATCAAACTAGTACTCTGAACAATGCCCTTGGATATGAGACAAATTATTTAGGTGACTGTCCAGCCTATGAAAGTACTCATACTGGAACAGAACACTCCCCCGGAAAAGCCGAGGAGAGTTAAGCAAACTAATTTTGTAAGTGACCTCAGAATATACTATATGGGTCCCATCATTCCATTTTAAAGAAACTAAGTGACCCACAAATTATTTTAAAGCATGGAAACTGGCTCTATTTTGTACTAACCATTTTTTCTCTAGTAAATAACTGATGCGATACTCATCATTGTTTTGTTTTGCACTATTATGCAAAGGCGAGTCTCATAAATAGTTATTAGCTGCTTTGAAGTGCTATCTAGTGATATAGAGCCTCATTCAATTAGAAGCCCGCATCGCGCGTTATATAGGCCGTATGTCTGCAGGCTCACGGCTTGCTACAATTACGATGCTATTCAATTGATCAGGCCCACAAGTTACGGACCGAAAGCCGAAACTGTAAACCATGCTATTGTATGTAGCATTTCAGGGCGGGGAGATGATCAATTAAGCAAGGCCCTAACTACCCATCTTAAAACAGCCAATTGAAAATGAGACCGTCATCATTACGTCAGTAAAACATGGAGGTTACATGTCAATTAATTAGCGTTTATGCGATCGGACTCGCAAAACTGCAAAATACAAAATATTAATCCATGTGGGTGGCCTGAGCTGTATTAACTCGTTGATTCCTGAGATCAATATAACCCCGAACTGAATCATAAAAAAAAAGATTTTTGATTGGCGATTTGCGAGCTTGAGACTGTTGTGCAATTAATTCTAATATCTTTCATCACTTTCCCTGTATTTTAAAGTGCAATATTGATTTTTTATTCACATTTAAAGTGCTACGGAGATGTCTTTAACCCCTTTGCAAGTCCCATCTGCAAGTACCTGTAGGCTTTTCTTCTACATTTGCCATTTGCGGGCTTGGGGAATTGTAGCAATTGAATAGCGATTTTTTTTTTTTTTAGTGATCGTAACTCTTGCAGACGGAAAAGATCAAAGACTTAGATAGGGCGTAGGTTACGGTTGTCACAACCGCAAGGATTTCAAGCCCATAAACCGTAGACCGTTTGTGGCTCTCAAAAAGACGCCAATTGAATAGCAAATTAGCTTACAGGTTCCATTACGGGCGCCCGTAACTTACAATTACTCAATTAAAAGAGGCTCATACTGTTTATGTAAACATCTTACCCCAGTGTTATTACCATTATCAAGAACAACAAACTACAAATTAACATAGTGAGTTACCCATTAACATAATACAGCACAAACAATACTGAATATTTCAGGAATGACGCCATTGTAAAGTCAAATGTCTAGGACAATGTAAAGACAGTTTTTAAATGTTAAGGAACAAACAAAGGTGTTGCCAGGGTGACATCTTCCATTAAGACTACCACTGTTGGTAAGATTCAGCTTCCTAGGCTTTAAGGGCAGAAAAGAGAAATCGGTTGTTTCTGTTTATAAACGTTCAATGAAAGATTCAGTATGTTGCAGTGAGTTGATTTCATTTTCCAAGGTTCCCACCTCTTTGACATGAATATATGCTCACACATTGGTGGAGGTCAAGACAACAGTGGAGATGACAGGTGCTGCATATAATTAAGTGCAAAAGATTATACATTAAAAAAAATAAAATGATTGATCCAATAGTTCATTCTAGTTCTTTAAATTAATTTACTGAAAATATAGGACTACAGTATTCCTTTTAATTCAAATGACTAAACATTCTCTGGTAGTTCATATCTTACATGTTCAACTACCCTCTTTTGTTTTGTGATGTCTCCTACACTTTTCCTTCAATGCATTTTATTTTAATGTATTTAATTTTTTATGTAGTTAATTTAATGGACTTTATCATTTACACAGTTGTTGGGCAGATCCATTGACCTTAACAGACTCATCACCCAGCGAATCTCTGCTGCCATGTACAAGTCTCTAGATCAGGCTATCAGTCGATTTGAGAGTGAGGACCTCACCTCCATTGTGGTAAGTCTGCTGCACCAGTGATGAAGCTACAAAGTACTGACGTGACCACACAATGCTCAAGGGAACATAACTCACTTAATGTATTGGATACAATTTTGGCATCTCGTTTTTTCCTTACAACATTCTTTCATTGTAAAGATTTCCCCTAAGCAGTCTGCTAAAATGTTCAGCGGGTACTTGTGTATACCTTATGCATGTGTAAAACAAAATGACATAATTATAAACAAACACCCAAACATATAACACACAGACATTTAAGGGTAAGTAGCCTTAGGTCACTCTGATTTTTTTCACATATCTGAATCTCACCTCATATTCTTCACAATTTCAGGAACTGGAGTGGCTACTTGATATAAACCGCCTCACCCACCGCCTGCTCTCCAAACATCTGACTTTGGACAGTTTTGATGCCATGTTCCGAGAGGCCAATCACAATGTGTCTGCGCCATATGGGAGGAACACACTCCATGTCTTCTGGGAGCTTAACTTTGACTTTCTGCCCAACTACTGTTATAATGGCTCAACCAACCGGTAGGTGCAGCATGTATTTTCTGCGCTTCCTCAAATCAATCAGTCAGCAACAACCAACAAGTAATACATCTTATTCCTTAATGAATAGTTTTAGCTCAATATTTACAGCAGGATCTAGTACTAGAATTTTAATGGACAAATGCTCTGGAAAGTGTATGTGTGTATATATGTGTGTGTGTGTGTTGTGGTGAACTACCTACTCATAAGGTCCACAACACAGGCTGAGATCCCGCTCCATGCTGATGATAGCCAGTAAGCTTGAAACAGCTGTATATGGATTGGATACTCAGCCTGTGTTTATTCCAACCTTGGCTTTGCATTAAAGCTGTGTAATACAGCATGCATAAGCTTTTAGGAAGCCATTTTGATAATGGCTAGGATTGAAGAGCGTGGCATTTGTGGGCACATTTGCACATCCCAGCTCAACTTCCCAGAATGCAGTGTAATAACTGTTTTTCTCAGAACTCTGAGCTGGAAGCAGGTTTTTTTAACTTGCTTTAGACGTTCAAATGTGAACACAGATGTACTTTTTATCTACTATATATATATATATATATATATATATATATATATATATATATATATATATCCTTTCCCTCTACTGTATGCAGGTATTCGTCACTGTGGGCAGCCATTAACTAATTTGAGCTGGTAATTTAATTGATTTCCTAACAAGGACTACATTTGTTTACGCTTTTTTACATTTTTTATTTATATTATTGTTAAAAGCATAATACTGTATATGTAACTCTTGAACTATAAAAAAAATTCTAATTGTTAAATGAAAAGACTGTATTTTTACTTAAAATGGGAAACATTTCACCCATTGTGGACTCAGTATAAACATAGTGCAAGTCACATAAGGTAATTTGACGTTACATTAAATGTAATATTCGCTTTCTAAATTGAATACCCTTTATGCAGAGTTTGTGAAATGATGATTGTGTCTGATTTTTCTCTCCCAGGTTTGTCCGTACGGCCATTCCCTTCACACAAGAGCCCCAGAGAGACAAACCTGCAAATGTACAGCCATATTACTTGTATGGGTCAAAGGTCAGTAATTATGACCACTGCATAAAATATCTGTATAAATAAATACGAATTTGTAATAGTGAATTTATATTCTAATGTTGCTAGTTCTGTATGCATCTCTTGTCTTTGATTTTAAATGGCCTCTGTAATGGTACAGCTTTTAAGAAAGAACAGTATAAACAACTTTGTATGTCATTGGGTTTAAAAAGTTGACCTTTTGTGAGAAAACCTACACTGAAAACTGGTGTTTTTTTACGTTATCCTAAGGCTACAGCTTCTTCCATCATTTGCAGAATGTTACTGTAGCAGAGTATGCTGCACATATCTGTGCCACTAAAGCTGTGCAGTAAATAGGCAGCCATAGGTACTTGTGTTCCATACTCTTTAACAGTTTGGCGAAGATAGCAAGAGCTTCAAGATTATGGGAAACCAGCAATTTATCTATTTTTTAACCACAATAAATTGGAAAGTTGTTTATACTGATCATTAATACTCACAATTTTTTAAAGTTGGTCCATTACAGTGGATCTTTTAAGCTATAATGTTATCAATATCTAGAACATAAAATATACTTAATCATAAACCAATAGATTGAGCTTTATGTATTTCTAAACTGGATTTTTCGTTTTTAATATTTCTCATTATTGTTCCTAACAATTTCTTCTGTCCTGCAGCCCCTCAATATCGCCTACAGCCACATATATAGTTCTTATAGGAATTTTGTGGGTCCACCTCACTTCAAGACCATCTGCCGCCTGCTGGGGTATCAGGGCATCGCTGTAGTGATGGAGGAACTTTTAAAAATCGTCAAGAGTCTGGTGAGAAAGGGCAGAATGTGTATGAAGTCTGACAGCGGGAATGAGAGGGGGTTGTCAGTAATGCATTTGAATCACTGTATACATACAGAATACGCACTAATGTATAGCCTGATATTGGTTCATAAGTTAATAAAGCTCAGATCTCTATAGGTTTGTTAAGTACTGGTACTGTAAGATTGCTCTGTAATGATTCTGGGCCTGTGTGCAGCTGCCAGTAAGGGTTGCGGCCATTACACTAGTATATAACAGAACGTCTTACACCTATTCTGTCTTGCAGTTACAGGGAACTATCCTGCAGTATGTGAAGACTCTCATAGAAGTCATGCCAAAAATCTGTCGGTTGCCACGACATGAATACGGGTCCCCAGGTAAGTTTGGAAATAATTAAATGTTAGATGGAAAGGAGTGCATCATCATTAAACCAATTATATCAATTGTATATATGTATCACATTTACTTTAACTTGAATTTTGTATTTTTCTATATACAGTAGACTCTCAGTTATCCGGCATCCATGGGGATTGGTAGATGCCGGATAAAAATATAGTTTCTGGTTGCTTGAGAGTTACTATTAAAAGTGGCCCATAGGATGCTCTGCTAAGTATATTTGCCAGTGAGGGCTGTTCTAGCAGCAGCAGCTTTAACTCCTCACTTACACACAGTTATGTTGGGCTGGAGGGTGCAGTGCTGATCCCGGTGCATGTAACCCCAACAGTGCACTGGCTCAGTCCCTCATCTCCCAGGTAAAACTTAATTGCAGAGACGTACAGTGGATGAAATCTAGGTGCCTGTAAGCATTTTGTGGCATGACAGCCTGGCTCCTGGCATTTGTTGAGCCCTGTAAAATTTTATTTTAAATTAAAGTGCCGTATTAATTTTTTTTTCCAGTTGCTTGAGAGTTCTGGTTAACTGAGAGTCTAGCGTATCAAGAAATAACTAGAACGTTATTATTTGGCAAAGAAATTTAAAACAAATATTTGTATACTAATATATTGAATAGGGTTCTCTGGTGGTCCAGTGGTTAGGATTCACTGCTTTCACCGCTAAAACCTGGGTTAAATTCAGGGAACCAAGAGGTCACATAACTCTGAAGCCATGCAGATTTTGGCCTGGGAGATTGGATGGGAGACCACCTAGGAATACCAGGGGCCTTTATGCAGTGGCCTACTGGAGAAGGAACTGACAACCCACTCCAGTATCTCTTCCATGAATACTAAGTGGATCAGCATGGTGTGTTGTGGTCCATGAGGTCACAGAGAGTCGGACACGAGTAACCAACTTGAAAACACACACATACATATATTGAACAAGATACTCTGAGGCACAGAAGGTCTTAATAAACATAAACATTTTAATATGTTAATGATGATTAAATAACAAATTATTTGGTTTTTCTAAACTGCTCCTGATTTCACATCTCTGCATCTCTATGCCCAAATCCAATTTTTTATCTTTATCCGTTGTTTTTCATTGTGTGCGGATCTGATCTTTTGACAAGGGTAATATAAGGTGGGCCATCTTTCTGCACACTGCTGATACAACTTTAGCATTTGCAAATATTATTACTGTAACTAACTGTTAAACATTTGTTTCTTGATATATTCATGCAACATTTCTTATGCATGTGTCCACTAAAGCTTAGTGGGACTATGGACAGTATTACTGGCTCTGCTTTATTTATCATATCATTAGATTATTATTGTTGTTATTATTATTATTATTATTGTTATTTGTAATGCACCAACATATTCGGTAGCGCTATACGTGTGTATAGGCTTGGCTTCACAAACAAAGATTTAAGAGGGGGTCCACATCTATGGGCTCTTAGGTGGCTGAGGAGGCCAATGCGGGACAAGCAGACTCGACCACAGTTGTTGCACAGGGAAATTTGTTCTTGGTTGGGTGCTGGAAGGTGGCCTTCACTTCAGCTGACTGGAGGTTACCGATCTGTAACTTCTTCTTTGGGGCTCCTTTCCCCTTTGGTTTAGGGTTGAAGTTTGCAGTGCACCAGACGGTGGTCCGTATTACATTCTGCTCTGGGCATCATTCGGGTGAGCAGGACATCTTGAATGTCTCGCTGGCGCATCAGAATATAGTCTATAAGATGCCAGTGCTTGGACCGAGGATGCATCCAGGTTGTCTTTAGTCTGTCTTTGTGCTGGCCAACTGTATTGGTGATGGTGAGTTTCTGCTCAGTGCAAAACTCTAGCAGAAGGCGCCCGTTGTCATTATAGTTTCCAACACTGTGATTTCACAGTGAAAGTACACCTTTCCAAGTTTCTGAATCCTTGCCTACTATGGCATTGAAGTCGTCAAGGATGATGACCTTGTCGCCTGCAGGAACGTTTTGTACAAGATTGCGCAGGTCGGTGTAAAACCTGTCCTTTTCTGCAGGATCCGCTTGAAGAGTTGGGGCATAGACACTGAAAACTGTAACATGCTGTTTGTTTTAAAGTGGGAGGCGAATACAAATGATGTGGTCAGAGTGACCCTTTGGCAGTTTATCACGGTTGGAGGTGATATGGTTCCTGACCATGAAGCCCACACCAGAGAGACGTTTCTTATTTTCTGGCTTCCCTGACCAGTAGAGGGTATAACCTGCCCCATGTTCATGAAGACTTCCTTCCTCTGGGAGGCGGACTTCACAGAGGGCAGCATAGTCAATAGCAAGCCTTGATAGTTTGTGGGCTACTAGAGCAGTGCGTCGTTCTGGGTGACCTCTGTCTGTTGTGTCAAGCATAGTTCTGAGGTTCCAACATGCAGGTTTCAGTCCAAATATACCTTTTGAGGCAGGTGTGAGCCTTTTCTTTTTTACTGAGTTTTGACCGCATTTGGAGATGCCTGTTGACCGTGGCTAGCCAACTGGGTGAAGTAGAGACAAGCTTTGTTTAGGCCACATTTTCTAGGTCCCTCTTCATGTGGAGCAAGCAGTGCTGTCCCTAGAGAAGGCTGCTTGGTCGTTTAGGGTGCTGCCAAATGATGCCGTCGTCTCCTGGATCAGCATCAGGTGACTCATACACCTGAACCGCCTGCATGTAGGATTAAGACTGCGGCTTCCAGTGACATCTTCCACCTGCCATTTTGCCCCTTTCCCATCGCTGCAGGGCTTTAAAATGTTGATTGTTCTAAATGTAGACATGCCCCTTTGGGCCTGCGCAATGGAGTTTTTAGGTGAGATGCAGTGTGCTCAGTACTGGTCCCACCCTTTATACTTGGGGTTCATCTGTCATAGGATAGCAAGCTTGAACGGTGACCGTAAGGTCCTCGAGTTGTAGGTGTTGTATTGGAGTGTCCTTCTCCTAGATGGATGGCCTTACTGGACTAACAAGCTGCATCTGCCAGGTTTTTAAATCATAGTTTTCCTTCTCCTAGGCTGGCTGGTAACCAAGGCTAACAAGTCCAGCCTATCCATCTGGTTATACCGCCAGAAATTTGGTTGCGCCATAACGTAGCAAGCTCTGTGAAAATGGGGGGCACCAACGAGAAGGTGTTGCTACAGGCACAGTAATGTAGGAGAGGCCATATGCAATGACCTCCTGATTGGCAAGCTAGCCAGTAGTCACACAGCAATCACTACACCGGAAAAGGAGAGGCGATGTATTGCGCATACATTTTCCCTGGGTGAGTGGGCCATGCGGCCCAGGTCACCCACTAACCCTATACATGGGTAAGTTCCAGGCAAAAGCAATATTAACACACTGCAAAGGATGGAGGGCCATGTCTTTGAGCTTAGAATACAGTGTCCATAGAGCTTTCCACAAAGCTCCATGCAAGATTGAAAACTCACAAACTTACCATCTACATATGTCAAAATACTAAAATTATGTCTACTCTGTTTTTATATATTTCTCACTACTGCAAACTTTTCTCAAACCTCAGATTGTATTTAAATTATATTATATTTAAATGAGACAAACATCAACTGCCACTGTGAAAATGGCATGGTGGCACAATGTATTTTTAGATGGCTGCAGGGACATTTACCAAGTTCTCTATTTACTCTGTTTATTTGAGTTAGTGGTTAGTGACTGTAGGCAATCAGTAGCATTTTTCCACAACAAACAAACAAACAATAAACTACATAGCGAGCTAACTACAGCATAAAATTGATTTAGAAAAAAAAAAAACTTACCACCTCATGTCCATATGTTTTGAAGCCAAGGTCTTAGATCTTCAGGAATATCTCTAGAAGACTTAATTGTGTTAAGGCAAATCGTACCAGTTGCTGCAAGTGTAGCAGATCAAACATTCCACAGAACACCCAAATAAATACCTTTTTTCTAAAGAAAGGGATTATATTCAAAATTAAATTGCATTGTTAGTATCTAAGAGGGATAGATGCCAGAATATTATACTGTGGCAGAAAACAGAGGAAATCACAGCAAAAAAGAAACCCCACAGATTTTGTGTTCAGATGTCCTATTTTTTTCTTTAGATCGATCACAATGTAGTTATTTTTTTATAATTTTCTCATTTCTTTCCTTTAATTTGTCTCTCATACAACTCTTTATCGCTATCCTCCCCCAGGGATCCTTGAGTTTTTTCATCACCAGCTGAAGGACATCATAGAGTATGCAGAGCTAAAGACAGATGTATTCCAAAGCCTGCGTGAGGTGGGGAACGCAGTGCTCTTCTGTTTACTGATAGAACAAGCTCTGGTAAGAGACACCTAATATGCACTCCTATAATGTCACTAAGCTCTGTGTTGTCTATGTGAATACTAAACGAGTGTTGAGCAAATGTGGCTGAGCTAGTGATTCTGACAATATGTATGATCAAAGGTTGAGGAGGGTAAGAGACGAAAATAGGTAAAAGGCAAAAGAGGATGTGAAAGGTGAGCAAAGAACAATGTGAAGAAAGAAAATGACGAAATTATAAAAGGGATGGAAGAGAAATGGAGTAAGACAATATTTGGAAGACACAACTAGTGCCAAAGAGGAAGATTCTACAAGCTCAACTCCAACAATATATGGACCAGGAGCTACCAGATATGCAAGCCGGGTTCTGAAGAGGAAGAGGCACAAGAGAGCAAATTGCCAATATCTGCTGGATAATAGAGAAAGCAATAGAGTTCCAAAAAAACATTTACTTTTGCTTCATAGACTATTCTAAAGCCTTCGACTGTATGGATATGCCACATTTTGTTGTGATCCCTAAAGAATCTATGTCGACTAAGAAGCCACGGTCGGAGCCAAACATGGAACAACAGAATGGTTCAAGATCGGAAAAGGAGGCTTTGGATTCATCCAGTCCTGCCTTACACATGACGTACTCTGCATATACAGTTGCAAGCAAAAGTATGTGAACCCTTTGGAATGATATGGATTTCTGCACAAATTGGTCAAAAAATGTGATCTGATCTTCATCTAAGTCACAACAATAGACAATCACAGTCTGCTTAAACAAATAACACACAAAGTATTAAATGTTGCCATGTTTTTATTCAACACACCATGTAAACATTCACAGTGCAGGTGGAAAAAGTATGTGAACCCCTAGACTAATGACATCTCCAAAAGCTAATTGGAGTGAGGTGTCAGCTAACTGGAGTCCAATCAATGAGATGAGATTGGAGGTGTTGGTTACAGCTGCCCTGTCCTATAAAAAACACACACCAGTTCTGGGTTTGCTTTTCACAAGAAGCATTGCCTGATGTAAATGATGCCTCACACAACATCTCAATCGGGTTGAGGTCAGGACTCTGACTAGGCCACTTCAGAAGGCGTATTTTCTTCTGTTTAACCCATTCTGTTGTTGATTTACTTCTGTGCTTTGGGTCGTTGTCCTGTTGTAACACCCATCTTCTTTTGAGCTTTAGCTGGTGGACAGATGGCCTTAAGTTCTCCTGCAAAATGTCTTCATAAACTTGGGAATTCATTTTTCCTTCGATGATAGCAATCCGTCCAGGCCCTGACGCAGCAAAGCAGCCCCAAACCATGATGCCCCCACCACCGTACTTCACAGTTGGGATGAGGTTTTGATGTTGGTGTGCTGTGCCTCTTTTTCTCCACACATAGTGTTGTGTGTTTCTTCCAAACAACTCAACTTTAGTTTCATCTGTCCACAGCATATTTTGCCAGTACTGCTGTGGAACATCCAGGTGCTCTTGTGCAAACTGTAAACGTGCAGCAATGTTTTGCTTGGGTAGCAGTGGCTTCCTCTGTGGTATCCTCCCATGAAATCCATTCTTGTTTAGTGTTTTACATATCGTAGATTCGCTAACAGGGATGTTAGCATATGCCAGAGACTTTTGTAAGTCTTTAGCTGACACTCTAGGATTCTTCTTTACCTCATTGAGCAGTCTGCGCTGTGCTCTTGCAGTCATCTTTACAGGACGGCCACTCCTTGGGAGAGTAGCAGCAGTGCTGAACTTTCTCCATTTATAGACAATTTGTCTTCCCGAGGACTGATGAACAGCAAGGCTTTTGAAAATACTTTTATAACCCTTTCCAGCTTTATGCAAGTCAACAATTCTTAATCGTAGGTCTTCTGAGAGCTCTTTTGTGTGAGGCATCATTTACATCAGGCAATGCTTCTTGTGAAAAGCAAACCCAGAACTGGTGTGTGTTTTTTATAGGACAGGGCAGCTGTAACCAACACCTCCAATCTCATCTCATTGATTGGACTCCAGTTGGCTGACACCTCACTCCAATGAGCTTTTGGAGATGTCATTAGTTTAGGGGTTCACATACTTTTTCCACCTGTACTGTGAATGTTTATATGGTGTGTTCAATAACAACATGGTAACATTTCATTCTTTGTGTGTTATCAGTTTAAGCAGAGTGTGATTGTCTATTGTTGTGACTTAGATGAAGATCAGATCACATTTTATGACCAATTTGTGCAGAAATCCATATCATTCCAAAGGGTTCACATACTTTTGCTTGCAACTGTATATGCAGAGTACGTCATGTGTAAGGCAGGACTGGATGAATCCAAAGCCGGAATCAATATTGCTGGAAGGAATATCAACAACCTCAAATACGCTGATGATACTACTCTGATGGCTGAAAGTGAGGAGGAACTAAAGGACTTATTGTTGAGGGTAAAAGAAGAGAGTACAAAAGTTGGCCTGCTGCTCAACGTTAAAAAGACGAAGATCATGGCAAACGGCAATCTCCCTTCCTGGCAAATAGTTGGGTAGGAAGTGGAGGCAGGGACAGATTTTATTTTCCTTGGATCCAAAATATCTGCAGATGGTGACTGTAGTCATGAAATTAATAGATGTTTGCTTCTGGGGAGGAAAGCGATGGCAAGCTTGGACAACCTTGTAAAAAGTAAAGATATTAAACTATCAACAAAGGTCCGCTTAGTTGTATCCCCAGTTTTAACATACGGATGTGAGAGCTGGACAATAAAGAAATCTGAGCCTGTAGAATTGACGCCTTTGCATTGTGGTGTTGGTGAAGACTGCTTATCGTCCCTTGGACTGCAAGAAGATCCAATAAATCAATACTTCAGGAAATCAAGACAAACTGTTCACTAGAAGATATGATCATGAGGCTGAAGCTCAAATATTTTGGCCATATTAGGAGACTCTGATGCTGGGAAAGATTGAAGGCACAAGAAGAAAGGGACGACAGAGGCAGAGATGGATAGATGAGGTCACTGAAGCAATGAACATGAACTTGATGGAGCTCAGAGGGGCAGTGACTGAGAGATGCCCCTGGCGTGCTGTGGTCCATGGAGTCAAGGAGAGTGTGGTGCTACCGAACGACTAAACAACAACAATCCAAAGCACTTTACAAAATTACAAAAAGTTAATTGAAGTTTATTGCGGAGTTGATACAATGTTTCAATAATGTATGATTAGTCTATTTGTTAGCGGGCGTTGCTAGCTGATTGGGTGCATGTGACTTGTATATCTCTATATAGCAAGACTAATAGGGTACAGTTAAAACAAGTGAAGCAAGGGCAGTGCTTTCAGATTCCTTTGAGAGGCCAGGCTTCAAATGTATGGGCTCCAATAAGATACAGCGGATATAAAAAGTCTACACAGGTTTCGTTGCTGTAAAGAAATGAGACAAAGATAAATAATTTCAGAACTTTTTCCACCTTTAATGTGACCTATAAACTGTACAACTCAATTGAAAAACAAACTGAAATCTTTTAGGTAGAGGGAAAAAAAATATAAAAATAAAATAATATGGTTGCATAAGTATGCACACCCTTAAACTAATACTTTGTTGAAGCACCTTTTGATTTTATTACAGCACTCAGTCTTTTTGGGTATGAGTCTATCAGCATGGCACATTTTGATTTGGCAAGATTTGCCCACTCTTCTTTGCAAAAACACTCCAAATCTGTCAGATTGCGAGGGCATCTCCTGTGCACAGCCCTCTTCAGATCACCCCGCAGATTTTCAATCTGATTAAGGTCTGGGCTCTGGCTGGGCCATTCCAAAACTTTAATCTTCTTCTGGTGAAGCCATTCCTTTGTTGATTTGGAAGTATGCTTTAGGTCGTTGTAATGCTGAAAGATGAAGTTCCTCTTCATGTTCAGCTTTCTAGCAGAAGCCTGAAGGTTTTGTGCCAATATTGACTGGTATTTGGAACTGCTCATAATTCCCTCTATCTTAACTAAGGCCCCAGTTCCAGCTGAAGAAAAACAGCCCCAAAGCAAGACGCTGCCACCACCATGCTTCACTGTGGGTATGGTGTTCATTTGGTGATGTGCAGTGTTGTTTTGTTTTTGCGCCAAATATATCTTTTGGAATTATGGCCAAAAAGTTCAACCTTGGTTTCATCAGACCATAACACCTTTTCCCTCATGCTTTTGGGAGACTTCAGGTGTGTTTTTGCAAAATGTAGCCTGGCTTGGATGTTTTTCTTCGTAAGAAAAGGCTTTTGTCTTGCCACTCTACCCCATAGCACAGACATAGGAAGAATACGGGAGATTGTTGCCACATGTACCACACAGCCAGTACTTGCCAGAAAATTCTGCAGCTCCTTTAATGTTGCTGTAGGCCTCTTGGTAGCCTCCCAGACCAGTTTTCTTCTTGTCTTTTCATCAATTTTGGAGGGAGCTCCAGTTCTTGGTAATGTCACTGTTGTGCCATATTTTCTCCACTTGATGATGACTGTCTTTACTGTGTTCCAGGGTATATCTAATGCCTTGGAAATTCTTTTGTACCCTTCTCCTGACTGATACCTTTTAACAATGAGATCCCTCTGATGCTTTGGAAGCTCTCTGTGGACCATTGCTTTTGCTGTGGGATGCGACTAAGAAAATTTCAGGAAAGACCAACTAGAGCAGCTGAACTTTATTTGGGGTTAATCAGAGGCACTTTAAATGATGGCAGGTGTATGCTGACTCCTATTTGACACGATTTGGAATGTGATTGCTTAATTCTGAATACAGCTACATCCCCAGTTATAAGAGGGTGTGCAGACTTATGCAACCACATTATTTTTCTTTTTTTTTTTTTTTCCTCCACCTAAAAGATTTCAGTTTGTTTTTCAATCGAGTTGTACAGTTTATATGTCACATTAAAGGTGGAAAAAGTTCTGAAATGATTTATCTTTGTCTAATTTTTTTACAGCACAGAAACCTGACATTTTAACAGGGGTGTGTAGACTTTTTATATCCACTGTAAATGTTGATAGCATGAGAGAAGCAGAGAGAAATTCTGAAAAGTGGTTCAGATCCAGAAAGGAGGTAGCCTTAGTAGAGATATCAAAGTAATAAAAACAAGGGGATTGGGAAGATAGAAGAATGGAGTCTCAGTATGAAGGATGGCTAAAAAAAAATCACAGTTGTAAGAAATAGTTATTTTAGCTAGAACAATTTCTGGCAAGTAAAAATATTAATAATGCTGCTTACACTTTTTCATATTTTACTTATTTCTAATTATCTCCCTCATTCTTTTTTTTAACCATTTTATATTTATTTATTTTTATAACACTGTGTTATACTTTATTTATACTGTCTATCATGCTTCCCTCTCTCTTTGCCCTCAGTCCCAGGAGGAGGTGTGCGACCTCCTTCATGCTGCACCCTTCCAGAATATCCTCCCACGAGTCTACATTAAAGGTAAGCATTGAGTATGATCTTACATTCTTGCTTCTCATCACCACAATGCTATATCTGTATTCCCAACTCCTTTTTTTTCTTTTAGAGGGGGAGCGTCTAGAGGTGAGGATGAAGAGGCTGGAAGCAAAGTACGCCCCTCTGCACCTTGTCCCACTGATTGAAAGACTGGGAACTCCGCAGGTAAAGATGTCCACGCAAAGAATTATTAGATGTTGGGGTACAGTGGTAGTGATTACAGATCCCTAGACAGACAGAGAGGTTACAGACAATGTTAAAGGACCACTGAAGTGTCATATTACTACATAATTACTACATAATCTGCTGCCATTTTACAAATATAATAGTAATATTTATAATATGTTACTAAGAAGAACCTCACTTGATAATAAGCAAATGTTTTTGGAAAGTTTCAAATAAATAAATACACATTTCATTTTTAATGGTTACATTCAGTTTTGGCCCAAAGGCTGAAGGTATTTGGTTTTGTTGTTAAAAGGATTAAAAACCTGGGAGGAATGGGAGAAACCTTGGATGCGAGCAACAGGTTCTACTTAATAATTGTAAGAGCCTTACTTACTCAAGCACCTACCCAGCCTTACTTACTCAAGCACCTACCAGACCAGTTAGCAGTCCAGAATGGAAAAGCGCATGACACAAGCAGAATCTGCTAAATTTAAGATTTTCTATAAGAATGTTTTTATGCTCTTCGTTTACATTTTGATGATGTTATCTTGTTATATAGTTCATAAACCTGTATTTTTTCCAAACTACAGTGGTCCTTTAATATAATAGGAGATTGTAGGTATCAAGGATTGAAAATAAGTAAAGAGACCTGAGTGTAAGGAGATCCATGTTGCAGTTTAGAGCTCTTTAATCAGTACATTTTAATAATTTGATGAATACAGATTGATTAAAGTTTACTCTTTGAATTGAAAGGCTTTAACCCATCTATAATATACAGATGGCTCAGCATTTCTAATGTAAGGCTACTGCCAATATAGTTAATGAAAAAAAAAGAAAATTAAACCATTATTCAGAAGCTCATTTTCATATAAATGCTGCACAAATAATATTGGATTTCCAAGGATGATCAACTTAAAAAATAAGATGGACAATACAATGTAAATCCACTTTTCATACCTGAAAAACAACTTGACTTTGGGATGACCAAGTCTGTTTAATAGTAATCACTACTGTTCTTCCATGGCTAACACTGTATCAACCTACAACTGTTCTACAAATACACATACAAATATGTTAATGCACTGCTATTCAAAAGAGCCTAGAAAGGAATTTGCTTTATGAAGGAGACACATTAAAGGGACACTACTTAAATAATAGTTTTATTTTGGAATTTGGAGTCTTCATGAGAGATTAATGGGAAAAGTAATGAGCTAGCTAGGTACAAGAGAATGAGACTAGAGGACCAAGGTTCACCTATTGACTACCCAAGTACTAGAGTAACAGCAATATTATGAGTTTATTATATGAAGACAGATAACCCCAGACTAGTAGACTTTAGTTGACATGTATAGCCAATGACATCATTGCTTAATAGTAAACTAGAGTCACAGGATGCAGCGGCTGCTCATCCACATGTTTTCTTACAGCAAATTGCCATCGCTCGCGAGGGTGACCTCCTCACTAAGGAGCGCTTGTGCTGTGGTCTGTCCATGTTTGAAGTCATCCTGACACGGATACGCAGTTACCTGCAGGATCCCATCTGGCGCGGCCCACCACCTACCAATGGTGTGATGCATGTGGATGAGTGTGTGGAGTTCCACCGTCTTTGGAGCGCTATGCAGTTTGTGTACTGTATCCCGGTGGGAACCAATGAGTTTACAGCAGAGTAAGTGTTAAAGCATTTGATCAGAACCCAACACACCTGTGCATAGAGTTAGTAAAGCGCAAAGAAAGCCTAAGTGTAATGATACAACTATTATCTCAGAAATACTACACTCAACAGAATTAAAAACTGTTGTCTCTTATTAATTATAGGGTATCTACCATAAAATATTACTCTCTATTATGTCTGAGTTTAGCCACTGAATAGTAAGAGATTTCTATGTGATTAAAGCAGCTCTGTAGTATTTTTCCTCCCACAAGACATCAAAATTATAGGAACCAAGGAACCATTGTAATAAGAAATACTCTAAGATGCCCCTTAAATCTGGATCCAGGATTAATATTTCAACATCCCTGCCCGTTCTTTACATTTCAGCTAATCATAGAGTATCCCTTTGTAACTGTGGTTGGCTGACAAGTCAACATGTTGTTTTCACTGTAAAGAAGAACTGGAACTTTAATATGAGCTTTAAATATCTTACAAGGCATTTTCATTCATCAATTCCTTGTCAAAATATTAGTCAAGCTTGAAAATTGTATTGGCTTGCTCATAATAAAACAAATTGAGTATTGTTGATTAAATGTTGAGATGGTATTCTAATAAATCCATATTTTTGGAACCTTTTTATTTATAATTATATATATATATGTATATATATATATATATAAGTTAAAAGTAAATTAAAAAAAATAACAGCATAAAGTTTAGATGCTAAATTAAACACACATATCAGCGAATAACTCAGTTTTGTCTTATTTAACCTGATATATTTACAAAACTTGCAGTAGTGAACAGTGAGAGTGCGCCACATCTCTTAAAAAGGTAATAGTAGTACACTGTCACTGTTTTATTACTGTTGTTTATTATGAATACCAGGATAAACAAACTTGTTAAGTGGAGTAAAAGTGGCATACAGCATGGGAAATTAAGAGTTTCATAGTTGCTAGAAATTAAAGAAACATGATTAGCTCAACAAAATGCATAAGCGACCGTGATAAACAAACAGAGATGGGATGGGAAGTCATGCTACAATTAACTGAAAGTATTTTGGTAAGCTCCATTGGTTGATTAGTTGGGCAAGTGTATTGCGAGTGAGGACATTTTATAGATACAATAATTGCAACCATAATAGCAAAAATAATAAAAAAGCACATCAGGCATTCACGTTCTCTCCTCCACTCTATTGTTACTTCACCTCCCTTGTGCCTCTCCTCACAGGCAGTGTTTCGGTGATGGGTTGAATTGGGCTGGATGTGCAATCATTGTTCTTTTGGGACAACAGCGCCGGTTTGATCTCTTCGATTTCTGCTACCATCTTCTGAAGGTGCAACGCCAGGATGGGAAGGATGAGATCATAAAGAATGTGGTGAGATGCTACCATTTCTAGTTGGAGAGACTTTTCACTCAATAGAGATATCAATGTCCTGCTAACTTCTCTTTTTTTTCTTTCTCAGCCCTTGAAGAAAATGGCAGACCGAATCCGGAAATACCAGATCCTAAACAATGAGATCTTTGCTGTCCTAAACAAATACATGAAGTCAGTTGAGAGTGACAGCTCCACAGTGGAACATGTACGCTGCTTTCAACCTCCTATCCACCAGTCACTGGCCACAACCTGCTGAAAGACTGGACAGAGGACATAGGCTTGGTTATATACCAGATATCATGATGGTGTGTGGTGCATGTTTACCCTGTTGTCACCATATACTGACATGCCCCATGACTGTGGAAACATTAAGACTGTGCGGGTGTATCTGTCAACAGGTGTAACTCCATTATCCTTCCAATAAGGCAATGGGCAAATCACCTCAAATGTTAATAGATTGGCTAGCTGAACAGTGCAAATGGTTTTATATTGGTCGGGAATATTTTAAGTATTTTTTTGTGCTAAGAAATATTTTAGTCTGGGCACCATTATCAGCGTCTAACTGGAAACCAGGAATTTGGGTCACCTCCTGCATATGTGTTCTCTCTTCCTATTTATTGTGACTGTACAGTGTTGTACTTATTATATCTGCTTACAGGATATTGTTCCAGCTTATCTGCAAATGCACTGTAAATGTCATTGATGTGTTGAGTTTGCAGAAAATCTGATCAGGTGTAACACTACATGATCACTGAGGATGCCATCTCACAAACCATCTGGAATAAATAAAATTGGCACAATATGACAAGTGCTTTTTATTAAAAAAATATTTTGGTTCTTTGATGCCTGTTAAATATTGCATTTATTGGGTGTGTCTTTCTGAATAATGCATTCTACACAAAAATATATTCCTTCAGTTTCCATTAACTTGCCCTGCATTAAACAATTTATTTGTGAACATTTTACAGGGACTTTTGAATTACAATTAATATAATTAATTTGTTAAATGTTCCATTTTAAATTATTGGGGATTATCTTAATTTAGATTTGAAGAGCTCTTTACGAGTTTGCCTTGTAAAGAATATTTTAGCTTGTAGACACATGTAACCCATTCAGCATTTTTTTTTTAATATGGTATTCGGGAAACCTAATCACAGATAGCACTTTTAGTAACTATTAACCATATATATGCATTTTTAATATGATTATGCCACGTACTAGAGTTGTACAACGTACCAAATATCAAGTCTATTAAAACCTGCAAGTTTGGAGTATCAATATTGTGGTGGTTCAAGGACCAGTGTAGTGTATTTACAAGTAAATCTCAGATGTTTGTTAGCTGGGCATAGACTATTAAAAACGCATGGTGAGTAAATGATTTAAAAAAAAATCTTAGCTTTTAAGCTGTTTGTTTTCCCCTCAAGCAGAACTGCTTAGCATCTCCTACCTCTGTCGTCAGGGCTTGGCCAGCTCTGTCTGTGTGCTGGGCTATCAGGGAGCATTGACAAAGGCTAAACTGATGTCAGTGGCCCTGGCTCATGATATCATTAGCCCCTGCTCGCTGCCTACAGAGGTAACAGCTCTATTGTAGCATGCTTGCATCTGCCACACAGGCCAGGCCCAGTGACAGAGCATGAGACAACACAGCCCCACCCCTTTACTGAGCATGCTCAGTCTAAAGCAGAACCTACAGTGGTCAAAATGTATTTATAGACCAGCAATCGGGAAGATGACACAAGTAGGACGAGGTACACATCTCTGCTTGTGGAGAGACAGAGTTAAAAGTAATAAGAAATGTTATCCTTTGTTTATTTTTAACTCCATACTGTTAGTCTGTGCACAGCAAACACACATATGAGCCTTACATGTAAATGTGCTACAGTGGTCCTTTAAGCGTTAACTTAAAAATCCAAGACAACTGCTTGCAGGTGTGAGTTATTCAAGGACAATGTAAAGCCATTGCAGTTGTATTTGATATAACAAGACGGCTGGTAAGACATTTATATCGATAGCTTCCATAATATTCTTTATTTCCTGAAAAAGAGCTTTGTCCCAAAAGATGCCAAGTGATTCTTTAGCATTAAAATATTGGATGGAAATACTTTCCATGGATGTACTTAAATGAAGATTGTTTTCCCTCTATCTGTATCACATGGCTTATGTATATATAATATATTCCAGCTCACTGCCAGAACATCATCATCTGTTATTCTACAGTTGTGATTTTTCCCATCATGTAATGCTTTTGATTTGAATTTAAAAATGTTGGGTAACTGGTATATATTTACCAATTAAAGGACCACTGTAGTGGTAAACAAACTAACAATAGCAGCTGTGTAAGTGAAGAGCATAAAAGTATTTTTGAGAAAATATTTTTCAGCAGATTTTGATATTATCTAGAGAATGTCATGCTGGTTACCCTTTGTTTGCATTGCATTAGGAGTTGTCCAGTACAAAGCAGGGGCGGCAGGACTGACTGTTTATGGTGCAACTACCTGCTCGGGGGTATTTGTGGGGCAGGCAGAACTGAAGTAATACACCATTGTCTTTTCACTTCTCAAGTATCAACAATTTGAAAGGGCACAGCCCCTCAGGCACCAAGTCAGACAGCAGAGAAGAAATTAAAAGGCCATACACAAGGAGAGTCTGTTTAAGATGCTTTTGGACTCTTACCTTTGGTAGCTGCTAATATTGTAAGTTTCACAATTGTGCATTATCTCTTATTATCTAAAAGGTGTCTGTTTCATAATTAAGCACCACAGAATTACAGACCAATTGTTGCCATTATCTCCAATTGTAAGACCCCTTGTGTCCCAGGAAAATGATTCATTATTAATTCTTACTGGGTTGTTAAATCAAGTCAAAAAGATGAATACAGTTGGCCCTTGGTACTCCTCGTTACTTGTCGTTAATTGGTTCCAGAAGGCACAACGAGGTTTGAAAACGCAGAGTACCAAACTCCCATAAGGAATAATTTAAATTGGATGAGCAAAAAAAACTTAGTACTCGTCGCGATTGACAAAACCATCGCGAAATAGATGAGTTTGGAGGAAGTGTAGAGTACCAAGGCTCCACATTATATGGTAAAGTTGATCTCTAAATTGTACTTAGTCCTGCTAGCAGCATCATGTCTACATGCAAACCATTTCTTTATGATGAATATTTTCAACACTTATAGAAAATATTGTATTTGATTTCCGGACACTAGTTATTTTGGCAGAGCACAAGTCAAATATACTCCATTTCAGAGACAGTTTATACAAACATTTTATTTAGCTGATTTTTTTCTTTGCCCTTTCAGTGATGTTTTTTAGGCTTCAAATTATGCAAAACAACAACATACCCCTTTATAAACATGACAGATGTTCATGTCCCTTTAGGTATATATATTTTTCACGGACACTTGCAAATAATTATTACTAATTAGCCTATCAATGCTGTGCTCATTTTCTGCATACGTTTGTGTATTTATATCCATGCTTTCTTTTTACATGAGTAAATCTGTCATTAATTAGCTCTTGGTAGAGATGGCAATCACTGAAAAAAATATAAATCTTGCACATAACGGGGGAGATTCACTAAGCTATCACAGGGGTTGCAAAGGGTTGTTTAGGGAATCCTGCATGGGATCTTTCCTGTTATGTGGCCACCATATGCCGATACGCCACCTGCTGGTCATGGCACACACCAGTCTTTTACTGTGTAGAACCTGGCATGTTTCAGGAGTGTGTGGTAGGCAGATAACAGGAAAGGCCCCTATGCATGTACCCAAATACATTTTTGTATGCATTGTACCCACACAAACCAATTTATTTATGTATATATTTATAACCAACATGAAACACCCCATTTTTCTTTGTTTTTCTGCACGCTGTCAATACAGCTCACATATTGTCTGTACATTTCTTAGTATTTCTTTAATAAGAGTATATCTATACCTCAGACATAACAATTCTGAGTAATTTGTAAGGTGACCATCATAAATACAACTGACAAAGCCTGTGTCCAGTGTTTTATTCCTTAAAGGACCACTGAAGTGTTTTAATTTATAGTATAGTCATTTGAAGAACTTGATAATAATAATTAGTAAATAATGCAGTCTAACTGTTATATTCAAGTTTGCTTTAATGGGAGAGCCATTTGGTTAGTCACTTGGGAGAGTCCAACTAATGATGTACTTTCCCTACAAAGGGATTTGCATAAATTAGAGAAATGGGCGGCTAAATGGCAGATGAGATTTAATATAAATAAATGTAAAGTTATGCATTTGGGAAGGAAAAATAGCCATGCAATTTATAATCTTAATGGGGCAAATCCAGGTGTATCAGATATTGTAATGGATTTGGGAGTGCTTGTGGACAACCACCTAGGTAACAGTGCTCAATGCCAAGCAGCAGCTGCAAAGGCAAGTAAAATATTAGCATGTATTAAGAAGGGTATAGAAGCCAGGGAAGCAAGTATAATTCTGCCACTATACAAAGCCTTAGTACGCCCTCATTTGGAATATGGAGGACAAAAGGACATTTTAGAGCTGGAAAAGGTACAGAGAAGGACAACAAACCTAATAAGGGGAATGGAGCGACTAAGTTATGAAGAAAGACTAACCAAATTAAACTTATTTTGGCTAGAAAAAAGGCGTCTACGAGGGGATATGATTACGTTATTTAAATACATCCAGGGTCAATATAAGGCTTTGTCAAGTGAACTTTTTGTAGCAAGAGATTTTCAACTGACAAGAGGACATCCTTTGAGGTTAGAGGGGAAAAAAATTCACCTTAAACAAAGAAAGGGTTCTTCACAGTTAGGGTGGTTAAACTGTGGAATTCTCTACCAAAGGAGGTGGTGACAGCGAATTCAATAGATAACTTCAAAAAGGGGTTAGATATATTTTTGAATAAATAGGGCATTCAAGGCTATCCTAGATAACTAGCGAAGGAATATTGATCCAGGGAGAAATTTGATCGCCAGTTTCTGGGGTCAGGAAGGAATTTTGCTTTTTTTTCCCTTATGAGACAATTGGCAAAGTTTCGATGGTTTTTTTTTTCTGTTTGCCTTACTCTGGATCAATTAATAACAAATAGTCCACATATTAACAAGATCAAAAGAGATCTAAAAAGGTTGAACTTAATGGACTAACAGTCTTTATTCAACCTCAAATACTATTAATAATTAATTAACAACTAATGAATAACTAATCCGCATATTGCAGATCAGAGGAGATCTTAACTGGTTGAACTTGATGGACTGAAAGTCTTTTTTTAACCTTAATTACTATGGCCCTCATTCAATTGCGATTTTGCCAATTGAATAAGGCTCTAAATAAGCACATAACATATTTTTTTAAAGATTTTTTGGTTAATAAACATCTATCCAAAAGCAAGGTCTTCCCTAACTAAAAACTTCTGTAAAAAAATATGTTATGTGCTTATTTAGAGCCGTATTCAATTGGACAAATTGCAATTGAATGAGGCCCTATGTAACTTGCCTCATCTGTCAATCACAACGCAGAGGGGGCATATGTACAAGTGTTTAATTGGAGCAATTCTGGAGAAACACAACCTCAACATGTGTACAGGAATACCCCATTTAATGCTGTAGATGGTTACGGGCAATAGGAGTGCTAAGCGAAACAGCTCCAAATGGGCCAGTTTAACATGGGGAAGAGAGAGATAGGGAACTCATGGGGGAAAAAAAGACACAAAAGCAATAGCATTTTCTAAATTGTGCTTTTATATTAACTTTTAAGAAACCACAAACATAACACAAAAATAACCTTAAAAAATAAAAACAAACAGCACATATAATCTAAGCTGTCCACTATAAGTAGCATCCTCCATTCTGGCTATTTAGAGACAAACTGGTCCAGGGACATCTGTCTTTGTTTTCTACAGCCATCTAGCAGATGCTGGTAGCAAGACACTGCCCCAAGAACACTACCTCTCACATTTCTTCTCCTCACAGTGTGTGGATCATTGGCCACAAAATTATCCATAAGGTCATGGATGGACCGCAGACTCTTGGTGAGGAAGTCTGTGAAAAGTTCTTTTGGTTCCTTTGTGTCAGAATCACTGATTTCCTGGGCTTCCTCGATGACCTGTTCGGACAGTTGTGGGAAGTCCTCGTTGGTCAGCCTCTCGTCTGAAGCTGGTACCAAGTGCCCAATGTTCAGCGCGCACAATAACAAAACGTCAAATGCATGACGTCAGGATGGATGGATAAAAAAAAAAATAGAAGGCTTGGAAATCTTTGAGAGCATATGCAGCTTGTTAAATACAGGTTGCCTTGTTCTGTGTGACATTAGACCTGACTCAATGATAGGTTACACTTATATATAATTTCATGTATTTGAAGATATCTACAGAAAATCTTGGCTTTTTTGGATTAGTTAGTAACTATGCCCATGCTTTAGAGGGTACTGTTTTAATTATTAATACATTTATAGTCTTAAGCCAGTCCTCTGCATGACAGTATAATTCAGTCAGACTATCATCTTGAATAGAAGGGTTCATGGTGTTAGGCAGTACCACTTGCGCCCTATCGTCGGCGTCCACTTTACAACTGCGCGCTGCTGTCGGCGCGCATTTGCCATGTGCGCTAATGTCAGGATGCCGGCTATATGAGTGAAGTAGTGTTGGGTGGCAGGAAAACTACTTCCACTCGGATGGAGTAATGGAGCTCAGCCAAATTGATAGGGTGACTTGGAGCATTGTCCATCAACAGGAGCGATTTGGCCTCAATCCCTTTACGCCTGCTATAGCATTGCACCGATGGACAGAAATGTTTGCTGAACCATTTTTTTTTTATTTGCATGATGAGGCATGTTTTCTGGTTGAATTGCTAAATGACTGTCAAAGTGGATTTTGGAATCCCCTTCATGGCTTTAGATGTTTTTAAATGGTACACCAGCAATATCTTTATCTTGAAGTCGTCACTGGCATTCCCACCCAGAACAAGGGCTAGTTGGTCTTTGGCTGCTTTGAACCCTGGTGTTCGCTTCTGCTCATGGGATATGAAGATGAGACTTGGCATTCACCTCCAGAACCGTCCTGTCTCATCGACGTTGAATTCTGGTGGACATTTACCTTTTGCTATGATGTCTTTCAAAGTGTCTGAAAAAGCTGCAGCAGCTTCGCTGTCAGCACTCGCCACTTCTCCCATAATTTTGATGTTGTAGAGGTTGTTCCTCTTCTTGAAGTGGTTGAACCAGCCTCTGCTGGCTGAGAAGCTTTCTGTTACATCAGGCGTTTGCGTTTAGATATAACCATAGCATGTTGTGCTCTATTTCGTCATCAATTCGCCACTCTCCATTATCTCCAGGGCGTAGCAACTGGGCCGGGTAATCTTCTTCAACGAAGATGCAGTGCTGGTGGTTGCCAAAGACTTGATCTTTTCTTTGTTTTTATGTATGGGGCTCCGATGTCCACTTGGACTTCTCCTTTTTACAAGCGGCCCAGCACCTTCATCTTCACATCCAGAGGAATGCTTTTGTGCTTCAATTTGCCCTGATCTTCTTTGCGCTCAGCTATTGTGTTACATTTCAAGTCAACCCCCTGGATGGCCATTGGACACTTTCCACTTGATATCTACACACTTATCTTGTGTTGAAAATCATTTAACTTATCTTCATCACAATGTCCGTTTTCTCTCCCACAGCTTGAATCACTGTCTGTTGCTCCACAATGATTTTCACTTTCTGTCCTTCTGTATATCCTCGCCCCCCCACCCCCACACACACCCCACCCCCATTATCAGCTATCTAAGGCAAAAGCAAAAAAAAAAAAAAAAACATTTTTTGCAGAACATCTCTGAAAAGTGAGGAGAATATTCTCTGAAAGGGCAGAGGGGAATTTTGTAGGTCATTTAAGAGCAAGTTCAGCTTTTTGTATTCCACATTTCCCCTTCTGCTCGGCACATGCTCAGAAAATCACAAACCGAAATCCTGCTTTATTTGCTCGGTACCTGCACTTTAATTTCAGCCTCTATACACTAGCAAAGGCTATTAAAATTGACATTTCCATAAAATGTTTTAAGCTCTTTTTGTAAATGACATACTTCACAAATGTTTTACCCAATTTAAATTGATCCATTAAATCACCTCTTTCTCTCAAATAATGGATGCTATATGCTCAGCAAAATTGTAACATATTAAGAGGCCATTTTATAAATGCAACATATGCTCAAGTGAAATAAGTTATCCATAACTACCCTAGTTTCACAGACTACAAAGTCCTTTACTGGGGCTGTTTTATGTGAAGAAAATTGTCACGTAGAGGAGTATTTATATTTCTTAAGAAGTAACATTTTGGGTGGAAATTAAGTAACTACTTCAATATATATTATAGTTAAGTTGAAAAAACATCATTAAATCAAAATGCATTCTACAAATAAGTGTGACATGGAACAAATTATTTCTTATGATTAATAGAACGTTTCAGTTGACATCTCCAAACTTGCTTATAGAGTTGGTCTCATGCTAACTATCCGTCTGCAGTGCAATGTCATCCCATCTCAACATAATTAAGCAATGAGAATTTAGGTGCCATGGTTGGTAAAAGCTATTATCAGCATCCTAAGCTATATGGTGGTGCCATCTTTGTACCTTGATAAATGCTAAGTATTTCCATTCTTTTCAACTGACCAAGAACAACCTGTCTCTGATACAATATAACTATTTGCAACTGTAGAGGTCTATTAATAAATGGGAATAATAGGTCCTCCTCCCTCTAGACCAGTTCCCCCACCTGCTGCCTCAGTCTCTGAGAGTTTCTTCATTCAGAAGATATGAAGAGCACATCCTGTCCATTCACATTCAGAAAGATGTGACCTAATCTCATAATAAAGAGAACCAGAAATTCACAAATTTGGTCTTTCACCTGATGAGGAGCCAGATATTTGAGGCACACTTCTCCAAGCTATAGAGTTTCAGTTAGGTCTCAGGGTGCATAAAAGTATTCCTTAAATGGGCAATGAGAGTGCACAATACATCAAGACAAAAAGAAGATATTTAACCTAATATAGAACCAGGGCATATTTTATTTGTTACTTGTGTTATAGTGTAAAAGAAAATACTTTAATGGGATTGTGTAGATTTTATGTATTCTAATTAAATTAATTATTTTTTAAAAACTTTGTTTTATACTTTCACATAAATGAAAGCAAGTGAAAACTGAAAAAAAAGCTCTTCCAAAAGTTAAAAATAAAGGCTCTATTCTATGGCTCTAGTAAGAAAGTGAAGTTCACTTGTAAGACTCTACAAAGCTATCATATCACACTCATAAATCTAACCTAGGAGCATTGCCATCCAATGTTCATTCATTTGCAAGTCCTGAGTGCCTGTCCTATGTCACTTTTCGCTATCACATACAGTACCTCCCTTAATGTATACAAGCATGCAGAAGTTTAATTGGAAGTCTCTCTGAGGGTGTACCACTACCCCCCATGAACCTGGTATCCCCCAGAATTCTCCCTCAGTACCTGCTACCTGCTATGAGCTCAGGTATCCCCTGTAAGCCCAGGTATCTCCATAACTTCTGCCATAGGGGTCCATGGACATTATCCCCCCATGAAGGTCCTTCTTGACCCATGGTTAGATAAAGTCTGTAGGGGGCCATATGGACCACTATGGTAGAAGTTTGAGTACCATGGGGTTTCATAAGGACCCCCATGGTTATAGTATAGTATACCATGGTTATAATTTAGATTACCAGTGGGATCCATAGGGACCCCCATGGTAATTAGTTAAAGTTAAGTGTCATTGGGGTTCATAGGGACCTCTGTGTTGGTGAAGGTACTAGGTTTGATTCCCAGAAACTCTTTTTTGCTTTATTGTTTACAAATCAGAAATATGTCCTTAAGGGTATACTGTATAAAAAAGCACATGTTAATATGAATTAACTGAGTTAGTTTTGTGTTCCTTTTAAAACATTTGAATAATGTTGTGAACTAGTTATTTATATAAATAACATTGTAACTAACTAGTTCACATAATTATTTAATGTAGGTCAAATGAAATTAGTTTAACTTTTATAGTGGTAAGTATATTGTCTCATAAAATGTTTTCATATGGGACAGGGCCATTGGCAGAGCTAGAAAATGGAGGGCCCTAATGCAAAATACCCCCCCCCCCCTTCAAGGGGGGGGGGGGGTTGTAAAAATGTTGTTGTGCTTGCCCCCATAGCAATTCACTCTGTGCCCCTCCCTAAGGCCCCTTGCCATAGCAGAATCCCTCCAATAAAATACAGAAAAAAAATAAAAAATACACAGCACAGGCCCCCCAGGGGAGGGCTCTGGTACACTGCACCACCTGCACCACTGCTAGCTCCGCTCCTGGACAGGACTTAACAACAACAAATCTGTAATAGAAAGTGTAACAGTTACAGACCCCAGACTTATTATTTATGCAGGTTCTTGTGGGACCACTTCAAGGTTTAAGCTAAAATGACAAAAGTAAATTCTTTATCAATTTAAAAAATATATATATTTTCTTTTACACTTAATTTTATTTGTGTCGGTTTCCCTGGACCCCTCACCCCGGCCCAAACCATGATGGCCCCCTCTATGCCCCCTGGGTCTGCCTGTGCCACACAGTCCCCCTGGCCAGAAATGTGTGCGTGCCTGTTTAAAAAGAGCATTTCTACTGAAGGTCCAATAGGTGGCAGCACAAGGGGAGGATGTGTGTCAGGGAAGAAGGTAAGAGAGCAATGGCTGAAAAGTACAGGGGGATGGGTTCTGTGAGGGGAGCAAAGGAGGTAGGGTTGAGAGCTATGTGAGAGAGATGGGTTGGGTGTTGAGTGCTGATCGATGCTGAGAGTTGATGGCTGCTGACAAGCATTGGGTGCTATGTAGGGACAGATGCTAAGAAGGTTGGAAAGTGGAGCACATGCATTCTGGAGCTGTGCTGCAGTGGAGAAGCTTTACGCAGGCAGTCGGTGGAAAAATGCTTTGGGGGGGTGCAGAAATGGGAATGTTTCTGGGTGGGGGGAACTGTTATGGGAAGGGGTCTTGTGAACAGGGACTGAGCGAATTGGTACCAGGGGAGCCTATTGCAAAACACATTTTTCCAACCCCCTCTAGGGCCCTCCATTCTCTAGCTCCGCCACTGATATAGATTGCTCTTGCTTAATTATGTTGTCCACCTACAAGTCTTTGGTTATACTAACGTTCAGGTGGATTGTTATCATTATATATTTTAGAGAATCTATACACACCTAACAATGTCCAAGTGTTAGACTAAGAAAGGGAATCAAGACCACCCTAGGATATCACTAGAATCAATTATCAAATTAGCTTTATTAGTTGCAAATAAATTATTACATTTCCATGATATCTATTTGTTTTAGGTGATTATTTCACAGAATAATCTGTGACTCGACAGAGTATAGTAGAGAAGTTACAAAGCAGCAGAATGCACCAGATACATTTGAGAACCCGGTAAACAGTTTTTAAAGTCCCATATTTGCATCATGCTTTCATGAAGAAATATATTAGGTAATCTTAATGTAAAAGTAAAAGTTCTAAATGATTAAACATAATATGGAAATGTATAAAGTCCAGGCTAAATCCATTGCCTTTTCTTAGAAGGCAGCATTTGTGAACTTGTCTTTCATGTCAAGCAGTGGGAACCTCTGACACGGAGACCCAAATCGTTATAACACAGTACAGATCTCTTTGCACTTTAAAAGAGAGTTGAGGTACTTTTCTTGCCAGTCTTGTAAAGTAGGAAGGAACCTTGGAAGTTGAAGGTCCATTGTAATGGCACCAGTAGGTGTCCTTTCCATATAGAGGTGGTCTTGGTAGTGTAGACCAGAACTGTAGTAGTAGTAGAAAGCCCCAGCCGTGTCCGACTGTCCGTGACCTCATGGACCGCAACACACCATGCTGATCCACTTGGTACTCATGGCAGAGATACTGGATTGGGTTGCCAGTTCCTTCTCCAGTGGGCCACAGAATACAGCTCCTGGTATTCCTAGGTGGTCTCTCATACAAGAACTGACCAGGCCCAACCCTGCATGGCTTTAGGGTGATGTGACCTCTTGGTTCCCTGACTGGAATTGAACCCAGGTTACAGTAATGAAAGCATAAAATCCTAACCACTGGTCCACCAGGGAACCCACCCAGAATTGTACTTTCTCAAAATATGATGGCCATTGACGGTTTGGTTGTTTGTTTTTTTTAGCAACACATTATACATTTTTTTGGGGTTGGGGAGGGTTTCGTTGATAATAGTGACTCTTTAGTAGAAGCCATGGACTATTCCAAGTCTTACCAACAAGTGTGTACAAAACAAATCATGGAAACACATTTGAAACGAACAGATGCAATTGTCCATTATTCACACTATTTTGGTACATGATCCTGTAATGTCCTCAGTAAATGTCCATTTACAGGACCATTGGGATCTCATATGTACAGCTTCTTGACTTGACCATTTACAAATTGATTTTAGAAATTAAATATTTCATGCAATTATACAGTGGAGGAATACCTAAATTAAAATATTTGCACAATACTGAGATTTTATTTATGCCATTTTGTATATATTGTCCCATTTCCAATTATGTAGGGTTGAAGATTATGCAGACTTTCAATAAATAAATGACAATGGAATTATCTTTATCTCATTTTGTTTATTCTGTGTGTGCCATACTATGTGGTGATTTTATTACAATAAAACTATATTGTTCCCATAATAAATGAGATTGTGCTCAGTCAGTCACTAAGGCGCAAGTAACTCAATAGGTATTAAGTATAAATAAAACCATCAACAAGACCATTGTTTAGCCAGGGATCTCATTTCCTTGGTCTTGATGAAAGAGTATAGTCTTAGTAAAAGCTGACACTATTATAGGAGTGTGAGCAATTAGTGTTACAATACACCTGGCTGCACAATGATGACGAGATAATGGCCCAGATTGCCTAATGTGAGAGCTTTCACTCCAATAAGAAACCTCTCCATTTCCTATATTATCCTCGCGCCAACTCGTTTCAAGATCCCCTCACTTTAAATGGAAGAAAAGCCTTACAAGATGGTGATGTTTTGGAGAGAAACTGTGTCATCCTATGGGATATTACCAAGATTTGACATGTATACAAGCCTTCAACACTCAGATTAGTACATTAGGCCCCAAGAGTTGGACATGTTCCTGTGATTGATGATAACCTAGCCCCATCTGTCTTAAGGACCAGATTTAACTGCTCTGTTGCCCTAGGTCCCATTTTTACAATCACTCTATCTATAATCAGTATTGACCCTGACTCGACAAAGAGAGGAACGCTCTCGAAAGCTCGTCATGAAACCTATGAATATGTTTGTCCAATAAAAAAGGTATCACTATATACTGCAATACTCTGATTATTCATCTACAATCACTCTAAAAAGTTAAGATAACAAGAGGTGGTATAAGAGAAAGAAGGTGCAAAGGGGTAAGGATGAGGTAAATGGGTGAGGAGCCGTGCAAGGAGGCAAAGGGAGGAGGAGCCGTGCAAGGAGGCAAAGGGAGGTGTTATTATTATACAAGGCAAAAACAATATTAACACATTGCAAAAGAATTGGATAGAATAGAGCATGTTTTCAAAGCACCTTACAAGACTGAAAACCCACAAACTTACAATTTAATGTTTGAATAAAACATGGAGAAGTGATATGGATAGTTACATGGTGATGATAGTGAAAGAAAATGAGACCGAAGGATTGGAGAATAGAGAAAGAATGGTTACGAAAAGAAGGAAGAGAGGATTGTGAAAAGGGGAGAATAAATGACAAAGACAAGAGAGATAAAACAACAGTACTTTTTGTCATTGCTTCTTGATTGGCTTCTGGCCAAGGACTTTCATTTGTTGGCCTTCTTGGAAATCCAGTCTAGGACAGGTATGGGGGGCTGGGGGATTGACATTGTTTATCTTGTTATTATACAGTGTCACATTCTAAGCTTTAAATCACCATTAGCCACACAGGATTAAAATGGGTGCTAAATTGAAGTGGATTGAACAAAGGGGGAAATACCCATAAAATCACTGTCTCCCATTTCCTTATCCAGTATTTGGTTACCTGGAACTAGTGTGAGTATTACACATCCACATCCCAGGTATTTTTCCTTCTTATTCCCAATAGGATTAAATGGAATTGCAACATATAATGGAACCACCTCCCCCACATACTTCAGGACTCAGGTGCTCGAGCGCTTCAACATGGAAACCTCTAGGCACAAGCAGTGTCTGATAAAATGAAGGCTTATGGTTCACACAGCTCTTAATGTTAGTTTGTTACAAGCTTCACAAACATGTGGGGATTTTGCAGACATGCTCAGTGCTCATGATTTCAGACACTTTCCTTTCCTTTAGCCAATCAGCCGCTTTTATATCGGGTACATTTTTTTAATGAAGTACCCGATATGCGCAGTGCCATTGCTGGGGGTGTCTACATCACCTCCAGCACATTTTTTTTTTTTTCATGCAAACTTTTTTTGCTAGGTGGGTTATGATGCATTCTACAGGATACATTCATAACCCTCCTCACTTGCATATACCTTTAAGTTTCTTCCAGTTCATTGAAGAGGCAACGGCAGAGCAAACATACAGCATCTTGTCTAATTCTGTATTTGTTTACAGATCATGTTCTTAAATTAATATGATTATTTCCTAAAACATTTCTTTGTAAATGCAATAACAATTTTGGAACCATCTAGACCGTTATATCAATTTCTTTGTTTTAAACACCAAGTGTTAATTGCAATTAAATGTCCAAATAACATTCATAGATGAGTGAAAGAGATAAAGCTTGGGCAAGTCAATATGTACAAAGGAGTTTAGCCAAGGAAACCCTTTTATTGTTTCAAAAGCTTTTTATTGGTACATCCCAAAATGTCATTTACAGATAGATTGCTGTCTATTTTGTGATTTATTAGTCTGTTCAATTCTCCTATTTGCTCATATAAAGAAATAAAGACTTGCACATATTCACAAAGACACAATTATAAACTTTATGTATATATATACTTAAAGAAACACAAAATTATTTCTTAACCATATATTAAATATTGCAAAATGTGTTTGTGTTAAAAATGAATGATGAGTATACTATAATTTAGGTAGCAAGCCAAAACCATTGTTATCTTACGGTTACTATTATAATACAAATCATATGAAGCATGGTGAATTAATTAGATCATATGCAAATGCTGATGGTTTGTATTATAATCCAAGATACAGGTAAACTATGGCAACAGACTCTTTACTACATACTACTATATAGCTGGTTTTGTGGAATATAAATGGGATTATGGGTATTGTTTCAACCTTGTCTCCGATATACTCACATTGCGAAAGCTCTTGATAGGTAATCTGACAATTTTGCGGCGAAAGCGGGCATCATAGCCATTTTGCTGCTGAGATGTTTAATGGATCTAACCCAAAATTGTAATGAACCCTTTTTAAATGTTATTTAAAACCATTAGCTGAGCAAGAGGAGGGCTACCAGTTCGCCCTGCAGTCTTTTCTGTTATATAATATATGTTTTCAAATTTCTAAATCAATAGTTTTATGGAAAAGCAACTACATTTATGCTTAAAAACAGGAATGCTGGATTTTATTGTAGCAGCTTTGTGGTTTTTATGCATCAAGGTCATAGTAGTTATTAATATTTTTATATTTTGTGGTTGACATATGGAGTTAAAAGACCATTGAAAGTGCTTTATGTTTGTGCTACAATTTAAATGCATGTCCCATACAAAAGAAATTGATTCAAATGCATATTTGTCATGGGAAGCTTGGCATAATCAGCCAACAAGCATATAGCCACACTAAATATGAAGCTCGTAACGGCTACGGGACCCCCAGAAAAGCCTGCAGGCTTGAAATTCTGCTGCGTTACAGAGCTATTACATTCAACCGTGCTGCGAGTTACTGGCCGGAGATGCAAGCCCGTAAATCATTCTTGCACACGTTGCATATGCGGCCGTGAACATGATCAATTAGTCGTACCTGTAGTTGCGGGTTTAGACGGAGCCAATGGTAAAAGAGATCGTCATCATTACGTCACTGAAAAATGGAGGTTAGATTTCAAAGCTTTACGGGTTTCAATTACGAGTTCCGATCGGACCCGCATTCCAGAAATAATGCAATATTAATAAATCAGTAAATATTATATTCTAGTCCATGCAAGTTCCATTATATGTATTAACACATTGATTGCCGGGATCGATATAACACGGAAATTAAACAGAAAATAAAGTATTTTATATTGCAGATTTGTGAGCTTGATAATGTTGTGCTATTCATTGTAATACCTAACATCACTTTCCTTTTAATTTTAAGTACAGTAGTGTGTTGATATTTGCATTTACAGTGCTACGGATAGGACTTTAACCCCCTTGCAGGTCCTCTCTAGTACCCGTTGGCTTTTTGGCTCCATTTGTGGGTTACGGGTTTGAACGCCAGTGGATTCGTAGCAATTTAATAGCTATTTGCGAACTTAACAGTTACAGGCTTGACAGAACAAGGGATCTGCTGCAAATTAGGTTAGGTTTAAACATCCCGTAGGGTTTTTCCGCCTGTAACCTACGTATCATTTGTAGGTAGCTTTATAAAGCCAATTTAATATCCGTAAGTCTTGCAGGCTCCATTACGGGCTATGAGTTTACAAATTGTGAGAAATTAATGTGGCTGATAGTGTGTACAGCTTCTAATTTATTACCCTCTATATGATATTATTCTGCCATGGAATATGCCATATTGTTATCTGCTAATCAACTTTCCGGGAGAAGAATTCAGATGCAGAAGAAGCTCCTATCTGCACAATGGGAATGTGGTAGCTATAACGGCCAATGCTTTCAACATGCCTAATAAATCAGTAGTTTACAAGGAGACAGAGTGAAAGAAAGGAACCCCACTGTTCAGAACAATTGCATATAAGTGATAGAAACATAAAAATGTTCTAAAACATTTTCAATTTAAAAGACTGTATAGAAAAAGTGACGTCAGTGATCATTTAAATAGTTTTTGGCGCACTGAGCATCTGAGTTTGCAGACTACATTTGCTTATAAAGGGAGCTTTTTGGCCAACTTAATGGACAAATTATGAATATTATATATATAATCCAGGTCTCCAACATGTCACTCAGGAACATCCAATCTGTTTTAGTTCTTACCCTTTGGTCACAGAGCTTGCAATCTGTTATTTCTCAAAAATGTATATTTATGTTTAAACAACCAAAAAGTCAGAACTATAAAATAGCCTTTTTTGTAGAGCTCCCCATGAAAAATATGCAACATTTTTAGAATGTAAATAAAAATATTGTAGCTTCTAAATTATTACTTTTATATAGAATTATGCTACTGTGGAATCTCATATTTTAGTTTCCAGTGATCAACTTCTAGAGGTGGGAGGAGACTCAGAATACAAAGGAAGTTTCTACCAGCACACTGGGAATCAGTGCATTCATTCGGTGTAATGAACGCTCATTAGTTTACATGCCCTGTTGAGACCAAATCTGCATGTTCTATCTACCATCAGGACTGACGCAAGATGCTCTGCAAATACCACTGGGCCTCATCACCTCCACTCAGCAGAATCTCACTCTCCAACTGATATTTTGCCAGTTGCATTTACTTTGTTTTCTTTTCCTCTACAGCAGGGGTGGGCAAGTTCGGTCCTGGAGGGCCACACCCAAGCCTGGATTTGAAGATATCCTTTCTATGCACAGGTGAGTTAATCAGGATGACTGAAGAAGTGATTGACTCACCTGTGCACAGCAGGGATACCATCAAATCCAGGCGTGTGTGTGGCCCTCCAGGACCAAACTTGCCTACCCCTGCTCTACACCCTCACATGCCACCACTCCTCTATCTCTAAATTTGTGTAACATGCCCTGCCACCTACCTTGTTCACACCCACCCACCTAGGATTTAAGTTAATTTATAATGCAGGTTTCTGCACTATCACCTCCGTTTTTTATAGCTGATACACCCACAACCTTAGTCACTTATTAACCCTCTACTCTCTTTTCAATTACTTGCCAAGCTCTTGTTTCTTCCTATAATCACTTCTCTTTTTGTTTCAAAAATCCCTTTAGCTTGTAAATTTGGGAGTTTTCAGTATTATTTTGAAAAAAAGCACAATATATGTAAGATCGCAACTCAATAACAGGCCCCCTACCTTTTTGCCATGTGTTTAAAATTGTATTTTAATTGTCTTTCTTTATACTTAATACCTGTACAGTGCTGTGGAATATGCTGGCGCTTTATTAATAATAATAATAATAATAATAATAATGAATCAGACTATGGAGACCTGCAGTTACTGCATATAAATGTGAACAATTTAAGGTTTGTGTTTATATACTTTCCAAAATGCGACCATAGGGAACCTTTAATAGCTGGCAAAACTGTTTCTAAGAAGGGGAAAAATAATATTAGTGTGTGTAGAAGGGTGCTTAAGATAGTGCTGATGAGTGACATCAATAACGGACTAAGGCCTAGGCTGGGGACCTTCATTTTGGATTAAACCATTAATAAAATGTATCCACAGCCTCAATATAGCAGACAAAGGGGCTTGGATTGGAAGATGGTAATGACAGTGGTCCTGGAGAGAAGGGATTCAGGGATTCTCTGGGGATTTCCCCTATTGTGTGTGCTGCATCCCTGCTGAGTGATGTCCATGTGTGGTGACCTGGAGTGGGACCATCCACCTCTGTGCTGTCTAATAAACCCGTTACATTGTTTAAAAGACTCCAGGTGCCCTAATCCTTTAGATAATATTTGAATAACATCATTTGTTTGCTGAAAGAACACATACTGGATAATGAAAGTCAAGAAATTACAGATGTTTTCTTGTACTCGGTCTAGGAACGGCACCCAATCATGTAGCTATGAGTCAAGGAACTCATAAAGGGATTAGTCACTGTAGCTCAGGAAAGTCTTCACATTTTTTTGTAAAGTATATAACAAGCAAACCGCTATGTAAACCAATAAAATAAGAATGGTTTTAGAGACAGTCTTCATTTTTGAAGACTTTGTGTCTAAAAGGTGCCAACCTGTTTCGCTTTAAAATGTCCTTACAGTTTGGAGTCTAAGGGGATGTGGTTATCTTACCTGTCAAGGAGGATTCAGGTAGGATGGAAAGGGGATTGGTTAGCTTTTAGCATTTGAAAGCTACCCCCTGCCTCCTCATAAGTCCAGAAACAGACAGTACCAAGGCAAGTACTGTCCCTGAAGTAAAGCGAACTCCCTCTCACACATACCACTTCTTTTAAATGATCATGGATGACTCCACAGACCAGTCGAGGTATCACAAATTATTTTTTTATGTCTAACTAAAAAGTAGTTTTTTTACATTTACCTCCCTAACCTTGCCCTTAGCCAGGAAGTTTTGAAATATATTCATTGTGGTACTTTAATTGTCATAATTGAAAAACCCTTGTTAAATTGATACACGATAAGCTGCTAAATCAACCATATGTCTACATTAGAAGCACCTCTGTTCCGATAATGAGAAGTCTTTGCCTGTCTTGTCTGCCTTAGGAAAAGGATGGAGCGGAGACATTGCTCTACGTGAGTGACATTTCTCCATAATCCTATAAGTATCAAGAAATGCTTGAGGATACATTTCAGTTGATCATCTATATATTTTGGAGATGGGTCCAATGCCAATGCATTGCCAATATTCAGCACTGCGATTTCTTCAGGGAGGTTGGAACTTGGAAGTTTAAAACATACAAGTTCTAATATTTTATTCAATCTGCCTTCAATAATAACTTGCTCAGAATGTGATGCATCAAAATATTTTCCATTTTTTTTAAAGTTTCCTGGATTGGGCTGCAAGCTGATGTCAGTTTTTTCAATCTGTGACTTTTTTATATATGGTTCTGTGTACTGTGTTATGTTTTAGTCATTAGATGTGTGTTCTGCTGGTGTGAACTACATTGGTTATAAGGTCTTTATTACCATTGGCCACTCATTTTGTGTAGGGTGAAGTTGGCTTTGGTCTCCAGTGCTCAACTGAAACTACATTCACCAAGGTAACAAATGACCTGCTCAAAGCCAAATGAAATGGACACTTCTCATTAGGAATACTCCTTGACGTCTCTGACACTTTTGAAACAGCAGACCCCCCACTCCTCCTGCTAACTATCCACTCATTAGGCCTCTGTGACACAGTCCTCTCTTGGTTTGAGTCACATTTCTCTAACTACTCCTTCATTGCCTCCTACTTTAGCACCACCTCTCCTCCAGTGCCACTGCTAGTTAGAGTACCTTGAGGCTCTGTCATGGATCCTTTGCTTTTTCACAATCTACACTTCCTTAACTGGGCAAAAGAATCATCTCTTTTGGGTTTCAGTACCATGTTTTTGTCTCCATATCGATCTCCCTCCCTACTAACCTGTGTCTAACATCTCTTCCAGGATGGCCTCCTACCATCTACAAGTGAATACTGTTATGACAGATTTACTGGTTGTCCCCCATGCTCCTCCACCTCTACACCTGAAATTTCCCTTTTTTAGACAACAGTACAATTATGCCAACATCTCATCTGAGTTGTTACATTTAACTCGGACCTCTCTATCTCCATGTCTCATCACTCATCAAATCCCGCCATGTTCACCTCCAGAATATCACCAACATTTCCTGCACCACAGTACAAGGTCCCTGACAATGCTCTCAACATGTCCCGGCTTGACTACTGAACTCACTCTTAACAGCCTATCCCCACTCCAATCTCTCCAAGCCTTTTGCCAGGGTCATCCACCTCGCCCAACAATGACGATCTGCTGTTCCCCTCTGTCAGTCCCGACATGGTCACCCTTCGAAAGACTCTTCATATATCCAACATTCTCCGAAAACCTACCTGTTTAGAGAAGCATACCATTACCTACGTAGCCTCACTTTCTGGTTCTCTCATGTCTCTTTTTCTCTATAATATCTATTTATCAAGCTGTACCCCCGCCTCATGTCTCTACCAGCCCCACTATCTCTTATATTGTAAACTTTCACAAGATCAGAGACCTATTTGTGCAAGTGTGCCATCTTGTATTATTTTTACTGCCTTCAAATGTACAGCAAATGTTATCCAAATATTTAATTGTACCCCAAGCACCACATAATCTACTGGCCATCTCCAAATAAATTATACTATAATACAATAATAAGCTATTTGGCTATAATTAATTTGAACGCTAGTTAAAAATAACTTATTTGTTCTGGTCTATTATTTGTGTGTTTTCGGCTCCTTTTGCCATAGGAGGTGCGAGATATTTCCTTAGCATACTCGATTTAAAATAATGGTTTAATAAATCTATTTGCTTTAAAATTTTAAAAAAAGGAAACAATATACATAAATTCCTCCAGTGCTGGAGCTAGCTAATGGAAGGTCCCGGTGCAATATAATTTGTATATGTGGTTGATCAGATCACCCCTAGTTATCCACCTTACTCCACTAATAAAGAGTCTACCAGTAGCAGAGGGTACCTACCAATTTGTGGGCACTGGTGCTTTGCATCTGCTGCCCCACCAGTATTACCTTTGCAGTGCATTACAAATTGTGGATCTATCCAGTTTTATGTGCTCCGATGTTCAAGCGCAATGACGCAGTATAGCAAAATAATTATTCTGTCCTCCGACATGGCGCAACTCGACGGGGAGATTGCGTGTACGCGGCGGAACTCAAACAGCGGCGCACATAAAACAGGATAGGACCCAAATTGTACCAGAGAAACCACATCCAATATCTGAGAAAAGAGGAGCAATTCCTGTTTTGTTTTTTGCTTTGTTCAGTTGTTTCTGACTCTTTGTGACCTCAGGACATCTTTATGTCTATGGTCAGACTGTTCCACTTGGTATTCATGGCAGAGATACTGGAGTGGGTTGCCTGTTCCTTCTCCAGTGGGCCACAGCATACGTCTTCTGGTATTCTTAGGCGGTCTCCCATCCAAGTACTGACCAGGCCCAACCCTGCTTGGTTTCAGGGTGGTGTGACCTCTTGGTTCCCTGACTCGGAATCAAACCCAAGTTGGGATTTTGAAAGCACTGAATCCTAACCACTGGACCACCAGGAAACCCCGTTATTATGTACAAGCCTGCAAAATTATAATTGATACATTGAAAGTATAAGCACTTAAAGGATTGTCACATTTCAATTGTAGCAGCTGAACGCTGCTGTGTATCCAAGGTTTCAATCTACCTGTGGACACAGATAAACAGAAATAATTGTGTCTCCCACCACAACATAATATTAATAGTTAATACATAAGACTGCCATTGTTTTTTTTATTTTTTTTGCCTTGTAAAATGTTTCAATTGATGTTCTTAAAAGATTATATTGTAAATATACAACTACAACAGCCCTTTAAATATTCTAGCATGTCCACTTACACACACTGTTATTCCATAAGGTCATATGAGGTTATTACTGTCATGTGGTGGCAGATGACTCCATGACTTATCTCTATCTCTGTGTATATGAAAGCGTCTGGAAGGAATTCCTTTCTCTTTGAGCAGTCGTTTTCCTAATAAGCCAAAACACGTCCCCAACTCCCCGGCTGTCCTACCTGAAATACCTGCTGAACTCGCCCGGCTCTGAATGGATAAAGGAATCTGACTGGTCAAACAGCGGGGCCGGCTCAGCATTTCGGGTGAGTTGGAGATAATAACACACCTGTCCTCCGAGACCAGCTTGTAAGGAGTTTTGTCAACACTTAAAGGATCACTGAAGTCAGAAAAGCAATGGTCTAGCTAATTTAAACTCTACTTTATAACATGCGTTCCTGTTTAATACATTATTCATTTGTCTAATTACTTTGTCTTAGTATTTTCTGCTGTGGGAGTAACCAAATTGCTATTAACAATCCTACTTATAGCAAGTCTACGGTGTATTCAGATTTTTTGCCGCCCTAGGCCATTTAGGTTTGTACATCCCCAACACCCACTTGCAGCTCCTCCTTTTCCCGTTCTATATCTTAAATCATATGGTTATGTATATACAGACAGAAATATCACTGCATATAGATATTTCTGTGCGTATGCAAACATATTTCAGTGTACTGCCCTGCATCTTCAGGCAGCCTGCTGCCCCCTGAACATGTGCTGCCCTAGGCCTGGGCCTCGGCAGAAACATATCCCTGAACAAGACCTCCATCTTGCCTTCCTCTGGATCAATTAATTAACAACTAATTAATTAACAACTAATATTGTAGATCAGACAAGATGTTAAAAGGTTGAACTTGATGAAATGAAAGTCTTTTTTCAACCTCAATTACTATGTAAATGCTGGCGCAGATTTATCTGATATTTCCAGTGGTTGGGTGATGACATCTGCGACAACGTATTGTGACACAGGCTGGATAAGGCGTGAATGTCCACGTGTTGGAACTGCAGCATTAATATAATGGAGTCTTAGCTATGAAGGGAGGGCTTCTCCTCTCGTCTATGGTTGCTCCTCAGTCATTATAAAGAGAGATCTATATTTATCTATATTTAGTTAAGCAATAATGAATTAATGCGTTCTTGAATAAATTAATATACTTTACCTATTTGTAATTAATATATCGAGCAATCAATAGCCTGAAGAGCTAACAATCTGTTTATATTTTCCGTCAGCATACAATGTACAGTGAGTGATAGTGTTCTGATGCTAAAGTGTAATGAATGTCCCAACTGTGCATTAGAAATTGGTTGTGTGCACGAGGTAAATTTGTTGGTGTAGTTGTGTCATGCGCCATTGTAGATTTGTAATGTTATTAATGTGTTACGCGGCTCGCAAGCATTTTCTGTCATTTGTAATAGTGTATTTTGTAGTTCGTTCCTGTGTACAAGTGCTACGCGTTTAGCGGTGTTTTGTGGGGTCTGTGGTCATGTAGCCTCGTTTTTTTTTTGCTTACGCGATTTTCGTGTGGCGGAAGTTGTCTTAATCGCCTTAAATTCGCGTTCCACCTCACTCCCAGACGTCCTGGCTGTTCTCCCGTGCTGTTGGTGATGTTTTTATTGTATCTTTTTTTATTTTCTGTGTTTTTTTGGATTTTTACGGTTTGGCCGTTAACCTTGTATTTTTGCTCTCTCGTATTTTTTTGTTTCAAGGTCCTGCGTCTCGTAATTTTTTTTTCTAAGTCCCGTGTTTGTCAAGTGCTTGGAGGCTAATGCGATCCCGTGTTTGCTAAGTGTTTGGTGGCTAAGTCCCGCGCTCATTGCCTTTGTGCTGCGAGTTTCATTGCCTTAACAATGCAAGGCTCATCGCCTAAGTGCTACGCGTTAACGGCTCGCCTCGCTTCGCCACCCACAATTGGTTAGTTCAATAAGCAACACAGAAAGTGCTAGGTAGGTAGAAAAGGAAGTGCTTTTTTGGGCTGTGATTTTCCAAAAAGTTTAAATGTGGAGATAATTTTTCTGGAGCAAAATTATCTAAGCCAATTGCTCCCAAACCTCTGCTCAAGACCCACCAGACAGGCCATGATTTAGGTGAAACACTGTGTGAATATACAAGTGAGGCGATTTGAGGCTCCACCGCCTGTTGCCTCACCTTTGTTCACACAGTGTTTCACCTAAATCATGGCCTGTCTGGTGGACCATGAGGAGAGGTTTGGGAATCGCTCACCTAGGTCATTCATTAAAGATTTATTTATTATGCTTATTCAATAAAAGAGTCTCACGGCTCGTATTATGTCACCGACGTCTTGTGGTCGCAATAAAGCAAGTATGATGTTTATTTCATACATGATTCAACCCATGATTTTTATTATAATAAATATATTTAATATGTGGTTTATTCAATTATTATAAATTAACTTGCAGTTTATATTATAAGTAGGTTAAAGGTTACAGTAAAAAAAAAAAGCCAGATGCTGCTGGTGAACAATTTAGCAAGACTTGCTATCAATTCACAGCTTAGAGAACACAGTGAGGGACTAAGTTCAGTTCAGCTGTGTCCAACTCTCTGTGACCCTATGGACCGCAACACGCCATGCACATCTTGTCTCTGATCATGCTAATCCCCTATTGGCAAAAATACTGGAGTAGGTTGCCAGTTCCTTCTCTAGTGGACCGCAATTTGTCTGACCTCTCTGCTTTGACCTGCCCATCTTGGGTGACCCTACATGGTATAGCTCACAGCTTCATTGAGATACACATCTTCTTCACCACAACAAGGTAGTGAGCCAGATTGGGGTATATGATATAGATATATATTATCAAACAAAGAGGACATTCTTAAACATTCTTACATCACTTCATCCTTTAGTATATCTGGCCCATAGTGTCAGCTACAAACCTGATGGTGTTCACGTTCTGTAAGCAATAAGTCCAATTCCTGCCAAGACAAACACAAGACTTGCAGCAGTCATATTAGTGATATTTTTGGCATGGCAATTTTATATTTTTTTAACCGGTTAGCCAAAATCTCATTTCAGTATCAAAAATAAATAAATAAATAAATGGAAAAAACAAATACATTTTAAAAATAAAGTAAAAAGACAATTGAATCACTTTACTGTGCTCTGATGACATGAAAAAGAGCACACTGGGGCACTTTTACAAATATTAACAATAATTTCATGTCCCTTTAACATAATCTCCACTCACACTACCCCATGCACAAAGTTTGTAATCCAGCAAAATTATTGTATTATTTTTTTTAATCAATCAGTGAGAAAATATATTTGCATTATAATAATTGGATGCAATATGTGTGTTTGTGTTGTTCAGTCGTATCTGACTCTCTGTGACCTCATGGACCACAACGCACCATGCTGACCTACTTGGTATTCATGGCAGAGATGGTGGAGTGAGTTGCCAGTTCTGTCTCCAGCAGGCCACAGCATAAAGCTCCTGATATTCCTAGGTGGTCTCCCATCCAAGTACTGACCAGGCCCAATCCTGATTGGCTTCAGGGTGGTGTGTGTTGGTTCCCTGAATGGAACTGAACCTGGGTCACAGTGGTGAAAGCACCAAATACTAACCACTGGACCACCAGGTCCAATATTGATATATACAGAGACAAGGGAGTTTTTACGTTTTTTTAGAAATCTGTATAATGTTAATATTTTCTTGATAATCCCATTTCTAACTTTATCCATAATTTATACACAAACAAGTTTGTTGTTTTGTTTACTGTACAGTAAAATCTAATTCATATTTTATTATTATACATTATTGAAAAAAAGGGGGTATCTTATGTCAAGTCTGGAATGTCTCTAAGTAAAAACAAATAACAAGGACTTTCAGGCTGCATCTCCTCAGATCACTTGGACCTCAGTGTAATAGACAGTTCTGGAAGTCACTAATGGGTCACTTTGTTGATGGCATTTTGAGCCTCCTATTCTTTCCAGGTAAGTGGTTGCCTGAAAACAATTCAATTGTATATCAAGGTGATCCTAAATCTTACTGAGGGTGTGGGGGACTTCCTAGAAGAGCAGACAGTGGTGAAACTTTAGGATGGGAGGAGTGAAACTACCAGGATAAGGAGGTGTGCACAGTCTACTTAAAGGGAGGAGACATGGAAAGGACCTACCTTACACCCAAAACTGAGGGAGTGACCCAGTGTTACCTGACAACATCAGATCTGTACACCTGGGATTGTTTAATGTCTCTAAATTCAACTGCTACCAGCCTCAATTACATGGATAAGGTATCAAACCACTGTGTGAATGGTGAGTAAGATGGGGATCACTCTCATATATTATTTATTATAGGGTTTTATATTGTACTTTGGTTAAATTGCTGATTGCAAGCTTAATTATGGTTAAGTGCAATTCATACAAACCTTTTATTTCTGGTTGGGGATAGACCTATCAAATCTGTTCTATATATCTATTTATTCTTACTATGGAGTGTGATATATTATTTGTTGGGATACTCTACCCATTGATGGCTATATTTGTCTTTTTTCTTTTTTTACATTTACTTTTTTTTTTTCATTTGTGTGTTTTTGATACTGAAATGAGATGTTGGCTAACTGTTTTAAATGTGTATATGTCCCCATTCAACCAATTCCTGTGAATAGAACTGCGGGTTTTCTCAGCCAGATTATGGTGTATCTTAAAAAAAAAAAAAATATATATATATATATATATATATATATATATATATATATATATATATATATATATATATATATATATATATAATGTTATGTATAATTCCGGTGTTTATTGTATAAAGCAGTTGCATACAGAGTTGTGAATAGGGATTACAAATGTTGCAAGGGTCTGCATAGCTGTATATAAGATCGGTATCTTCCCAGCTTCAAATGGGTGCACGCACTGAGTTATTGGGTGGGATGCCTTCCAACTGGTATTATGTTTTTGGGCTGTAGGTAACCTGAGGACTTTCCTGACTTTGGCTGTGTTAATCTGCATACCAACAGTGCGTTCCTATTGTGATATATGGATCTGATTGTCCTCTCATTGTGTTCCCAAAGTGTGGGGGTATTGATGGATACTGAAGCTCTACTTTACCTGTAATGGTGCTATGTTAGAATGCATCAAAAAGTGTCGGTAATATCTTAGAGGCCTATAAACGTAGCTTGTGGCCTCAAAAAACTATATTGTATTGTAAAATTGAGACTTGACCCTCCTTTTTTTCTACTTCACCACAAGGATGGTCAATGTAATAGTTTCAATTTATATGGTGAATGAGATTAGTGGTATAATATCGCAAATTCTTTATTTTAATTATCATTGAATTGCTACAATTTTTGAAAATTGTAATGGACCCTTTAAAGAGGATTGGGGATCATGGATTATTTAGGAACCTAGTTCAAAATCCTAATACTATACCCTTTCTCCCATGATTCTGTCTGAGAATCCTGTTACTGTAAGGGGAGAATGAGGTGATCATTTTTCTGTCACTTTTTAAAAAAAGCATTTGTTTACACTAGTTTGTCTATCCTAGGTTGTGTGTTTATTTATTTTTTATTTCATGAGATGGGCAACACTCTTACCCTTGTTACAAAATTTTTGTTTAGTAGAGAACGTTGCTATTTAGTAGGGTGTGAAAGTATAATTTTTCATCAACACTATTTATTCTCTGTATTTTCATATATGTCAGGGGGATACTTTCAACATGCACAGTCATTGACAAAAGAAAGGAAATAGGGGGAGGGTTTCCTAGTTCACATGTTATTGTGGGATATCCAATAATGTACTTAAAGCAGATTCTAGAATCGTGATGGGCAACTCAGTCCTATAAGGCCTGCAAACAGATCAGGATTTCAGTCTTTCTGCATGAGCCCATAGGAACAATGCCGCCTCCCCCCCCTTCTAAAATCCATTTAAACTGAAAGCTTCCAAAAGCCATTTCTATTGACTATTTTTAGTCATCAATTACAGAGTAGTCTAAATCCCAGAAGATTTGTTGCTACTCAAGACCTATTTGTTTTTCTGTTTCTTGGTATTTGTGTTCAATGGCTTTCTTCAACCCATTCTAATTATGGACGTTTTGGGAAGGGCTGCCATTGTACCCGGCGTGCCTGTTCTATCACATGTGGCTTTTATAATCAACATACACCTTGTACTATGTATTAGAAGAAATATAAAAATAGTTCATGCTCTCTCCTTTTTTTTACAAATTAATTAGTATTTATTACATAACCAATAAAGTAATTCTGACCTAATTATAGTGTATCTGTTAAGTAAAATATGTTTTATACATGTACCTTTCATTGAATAAGTGACTCACCTGTTTGTTTCCCAATTCTAGTTCCATCCTGAAACATATTTTAGTTTATACTGCCCTTGTCCCACCCATTAATTATTTACTCATCCCTTCTAGCTAATCCAAGATTAAATAATCTTAAAGGATCATTGCAGTCAAATATTTAGCGTGGTTTATTTTTGTAATTTTTTTTTTTTTTATTATTGGTTTTGTTTAACTATAAATAAAAAAATGTTTTTTTAATTAATGTAATCTTTTTATATGCAATTATACTGCTGTGCGAGCACTTTGTTTCTGTTTTATATTGGGAACATATCTTGAATGCAGAGATTTCCGCGGCCTCAAATGTCAATTATTACTGCTAGTGATTTTTTTTTTTTTTTTTGTAGAATTGGTTTAAACCTTATTGTTTTACAAGACCCCTCTGATAAAGCGGCACAAATAAGCCCTTTAAAAATTGCATTGAATGGTTAATAAACTTATTTATTTTTATTTTTTAAACTTTATGAATATTTTTTATTTTTTTCCTCATTATAAAGTCTAGATCTTCAAAAGACCTGAAATATGGAAACGTAGTATAATTAAGTAAATGTATTGATCTTACAGTATACTGAAATATACCTGTATATAGCGCCTGGGTCAGCCTTATTCCAGTACATTTGTGGGCTAGACAGAAATGCATTACTGGAGTATAACAACTGTAGACAAAACTCTGTGTAGAAGTAAATTTTTGGATCTTTCCTGTTTTTTGCCCTTCTACTAGTTGACGCAGCCGAGATATTACGCAATTTCTTGGGGAAGTGGTAGATGTTAAGCTTTACACAAACAAGAAATTGCCCAAAATTGTGGTTGCTCACTGTCACTGCTGGCGGGTAAAAAAAAAAAATAGGAAAAAACATTGTGTGCATATTATCTATATGTGACGAAGCCAGGAAGATGTGTTGGTTGATTTTTATTTTTATTTTTTTATTGATTTTTTTTTTTTTAACTTTTTTTTTTTTTATCAACACAAAATACTACTCAGAAAAGATTATTTTTTACATTTATATATATTTTTTTTTTTTTGTGTTCCCATGTATTGATCAGGAAGATTTGATGCAAACCCTGTTTCTAAGAGTCTGAAAGAAATACCTTTTTATAGAGATAATTATGTACAAATTTTAGGAGCCTTCACTCTGGGATATTTGCACGTATTTCTTATGCTGTATATTGTAACGAGAAGGTTGTAATCTGCCTGTTTATGTACGTAAATCTCCAGGGTATATTTCTAGGTGGTAGGAAATGACATGTCATGGGTCACAAGGTAACAGGTATTTATCACCTGTTTGGGTACATTGAAAGGAACCTTAATGGCTTTTAGTCTCTTTATGGTCTCTAGAGATGCATAAAAGACCTGTTTGAGCAGTGTCCTTAGTACAAGGTTAAGCAAGCAGAATTCTTTTTAAATGTATTTATATTTTTAAAACAAATAATTTACTTTGATAAATCAAATGACACCAATGGTGTAGATATATTAGATCGTGAGGAAATGCCTCCACTTTGCCACATTTAAAGTATTTTTACATTTTCTTTTTTTTTATTTGTAACATGTCAACATATTCTGTAGTGGTGGTGGTGGTGGGGGGGATAAGTACAAAGCAAATAACAATATTAACAGATGGGGGGGAAAAAATGAAGGGCCCTGTCATTTTTTTTTTTTTTTTTCTTCTTAAGCACTATGTAGGTAATTTTTTTTTTTTTTTTTTTTTTATTTCCCATACAGATTTAACATTTTTAATCTAAATGGACTTGATGAAGGTAGACAAGGATTTTGATGAGTTGAGAGAGAGAGAGAGAGAGAGAGAGAAGTGATAGTTTAGTGTGATGGAGGATAAAAGACAATCCAAAAACCGCACAATTAGACAAGGCACCGACCTAAACAGTACACATTTAATAAGAAAATAAATAAACAAGACATGGGAAGATTAGAAGAAATGTATTTGCTAGAATTGTACAATGGTCTAGGCGCAGTAACACAACCGTGTAGGAAGTGGGATAGGGTGGAAAGTTGATCAGAGTAGCCATACTGGGTGGGATGGTAATGTACTTATATTTAAAAGCAATTGTATAATGCCACAACTCAGAAGCTTCAGGCTTTCAATATCAATCTCAAATATTGCTACTTCTAAAAAAAATGTGGAGTCTCAATTTACATTAGAATATCTCCTATTGTGGAAATATACCATAGCCAGTGTTGTCTTGTGACATTAGTGTTAGTAAAATTGTAACCTTTTCTAATAAAATTCTGATCCATTTGTTCTGTGAATTGGTAATCCAGACCCTCCTGCTAACTGGCTCAATAGCCTTCCTAGTTTTTTGACATGGCCCTGTGTATCTGTCTTGTTAAAAAATATATCCAACACCTACTGAATCTGAAACTTAATCTGGATTCAAGGTGCTACAGTGGAAATGTACTAAATAAAAGCGCCGGTGCTTTAATAGGTGGAATTGAAAGCTCATTTATTAACAAGGTCACCCCTCCTGAGATATCAGCTGAGTATATGGATTTAAACCCAACAGAAATATTATTATTATTATTATTATTTTGGGGGGGGGATCTCCATTCACTAGTTCATTCTACAGAATGTATGAGCCCTAATTCTCTCCTAATGAAGTATTCACATGTATGTATGCTCTGTGTATTTCCTGTAGATCCAATTAAGTTTAAAACCGGTTTTACTTTTTTTTTTTTTTTCATGGGGGGGGGACAAAAATAAATAAATAAACTAAATAAATTTTGTCCTATTGTAAAATGTGTTTGGGGTGGGGGGGGTGGGTTCTTTTCTTTTTTTCCTTAATGTATGAAAAAGACTTCCATGTTCCCATAAAGGTGAAACTTCCTTTTTACCTGGGCCCAGGAAATGGCTTCTTAATTGTAAATTTAAGAGCCAGGAAGATTTTCTAGGCATGGAAGGAAGTCCTTCATAGAGATGCATTATACGCCAGAGTGGGGGGTATTTAGGAGCCAGAAGATCAAATGTTGACACCGTAAAACTGCTTGGTTTATTAAAAAAAAAAAAAAAAAAAAAAAAAAAAAAAAAAAGATCGAGCTCTCTACTGAGCGTGTAAATCGGTGATGGGCAACGCAGTCCTATGAGAGCTGCCAACAGACCAGCATTTCATTGTCTCTGTGCATTAATGATCTCTCTGACTAGGACAGTCATCTCTCGGACAGTCATTCTGACTGATCCTGTTGTGCCGGAGACAGAGGGATTGAAATTCAGGACCATTGGCATCCCTCAAGTCAGTCCCCCCCCCCCCCCCCCCCCCCCCCACAGGTGTAGATTCATGCAAAGAAAATTACACTGACTTTTAGGTGCCTTTATTTTTTTTAGTGGGTGAGGGTGAAGAAAAAACGCAAATCCTTCAAGTGTCAACATTTCAGGGAAAAACCCAGTTTTTCAGCTCTGATTTCAAACTATCTCCAGTTCTTTCTGCTTTTATCAAGTCTGTGGGAAAGGTAGAAGCCTGGCGTGTATATTCAGCAGAATATGTGGGTGTATGGAGCATATCTTGTATGTATGTGTTTCAGCTTCCTTGCTTTGTATTGCCACTCATCTGTATAGAGGCCGCCATTCTGCCTTTCACATCTCCCTTGCTGTTTTTATGTTGCTTCCTTTGTTAGCTGAAGAGATATTGCTGCTGGAGAAGGATTCATCCACACAGCTAGGCAGGCTCCACTTAAAACCTGATCAGTTAGTGTGATTCACCCCTTTATGATACTTGCATAATTCAACTAAATATAAATGACTGTGTTCAAAAGTGTACTATACTAAAAATAAGTCTGCATTTGTACCAATAATACTTCTGTAATAGCATTTTTTTTTTGTTAATGGCAGTTGTGTGCTGTATAGGCATATGTATTACACTTTCTTTATTAAAGTGCTTCTTTCCTGCTGGAGAGATTGGTCTCACTGCTGACTGTAGAGGTACCCTCTGACATTTTTGCAAGTGGAGCCTGCCCAGCTGTGTGTGGCTCCACACCCACCAGTGACATCATATGCATATTCTGTTGCAAAACAAAATAGAGCGATAGAGCAGTGAGGGGGGGATGTTAGAGCAAAAATGGCAGCTCTTATACTGCGCAATATGACAGGCAAAATAAAGCAACTAACCATAAAATATTTCTCTACAATGGTTTTATTGAAGTGATGGGGGGATGTTTTGCCTATTAAGATTTAGTGGTCTTGATATTTTAAAGCTACAAGGTAATAATATGTTTATATATTTCCCTGCAGGTTCTCTGGTCACTCTGCTGTGCCCATCACGTCAGGTGGTCTGCCAGGTCCTACATGAAATTGATCTATCCATCTCCATCTATGAAAACCTGACTTTTAACCCAGTCGTCTTGTCCCCTTTGAAGAGAAACTATGACTTCCTCACTGGTGTGGCTCTGGCCATGTTCTCCACTGTCCTCATCGGCAGTAGCGTTATCCTCAAAAAGAAAGGGTTGCTGCGTCTGTCCCACCAGGGAGGGATACGAGCAGGTAAGAAGGGAAGGATGATATGGGTACAACCTGAGAAATATATGAAGGGGGATGTGGGGGTACAGTATGAGGGTCATTAACCGATAAACAGGAAGCAAAGAGCTAAATGCAATGATTAGTGTAAGGGCAGAGATGGTGTCCCAAATAAGATATGGAAGTGGACCTTGTGCATAAAGTGGAGTGTTGTTGTAGTACAGGTGTAATGGAGGAAGGTTGAAATATGTACAGTGATTGGTATTAAGCTTGATGTGACCAGTGTTTGTATCTTTTCAGGAGCTGGTGGATATGGGTATCTAAAAGACTGGATGTGGTGGCTTGGACTCTTAACAAGTAAGTATAAATATGGGCTCTTCACTGCCTAGATAATTGCTTCATTCTTCCCCTGACTTTTAGTATAGCAAAACTGATATATGTATTTTTATGTTAATATAGTGTAACGCCTTCCAATATATGTATGCTTTCATCATAATGAATATGCTTTTTACATTTTCAGGAAAATGGTTTTCTTCCAGATAGCATAGTATAGGGAATGGGCTATAGACTCTCTCTATTTGTTAAAGATGGGAGTAGGGTGACCACTGCGGAGAAGGGTACCAGCAAATTTCAACGTATGCTTTCTTCTACGAGGATTCATATATTTATTATATAAAAAATGTGGTTTAACTAACTTAAATGTTTTTGTTTTTTTTTTTTTCTTATTTTTTTCCTTTTTTTTATTTCTTTTTTTTTTTTTTTTTTTTTCAATTTCAGTGGGAGGAGGGGAAGCTGCCAACTTTGCTGCTTATGCATTTGCACCAGCCACAATTGTAACCCCTCTTGGGGCCTTGAGTGTCCTGATCAGGTAATGGTTTTATTTGATAACAATGAAAATATATATTATTTGGATAATTCTAGTCTATTAAGTTGGTAATAACACTTTAAAAACTATACAGGCTAGCCCAAATATTGTCTATCCTGCACTTAAAAATTATTTTATACATTACAGGAAGGTAGTTATCTTATGGAGATTTGGACTACAAACCATTATTAGTCTCTGCATGAGACTTCACTTTTCAATTCAATTGTAATCTAAGGGCAAATCAAACTGTTTGTGATGTTTTGATAATATTCCTTACATGTAATATGACTGGTTCTTTTAAATGCATTACAGAGGTTTCGGACTACAGTGGACCCCTTAAGCAAAATACTTTCTTGACAGCCAATATGGATTTCCATGCAACATCCTCTCCCCCTAGTGGTCTGTCCATGATATGTCATGGGTTGCATAGACCCCAGTAATCTGGTGATATTAAAGAACCACTGTAATGCCTTAACCAGAGGAAGTAGTTTTAATTATGCATTGAATAATAAAATTCATATTCAAGAACTAAAAAAATTGCAGGAATTGTTGCTAATGGAAATCGCTTTAATGCAGCAAGCCTCCAGCCTATGAAGTACTGTGTACCTTCTAAATGTAACACTTCCGGCGAGACCGAACCAGATCTCTGAATTTGTTGTAGTGGATGGTGATTAGTGTAGTTGCAATGTGCTTTCAACTATCAGATTTAACACTGCTTGTTGTTTATAAATCCTTCAAGATTTTACCGACTTCAGTGTTCCTTTTTAAAGGGATCTGTGATACATTTTTTTATTTTTTTTTTCATGGAAGCTTCAACTACCTCTAAATACGGTGTCCAGTGTAATAAAGAAAAACTGTTCATAAAGTCACTAAAATGTAGATTTCATTTTTTTTGCAGTGCTGTGCTGTCCTCTTATCTGCTGGGAGAACGATTGAATCTACTGGGAAAGTTGGGCTGCGCCCTCTGTGTACTTGGAAGCACTATAATGGTTATCCACGCACCAGAAGAACAGGAGGTGAACACCTTGGTGGACATGACTTCCAAGCTCCAGGACCCAGGTAGGACAATACAGGGGTTGAATAATTGGTTTGGTAAGATTGCATTAGGACTATGTACCCAGGTGAATGGTATTCTCTTATTTAGCATAAATCAAAAAAAGATCAGGGGAATGGTAATTTTAATTTAAACCTCTGTTAAGTTCTGCAGTGTAATATCGCTCTACTGTATGCTTGTAATTCCTAACTAAGGCTTTACTTTTTTATTATATATATATATATATATATATATATATATATATATATATATATATATATATATATATATATATATATATATATATATATATATATATATATATATATATATATATATATATATATATATATATTTTTTTTTTTTTTTTCACCACTGGTTTCTGGTCCTGTTGGTGATATACAGTTTGTCAGATCTTTAACTGCTCATTACATATGCATGTCGGGGTACAATATGCCAAAACTAAAACGTTCTATTTTTTTTTTTTTTTTTTTTTTTAACTTACAATTGGTGGACCTGGTCAAAATAGTGCTGCAAAAATGTCTTAAATGTATAAACCCTGCAGTTTACCTATACCAAAGTTCTTACTGTTGTGAATAAGGAAGTGGCCCTTTTATTAATAAAAAAAAAAAAAAAAAAATGTGACCCTAAATTTCTGTTTTGGAATAACACTTTTAGGCACGGTCTTAATTTAGAATGACTGCACAATCTTGTATGCGGTGTGATTGGTACAGATAAATAAATTGGTATACTTGGGGCTTCTGAAAAGTAGCTTCTTGCCGTCTGACCAGAAAGCCAAGTACAGCTACCCTTAAAAGGACGCTATTAATAATCAGCTTGCATTACATTAATTATTATTATTTTCAAATTTTATCCTCCCCTTACCACCCAAAATAAAATTGTTTTAGAAAACGTACTGGAGTAACAGCTGCAGTTGCTCCCATATTATATATTCCTGCAGTGTGTGCATATGTTAAGGTGAAGGTGAAAAAGCATTGATGATGCAAAATGTCCCAGAAGTGCATATTTATACATCCCATTTTTACTCTTCTACAGGTTTCATAGCCTACGTCAGCCTCCTGCTCATCTGCTGCCTGGTACTCATATTCTTCCTATCTCCTCGTTATGGCCATGTAAACATCCTTATCTACTTGGCAATCTGCTCCCTCTTGGGTGCCTTCTCCGTATCTTCCGTGAAGGGATTGGGTATTGCAGTGAAGTGCATGGTTGCTGGGAATCCAGTTCTAAAACATCCTCTGCTCTGGGTCCTCATCCCCATTCTGGTTATTTCTGTAGTTACACAAATCAACTTCCTCAACAAATCCCTGGATGTGTTCAACACCTCGCTGGTATTTCCAATCTACTATGTACTGTTTACAAGTGTGGTCATTGCTACCTCTCTTATCCTCTTCAAGGAGTGGGTGTCCATGTCTCCTCTGGATGGTGTAGGAGCAGTATGTGGATTTCTTGTCATAATTCTGGGAGTCTTCATGCTCCATGCTTTTAAAGATCTGGACATCAGCCTTCAAAGGCTTCAGCGAGAGCTGCGGAAACGACCACCGGCACATAGAATGGATGATAAAATTATTTTAGTAGACAACATGGAAACTGAGAACCCAGAAAATAAACCCAAGGTTTTTGTCATCTACGCCTAGAAATTCCAAGACAGGACTCAAGTCTTTCTTCTGCACTGATCTTAATTCACTTGGTCACATATTGGCAACATTTGCACAGACTTTTTTGCAAGTAATGGAAATGATGATTAAGGTGCCCACATTACCTAAGCCGGACATACAAGACGAGTTTTTGGAATACTGTAGTAAGACTGTGGAGCCTTTGGGATATTGATGATCAGCAAGTGTATTGTACCAGAAAATCACACAAAACAAAGGGGGTGTGGTTGCTTAACCTTATTCTGGAGGGCAAAGTACTAAGGAACCTCAAAATGAAAGGTATCCTTCTGAACACAAATGGGTATTTTTATATTGCTATCTATGTACTTTAATTATAAAAGGGATTGGAGAGCAATATTATCACGGTCATTCTGTTCAAGGCTTTGCTCAATATTGTTACTGTTCCTTGGGGTGCCACTGTGCGTAGGATTGTGCACATTAACTAGTGTATTCATAACACCATCTGGATTTATTTAGAGCTTACATCAAATATCTTGGCATGTTGATGAAACATCACGTAATCTAATTTCTAAATGTTTGATACCTTCTGCCACATATCTGTATTCTTTAGGGTCCCTAAGTAGAGTTCAATGTTTTACAAATATCTTATAGATGGCAGGCTACAGTAACGGTATGTCTACATGCATCTTGCTTGGATGGCGATGTTTTGAACCATATGCAGAGAACAGGAGAAACCATTGAAAATGTAACCTGTTCTGTTTTCCCTGGTAGTTGATTGAAAATATATTGATGTTAAGCTGTCCATCACCTGCCAAAATTAACTAAAAATAGAGGGAAGAAAAAAAAAAATAAAACATATAAAACCTTCTTGGTAAGTTGGTGAAGCAATGTTGCTATCCTATGGAAGATGCTTCATATGTTTCTGTTGTATGAATGATTTTATGGCTCTTTATTACTATGAAACATATTTTTAACGGTTTATGAAAAATGTATTTTTTTTTAAACTTTTATAACTTATAAAAATATTTTATGTAAAGTGGTTTTGTTGGGTCTGTTCACATTGTTGGGTTTGAGACTGCTTTGAGCTATAACTTCTTACAGGCATTAAGGCTTACTAAACTGAAGTATACACAATGTCTCCCTCTTACAATATTTTGCATTGATCACTCACTTGAAGGCATCCTATAAAATAGAATTACAAATTTAATAGCAATGTAAAAAACATACCTTAGTTTGCATTTAAAATATTTATATTGTCCAATTTAAATAAGCTTTTATTTTGAAAGAATAAAAAAAAAGTTCTTGAAAAAACAGTTCTTGTATAAGCAAATATTTATGTTGGGCTGCATTTGCCTTGTTTGAGCCCTCTTTTTCAACTGGATGGATCCAAATTATATATTTTAAACAAAAGAGATTTTTCGTTAATCTTCATGAAAGCACTTTTAGACTGCCATAGTTTTTTTTTTTTTTTTGTGGCAGTTGAACTCTTCTGTGTCTTGAAGGTCTACTCCCAGACTGTAGGATTGGCTCAAAAATGGTGGCAACACAACTTGACACAGTCCTGTTGGGTTTTAAATACTATCAATCTATTTATAATGCCGAAATATTGGTCACAATATTAATTGTGCACCACAACAGGGTGTGTGTGTGTCTTGTTCTGTTTTTTTTTTTTTTTTTTTAACATGAAGTCCACATTTCAATTTCTCATAAATTAAAACGAAGGGATGTCTTAATCTTGTAATTTATTTGGTTGTAAGTACAATTAACATGGTTATAAGAAGGGTCCTATTTCCAAAATCACACTGGTGATTTAATTTTAAATATTGGTGGAAGGGATGACATTTGTGAAAAAAATAATGCAGTGATAATCCAAAGAACTATTGCATCAAACTTTAATATGATTTTATTAGTATAATACACTTTTAAGGTTAAATGGAAGGAATGTACTTTTTGTTTAAGTCTGAAGGGCCTGTTTGTCACTCTTTATTGTATTTTACTCATTGGTGCTGTGTGAAGTCACACTTGTATTTTAAGAATATGTATGGTCTAAATAAGTGAATAAAAAGAGAAAATGAAAAACATTTTTTTTTGATAATTAAAGGACCATGAAGTCCAGTATTTACTGCATAAGAATAAAAATTGATAAACGGGAATTTAAATTTTTTTTTTTATATATTAAATAAATATAAAAAATAAACTACTCTGGTTTAGGAAAAATACACGTCTGGAGCATATAATCCGTTGTCTAAATTCCTGAAATGAGAGAAATTAAGTTGTTGCAAGTGTAGTCTGGATAGGAATTTTTAAAGTTCTGTTTCTTACCCGAATACTTAAACTTTTTTTTTTTTGTACTATACCTGTTTAAATACTTGTGAATTCCATGTCCCTTTTTATAGAAATTAATTTTATTTATATCTATTTATTTTTATTTTTTTTAAATATGCAGAAATCCCAGGGGAATTTATTTTAAACTAGCTGTTAAAAATCAATGTCAGGAAGGTTACTTCTAAGCTTACTCTGACTAATAAAAGTGGCTTTATAATCTTACATGAGCATTAGTGTTATAAAATAGTTGTAAAACTGAGACTGCAACGGCAAGTAATCCAGACATCTAGATCACTCTGCCATTGGCAGCAAATGGAAGAACATGAACTCATTTAGCTTGTGAATTTTTTTTTTTTTTGTACCTTTTTACTTTGGGTGGGAAAAAAAAAATCATCAGTATATTGTAGAGCAGCCATGTCAATCTTTCACCCTACATTCCATAAATTAGCAGCTTCCTCCTGCTTTTTTTTTTTTATAATATTTTGATAAAGTGATGTTCTCACCCTCCTGAACTGTGGCCACTACCTTCAATTTAACCAAAGTACAACCCTATAATCAATGAAGTCTGTTGTAGGTGTAACATTGACATTTATCAACTGCATTTGACATACCTGCTGCACTGCCCTGGCGCACTTCTATTTATATATACACTTTTGCTTTCTACCTATAGCATGTATCTTCCAAAATGTGCATTCACCATAGGTGAAGTATGGAGTCTTGTCCATCCAAATGTTAGATGGATCAAATGGCATACAACCAAAAAAAATATCTAAAAACAAAGAAGTCTTACCTTTGATCCATCCTCTATTGAAAATGACAAGTATAAATCCTATACTTCACATCTCTTTTTCAGTCTCCCTTTCTAATTTTATTATAAACAAATGTTTGGAGGAGGTTGGAGCACAGTACAATGTCTTACAATGCAGTCACTAGATTGACTTTAGTTTTATTGGGATCAGTAAAGGCTTATTGTAGAAAATGTAATCAGAATGGTGTTTTTTTTTTTTTTGTTTGTTTAGTTAGCGACGTTTTTAGTTGGTGAAGACCTTGCTTTTGGATAGAAGTTCACAAACTAAAAACTTCTGTAAAATAAAAAATGGCTGTTATTCAACACAAAATGAGACAGAAAACTTTAAGGCTGGCAATGCTGTTTGTCACATAATGCAAGGCTCTCCGCCACCCCCCCCCCCCCTGAGCACCTTTGGCACTCAACGCAAGCCTCTTCCCGACGCATGACCCGGTGTAGTTTCCGGCCTCCCAATCGCTCATTCCAGACGTTGTGCAACCTGCCAATGTTGTGCCTCACACTTTTGGTGCTTATAGAATAGCCAGCAATGAGCGCCAAACCTTCTCCCCCACCCCCTTTCATGTGTGTCTGTTTCCCCCACCCCATTTGTTTTCTCCCGTGTCTTTTCCGCAGTCTCTCATTCCAGCCTCTGCTCCAGTTTTGCGTCGTTCGCGAGGAGTGCCGTTGCTTTTATTTCCAAAGTCACACGTGCCGCTCATTCAGCTAACTGTTACTGGCTTCTACCTCATTTCGATCCTGTTTTGAGAATTTTTAATTTTTTTTGGCCACCATCTGTTTCCTCACTTAGCCGTTTTTCAATCAACTAAAAACGCAAATTAAGGCTCAAATTAGCTTGCAATCTCACTCACATGCTCCCTGCCTCTCCCCATGTGCTGTGTGTGCGGTTGTAATTTATTATTTTTTTTAATTGCTGGTTTTGGTTAGTTGTTTGATTTACGTTCTTGAAAAAGTTTGGGCTGTTTTTAAATTAATAATTTATTCAAAGTATTGCATGCCTTGCAATCTGTGCCAAAGTCCTACATGCCTTGAGGCTGATCACAGGCATTGCTATGGGCAACTTCAATCAGTTGCCATCTTCCATGGGTGGAGCATCCTTGGGCTAATTAGCACCATGAGGTAACAGGACACTTGGAGGGACCCTGAAAGGCCACAATGTGTTGGTGAAAGTTGTGTGTGCACCTCGGACTGACCTTTGGCGCTCACTGCAGCTACATACTACGGGTCTCACAATGTGTTACACATCCCCAGAGCTGTTTACACAGTGTTCCTACTGGTTCCCAGATAAACAGCCCATGCTTCTTTGGTGCACAAACAGGCTTTACAGAATGATACAATTTAGAACAGCCTATGATTGGCCAAAACAAATTAAAATGTTATGCTAATTTTAGCAGAGATATCCAAGGATGTGGATTCACAAAATTAACTGCTTGCAAAAATCAGGGTGAGTCTGATAATGTTTATTTTGGTATTTTATCATGCAAAAAATATTTGCATACATTACGGATTCACCTCTAATAGTTGCCAAACAGCAAGAAATCATCACACTTTGCGTGGCGCATACAAGTTAGGTGATGGGTGCTGCATCCACTCATCGCTTGAGCGAGCCGTTAACACGTAGCACTTAAGCAATGAAAAATGGCACTCATCGCCTGTGAGCCTCGCATAGCAAGGCGAGCCATTAAGGCACTACAACGCAATACAACTATCAGAACAAACACCAAGAGCCAATAAAACACGCGGGACTTGGCCACAAAACCCTTCCTAAAAGCGGGATCACCTTGGCCTGCAAGCAGTAGATAAAACTGGGACTTAGAAAAGAAACAAATTACGAGATGCAAAAACAATAAAAAACACACAAAAATGTTTAGACTATTTTCGCCACTCAAATTGCCTAAGTGAGGAAAAAAATGGCCACCCAAAAAATTAAAATGAGGCTACACGGCCCTGGACCACGTAAAACACTGCCAAACGCGTAGCACTTTACACATCAAACTATGAACTAGAAAATACACCATTACAATGCTCATGAGACGCGTAATACATCAACATTATATACAATGCCGCTTTACACAATAAACCAATGGCTTTCCCTCGCGCACGCAGCCTATTTATAATGCACATCGGGAACATTCATTACACTTTATCAGCAGGTCACCAACACTCAAACTGTATCTTCTATGCTGTTGGAAAATACAGATTGTTAGCTCTTCAGCCTATTGCTATTCAATAAATAATTACTTTACTACATATACATAATATATAACTCTTTATCATGACTCATGAAGGTGCTCAGAGGACCAAAAGTACACGACAGGAGAGGCTTGCAATGAGCGCTGAAGGTCCTCAGAGTACAAAACGGTTTTCTATTGTGTGTCAAACAGCATTCCCATGGCTTGGAATTTTATTGCACCGTCATTTTTGACAGGCAAGTCGCTAATGCATTCATAATCCAGGAAACTTACATATGACTTTTTAACACTCAAAACATATAGCCTATTTTCAAGTGCGATTCTGCTACAATATTTGTTTTGAAAATAACATTAATATATTTATATGGGAAAGAGCTGTGGTGACTAGATTAAAATGACCAAATATTTACACATTTTCCTAAACGCAATAAAACAAGATAAAATTAAGGTTTCAATAGCAGTTTTGAAAATATCACAAAGCCCTTCCAATTAGCTTGGCAGGTAAACCGCAATGTCTGTGCTTAGCACATTATATAAATAGTTCATTTAAAGGCTTTTTTTTTTTGTAATTTACCTTCTAAAACAATATCCATTATCCTAGTTTAT